>CM031242.1:887876890-888474247 GCA_018340775.1 Taxus wallichiana var. yunnanensis
ATACACTTTAGTAGGATTGTAAGAGGCGCAATAGTGGGCTATATGTGTATGCAATGAAAGTTCATAATAGATGGGTTAATAATATACAATTATGTTGGTCATTATGGAGATTGTGGTGTGTGTAATTATGGAATTGGAAAAAAATAATGGAGAAGGCACACAAATATAATATCATGAATTGAGGGGATGAAGAAGATAAAGGCCCCATAAGGTGTGAGAGCAATGTGATGAACCGAGGAAACTCTTGTAGAGGAAACAATATAGTATGTATTTTGGAAGACGCGAGGTATATGAACTAGATATTCTATTTGTGGAATATAGGAATGCAAATATTATGACTATAGTAGATATTTTTCAAAATCCCTTGTTCAACCAAGGAAAATAGGAATTTTTTTCTTCATTTCAAAAGAGGTGAAGATGATGGAGTGGATGTTGGAGCACTTGGATGCAGATAGTGAAAATGTACATGCCCAATGAATATATATAACAAAATTGAAGAGGTGGGCATACTTTTTAAATTCATCTTACAAGTTGAGGTAAAAGAATAAAAAAATATTACATCATAAGTGATAAAGTTATTAGATGTTATGATGATAGTGATGAAGAGAATGACGTGAAGGTCATTATAGAGTTATTAGTGGAGAGGATGAAAAGTGTGTTTCCATTACACAAGAGTATGCAATAATAAATGATGTAAAGGAGAAGTGTGCATACCGAATGTAGAACATAAGAGAAGAAGTTTTATTCATCAAGTGTTGATGGGTAGGGGATAGAGCATAAGAGAATATTTGGCATAGAAAATTATCATAAGAAAGGGAAAGTGGTGTGGAAACTCTATTTCCAAATGTCTTTGTTATCAAAATGTCCTTCATGCATGTTCTAGCTTATCCTCTTCTATGTTTTTTATTTAAGCTTGAAGCCTACACTCATTTATGAGATTGAGTTCCCGCTCTTATCTCCTTGACCTCTGCGCTATGAGGACCTAACAAATAATCCCGCAACACTCACACCTATTCATATCTATCTCCACTCCCCTTTGAACAATCTTATCTACAAGCAACTCCATTGATCAATCAACAAGGTTTATAGAACTATGCTCTAAGAGATTCATCACATTCCCGTGTTCATATAACCTCACACTCTTCTTGATACTCATGATCCCTCTTACTCCCTCCTTCTTTTAACTTCTAGTTGTATCTCCATGTGCACTACTCACTATCGGTTTCCTATGGCCTAATGAGGCTCTTCATAGCTCCATTATACTCAAACTCCCCTCCATGTTTGTTATCATCCTAAATTGATTTGAGATCTCTTATTCCATCATGCATAGGGTGATTAGACCATCACTTCTTTCTTCACCTTACCAACTAACATTGATCATAGGATTAGCCTTGTGAGGCTAATAGCCCTCCTAAAGGATAAATGCCCAGGTATTTAGAACTAAACATGTAATCCTCCAAAGCAATCTAGTTATTCAGATGCCTATTATTGGGTTCTCAAACATACCTCAAAAGTTTGACTTGGTCCTTTGTATTGAAATGGAGATTATGGCCCCCGTCATAGGCTAATTAGGCCTATTTCTCTTGTTTGCTTTTAACAGTGAGGTCTACACAGCTTAGCTTCAAAAAATATGAATGGTATCACCTTTAGTATGTTCTCCTTATGCTCTGGAACCAATTCTATACCTTCATTCTTTAGGTTGCTCGTGCATGCAATTAAATTCCTTCTTCTTTGCACTCTGAGACAGTCTACAGACCTTTGCCTCCTCATATCTTCCTCACACGTGTGACTGGGAATTTGAAACATGGCATACTTCTATAACTCAAAAATATAGACATATCCTCAAATTTTGATAAGATTTGACTGGGTAGATTTTAAATGGCTTGATGCCCTAGTTAGACCCCGAGAGGAGTTAGATGAGGCTACAAGCATACAAAAGTAATTTCATGGGCTAAGAAAAAAATATGTTTCTTATTTCATGTCTTCCCTCCTAACTAAATCTTTACAGATTTATAAAACTCTTTTAATTTATCTCTATCAAATTCATGCTCTCGGCCTAGAGACAGAGCTCTATATATCAGTCCTTTACACTAAGAATAAAACATGAAACAAAGCCAAATTATTTGCAAAATTCAATCATTATCCTCCATTATATACTATACACTCTTATGACATCATTCTCCACCACCATAACTCACTCCATACATGAGTCTCTTATCCCATTTGTTATTTTTCTTACAATAACATGAATAATCTTGATCCTAAAACCATGCAACTGTTACTAACTTAAGCTCAACAACCTTCCCAACTTAAACATGACCTAATCATCTCCAAAACAACTCATGAACATGTTTACAAAAAAATATCACATCTTTACATGGCTTATATGGCTTCATTTAGCCTATATCCACCTTTTCTAGACAATTTCACCTTTACCCAACAAATTCACTTTCACTACAACAACTTACACACAAAATTTGAGTTTGAATACATCAATATGGAGACAAAACATGTTGATCACATGAAAATACCACTTGACACAAACTAAACTTCTAACCACCAATGATGCCCCTACATCGAAAGAGAAGAAGTGGCATGAAGTTATTGATTTTATAGATAGAATCGATGAAGAAAAATATATGTAGTTGATAGAGGTGAATGGATTATGCCCGCACAATGAGAGTGTACAATAGTTTGGAAGGACATTAGGAAAGAGAGTGTTGCCATGAAGATGAAAAGTGATACTGCTAGAGAAGGGGAGTGTGAGCAGTAGCGCAAGATAAAATAATGCAATAAATAAAGTGGCATAGAGATATACAAAAGGAACAGAGGTGGAGAAGGAGAGAGACATATAAAAATATCCTAGGAGGGGAATAGCCAAGGTATGTGTAAAAGAATGGATTTTAGTGGAGGAGGTTTCTCACATACCCAATCTGCTACCAAAAGTTGGAATATGGGAATTACATGTTGGTATACATACATGTTAAGGCCTTATTGGAAGTTTGAAAGAGTAATTCTAACACTCGACCCACATGTGTGAGTACTATGCCCACGTATTTTATTACCTAAGGTGTATGATGTAAGAACATTCAAATTTACTTACAATCATGCATCAACCAAAAATATGATAGAGTAGAAAAATAAGTTTAGTCTAGTTATGTATAGTTTGTTTGAGTATCAAAGTCTTTTTGCATGTGTGTGTGTGTTTTTGTGTGTAATAAATTGAAATTTATGGGCTTCGTGTTATGTACGTATGTATTTATGAATTTTTGTAATCATACATATTTGTGTGTGTAACATTGTCAAAGTGCCTTAAAAAGATTCTCGATACTATTTTGAGTCTAAATAACCCTTTAAGTGATGGAAAAACCATCTGGATGCATGACACATAACCAGAACCTTAAAATGTATGTGACATCACATGAGATGTTTTTAGGGGCTTGTGTTATGGAGGAAGTCTTCTCTTGATACCGTGCACCTACATGTGAAACCATGAGGTTATTGGCCTACCATACAAAGAGTTATTAAAACATAGGTGTTTGAACATTTACACTATAGCATGCAAGGTTATTTGATGGTGAAAATGGTGAGATTACAAGTAAGGGTCGATAAAATTTAATTAGCTTTCAAATTATGTTTGTTGGACTAACTTGCATTTTCATCGTGTTCGATTGCAACATGGGTCCTTTGGGCCTTGTAAACTATTAAATGCTTCAACATATTTAATTTCATATGGGTGGGAACTTTTTGGGAATACATTACAGGTATATGATTGTCTTTATAGAAACACATCACCACATTTATAGAAGGTATTTCAATTCGATTATAGGGTATTTGAGTTTGATTCGATTCTAACAGAGACTTATAGTGTAGATTGCAGTTGTAAGGAGTACTACATGTAGAGATTTGTGTGCATGTCTAAAAGGGATTGAAACACATGTGCACGACTATGGTGTTGATGTTTATATATACGTATGGTTAATTGTGTGTATTTGTAATTCGTAATAAGCCATTAGTTAGAGTGTGTGAAATTGTCTCATTGGTGATTTATCTTGAATTATGTAATTTTTTTATTACTAGGTTCAAGATACTATTTTTGTTGAGTAATTCCAATGTGTATTTTGAATGTAGCTTGGTCCAAGGAATCCTTTCATTGGGACCTCTAACCATAGGTGATAAATTATGCCATGGGATTTCATATTGAGAATAAAAATACCTCCTACCTTTATACATTTGTAACAAATACCTAGAAAACTATGTGGAAACCTTCGATCATTTTGAATCGGACCGGAGGAAATCTCTTAGGTGAAGTTTAAACTTTGAGTATGCAACTTTTGAAGATGCTCACCAGAGGCACATTAAACATAAATTGTTGTTAGGATCTTAGAACACACCTAGATTTTACTAGTTTGGGAGAGATATTTTGTGACCCAATAGAAATCACTTTCTCAACACTTTAAATAATTCCATAAATAGGAAGTAAATTCCTAAAAGGAAAATGAAATGCCAAGGATTATAGTTTCTCTCTAGGTCAGTATCCAATAACATTTGAAACCCTCTAACCACTGAGGAAAGGGGGTGTCTGAATATCTTTGGTGTTGTGTTTTCTTCCACTATATAGAGAAAAATGAAGCAAGGAAAAAATCCACACTATATGTCATTAACAATAGAGGATTATTCAACAAGAGTGTGGGAGAAGTCATAAAAAAATGGTCCAAGAACCATTTGATTATGGGTTTGAGGAAGGGAAATTCCTTAAACTAAACCTATATAAGTGTAATCAATAGAGAGAGAATAAATCTTCAATGGAAGGAAGGGGCTAGAGGAAAACTTTTCTTGATGGACCTAAATCCCAAATTGGTCTAGATATATTCCATTATTGGTGATACAAGAACATACATAATGGAATAACATGTTGACCATTTTCACAAACCTGGGCTCAATCCCCAATGCCTAAAGCATAACAATAATAAAAGACCACTTAATTCCCTCTTATAGAGAAATATTTTTGGTGAGGATCGATCCCATTCCATCCCTTACCTCACTACAATAGAATTATGTACAATGTGTCTATTGTGAATGAAACTAGTTTTCTCTATGAGTTTCCTACACTCCTCAATAGTGGCATTGCTAAGAGGAAGAAGGGGACCTTGAGGGATATGGTGAGATGTATAAGCTAGTCCAAGAACTCATTCAATTGTGCCAACTACATTTAAAATTTCATGCCTTGTAAGGAATGTAAAATACGATGCCCGAGAAGGATTGATGTAGAGCATCAGATATAATATTTAGAAAACACTAACCAATCAATTAGAAGTCACAATTTCACTATTTCCATCACCCGAACTCAACAAACCATACTTTTCTCAAGAAGGTAAAAGTTGATCAAATGCACTAAAATGCTTTAAAAATTGAATCAAAGATCAAAATAATTTTACACATGTTTAATTACACCATACCAACATGATCAAGCCATCCAATTATTTCCATAAATTCATTTTCACATATTTGCCTTGTAGACCTCAAACTAGCCTTGTAGCCCTTTAAAACCTGATTTTTGACATAACACACTCATTTTTCACTTCCAAATCTTGTTGATAAATTTTTTAGATACCCTTTAATATCTTTTATATTCCTACCAAATTTCAATGCTTAACTCCTCATCAATAAAAAGTTATACTCTTTTTTACAATTTTTCCACTAGGTCTCATTAGCCCTCCTAGAGCACAAATCACAAAACTGGGAGAAATCTATAAACAAAAATAAAATAAAAAAGTGCTCCAAATACCCTTTTGGCTCATCTTGATTTTTGCAATTTTTTGTCTTAACTCTTTCCCTAGCACTCCCAACTCAAATTTTCATTTTTAGGCTCCTTTCACAAGGTCTAGTTAGGGTTTCATAGCAAAAACTAGGGTTTGGTCTAAACCAATTGATTCCAACTACTAAAATCTATTATATCACCTTATTCCACTTGACTTAAGGTCTTTTCAAAGTGTAAACACCTTTCTAGCTTCAAAACTCCAATTTCTCATGTTTTGGCTTTCTCCCGGCTTATTTTGGTTGTTTGTTCTTGAATTCTAAGAGTGCTTTTATAACTTGTTTTATGACTTTTATTTAACCTTCTCTATATTTCCACCATCTCAATGTTTTTTTATTATTGGCAAATAGTTTTTTGAAAGGGACTATACCCTTGTGTACAATAGAGGGCCTAGGAGCCAGAATAGGAATGAAAACCGAAAAAAAAAAGGATCAGAATCCAAGTGTGACAATGAAGCCCAAAGTAGCCAAGAAACAGCTACCCAATCAAGACAAAACAGCAAAAACACTGCAAAAAGCAGCAAAGAGACCACAAAAAAAATAGCAAAAAAACAATCAAGAGCATCTAAAGCACCTACTACTACTACTTGGCAAAAGCTTTGTCAATGTTGGTTTTGATGTTCTTCCAAGATTTGAACATTCCCAAAAGTTGTCATGTGGGCAACATCAGTCTTATCCAAATGATCAATGGTCCTTTTGATTTCCTTATCATTGCCCCGCAGTGTTGCTTTAACTCTGCTTTGAGATTGGAGACACTTCGACATCGCTCAATGAATTCCTCAATCACACTAAAAATGGCCATATTGTAATCATGACATGTTTTGGTCTTCCCTAACCAGAGTCTAAGGAGTTCACTTCTTGTAGATATCTTCAATTTGGCTGTTATCAATACCCACCTCCTCCTCCTTCTTCCTCTTTCCTTTCTGTTTTGCCAAGTTCTTATCCTCATCCTTCAAAGCAGCTTCATATCACCCTTCTAAGGCTTCCACCTTTTGTAGAGCTCTCCATATGCACATCCCGAGGACTAGCACCGCTAATATTCGGAGGTCATGTGCTATTTCAATTTCATGAGGACCCTTCCTCACAAAGAAGAGAATTGAGGTTAAGCCTCCTAGATGACTCCGTGACCGGCCCGGCCGAGGTGGAAGTGAAGTGGGGGTGGGAGCAGCAGAAGGAGGAATGGGAGAAGAAGCCCGAACGGCCGGCAGGGGGGCGGCAAAGCGGTGGTGGTGGGGCAGAGGGTGGAGAAACGGGGCTAGCCGCAGCAGAACCCGATAGAGGGGGAATGAGCCTAGGGAGGAAGGGAGACCAGGATACCGAAGAAGATAAAATTTGTGCAACAGAAAAATAAGCCCCAGTGTAAAGGAACTGCCGGTATGCTTTTGAAACTCCAAAATGGAGCGCTCAAGAGAGTTCAGCAAATAATGGGGGAAACAAACCATGCGATTCCTACATAAGTGGTTGAGAAAGATAAGATGCTTAGCAGGTACAGTGACAAACCTCCCTTCCAAGGAAATGAACCGTATCATCATGCGAGTAACCTCATCATAAAGCAGAGGGATCGAGCTAACAAGCAGGCCCGTGGTAACATGGATCAGCTTCTCAGATCCCTCCACAAATCTCCTCTCTTCAGCATCTTTGTCGACCCTTTTGTTAAAAAAATGGTAGCCCTCCATGCCAAGGCCAGTCGCTTCAGCAATAAGCTCCTCATTGACCAAGATCTTCTGCCCCCATACTCCACAGTTCGCTCCTTCCAATCCTTCACAAAACACACTGAGATGCTTTGATCATGTCCCTGAACCTTCTCCATGAAGTTTGTGATGCCACCCTTGCTGAGTATATTCCATAGCTCTACATTATCCTTCCAGTCCGGGTCCGCACTAGGCTCAATTTGGCAAGGGGGACCCCCATCTTCACAAAGGCTGCTAACAAGCTTGCAACAAATTCTGAAATCCTTGAGAGCGCTGAAGCCAACCTGCTTTTTACTGTTGTAATCCGCACAATGTTGAAAATGAGAGCCGTTGCTCTTCCCACGAACATCTGCGTGCCTGCTGATCTGAGTCTGCGGAAGTTCGCATGTGGGAATAACGGCCTTTTTGCTAGCCCACTCCCTATCATCAATTACATTATTATTGTCTTCCTTTTCACTCATGATCATCCTTTCTCTCTTTAACCAATCTCTAGTTTATCTTATTTAACTCTTTAATTCAACATTTATGTAGCCTTCTAGGCCATTTATGCTCTAACACGGGACATTCTTGAAGTATACTACTTTGATTATTCAAATGGAATCTTCTTATCCTTTCAAGTCTTATAATACCTCTACACTCCTTCTCCCATCTTCCCTTATTTCCTCTCTCTACTTATTTATCCACCTACTCACTCTGACCTTCAAGATTCTTCTTAGTTGTTCACTAGTGATTCATAGGTCCCACTAATGGGCCATATCAGGACATTGTAGTTCTTTTATTCTTGACTTATTTTCAAGATTTATGCAAGCTTATCACCTATTTTTACACCTCTTAGAAAATATCCCCATACTTTTACTTGTTCTATCTCAAAGGAAATCACTAATATTGCTTAATTGCTCTTTTCAAGCTTCCTAGGTATAAGACTGTACCCAATGCAGAGCGAGTCATTAGTTCACTTTAATGAAGGACTTATCAAAACTAGTAGAGTTCTTCAAGAATATTTCACCTTCCCACATTATTTTCCAATAGTCTTGGCTTGGTTTTTATAGGATTCTTAATGAAATCACCGGTATCCATTAAATTTTATGATTGTCAACACCTCAAGTTTCAAACTGTATTCCTTACTCCCACAATACCATTCAATTACTATCTTGCTTTATGGTTTTTGTGGCTCTTTATCCTTTTTGAAAACACTCACAACCTATCACCATCCTCACAACTCTTTAAAATACACTCTATACCGATACACAAGCACTTTTCACTATTTTAACTTCTATAATTGTACATCTACAACCAGGACTAAATTTTCATGGGTTTTAGCTCTAAGTTTCCTTTCCATGGCATAACAACTCCTTGATCATGTATATACACCTTAACATTATTTTATGGACTTTGAAACAATTTTCCAAATAGTTATTTTTAAGGTTCTCACTTATGAAACCCTCAAGGACAAAGTTATTCAACACAGCTTACGTGAGAATTTCTTAGATTTGCATTGAAAGACATCTTATAAAGGCATTAAACTCTGTTATTCACCTTGATTACACAAATTATCATCATGGTATTCTACTTGTGACTAAATTTAGGAGATCCTCTTGTGACTCTTATACTAGGTTTTTCATCACAAAACCCATGTGGACAGGGACATACAATTCTCGTGTTGTATTTCGTGAGTATTATTCACTTATTTTAACCTTTAAGCCTCCTTGTATACTTGAAATCTTTAGAAAATCTTCAATGGTTCATTGTTAAATCTTGCCACACGTAACTACTCACCTTCATTACTAACCCTTATAATACCTTACCTCCACACACAATCCAATGTATTTGACCATGACTGTCCTTTTATCATTATCTCCTCTCCTTGCTTTAATTTAAGCCTTCACAATGATTGTTCCTACAATATGTACCTGTGCACCACCTTCCACAAATCCTAGAGATCATGATTAACCCGTGATATTCATAAACATGTAATCCATGAAACACGCAGTCAACATAATTTTACACATTTTATTGTATAAAATAAGTTTTTATTAGATAGTCCATGAGCTTTACAAATCTTCAAGAGCTCTAAGGCTCGGTTACAAAGATGAATTCTCCGCCTTCAACCACCTTTCTAACTATCTCATCCATTTGAATACACATGTTTTTTATTATCTTTGAGGTAGTTAGGTTTACATCCACTTAACTCACACTAATACAAGCTTACCATAGTGAGTTACATCTAGGTAGGGTAGTAGATTTTATGACATGATCACCCTATAACATTAATGTAAAACCTATATTAGTATCTAACCTACTAACTTAGTCCTAGAGTACACACAAGACTAATTTGAATATTTAAATGTGGTTTTGGAGGGAAACCTCCAAAATACCACTTATTACATCATGAAGGGTCCATATGGACTAAATAGGACCCAAAAGCATCCTAAAACATCCTACACACATAATCAAGCCAAAATTGTGCTAATTACAATGATGTTCCTACATCAAGGATCAATCCCATATAAACCCTAATGTTCCCATATTTCAATTTTTTTGGTAATGAGGCTTGGACATTTATTCTGGATGAGAAACACAAAGCCATGGAGAAGAAGAGTCTACCTCTCACTTTTTTTGTATATTGTGTGGAGTTGACATCTTATCATTATTTTGACCCAATCACTCATGATGTTATATTTTGATGCAATGTCCAAAATTCTCCTTGTTGTCAAAATTGTCGAGTTACACATCATGAAAATTTCAGGCATAAAGATTAGCACATTTTTTGTTCCAATTCAGTGCAAATTTTGGGCCACTTTGAGAATCATAAAAAAACCAAAGTGTTTTATTTGAACTGAAATTTTGCCAAAAGGTAGTCTTAGCCTATACAACAAACTATCCTTCTATGAAAAATGTTGAATCGACTTCTAAAAACAAATTTGGGCCTCGTTGGGAATTTGTAAAAAGCAAAAGTACTTTATTGGACTTGAAATTTTATGAGAAGGTAAATCTTGGTCTATACAACAATATTTCCTTCTATGTTAGGTACTGAAACCAACATCTATATGGTAAATTTTTATGATCTCAAAATATGTTCCAAAATAAAAAAATGTTTTGTACTATTTTTTTGCAAGTATGTAGATTAAGAGTTTATAAGAACTTTTCTCTCGTATTGTCATATTTGATTCATTATGGTTTTTTAGATATTCCAATTTCTTTGGATATGCATTTTTAGCACATTCACCGGGATATTTTTCTATAATTTTTACATGAGACAACCTAATCGATTGTTAACCTCAACATATATCGTTATTCAAAGAGCGAGTGGTATCTTTTGTTCCACTTATACATAGTTTTCCTATTCCATTCATTCAACATTGTGGGGCATATTCTACAATTTATGGAAACAATTTGGTGAACTCTTTTACATTTTTGACATGAGATAGTGTAACCGATCGGGTATCCCTAGCATTCATTATTTTTAGTGATTGACAAGTGGATTTATAGGCTTCACACATACAATTTTGAGTTCTACACATTTTTATCCATTTACTTACACTTTCAATGGTGGTGATGATCTTTGTCCCATCAGGTGCACATATCTCCAACATTTAAATGTACTCTTTATGTGTTTTATTTCTTCTTGGGATGCCTTGCAATATATCTACACACTTTTGTTGATCTTCTAGTTTTTGTAAAACCTTGCAGTGACTCATTTTTCAGTTATAATTTATTTTACATGGGTATCTAACATGGTCTGGTTTCTAGGACTCATATTTGGGGTTTTCCTCACTTTCACTAAGTTTCTCTTATGTGGGGGTGTTGATATACACACAATTTCGTGCACAACGCCTCTTTTCTAAGATTACTTAGGTTAATGTAGCTTCTTTTTGTCATCTCCTTTTATAGAGCGCGTCTTAAGTGGGGATGCTAATTTATATAGTAACTTGTACACTATTGTATGGTTTAAGATACTCTTATTATTTTGTTTGTACATATAAATAGGCACATGGGTGTGGAAAGTTATTCCTATCCTATTAATAGAGAAAATTATAAACCAATTAATTAACATAGTTGATTTTGGTTATTAATAGGAAAAATGTATTTTAAAGTCTTATCTTTGACTTTCTCTTAAAGTACCACTCTCCAAATCTAATTTTAGTCTCCTTGTTATCAATATAAGATATTAAAGGGCTAGTAATACGATAATTATAAAGAACATGTTCATAGGATAAGTTCATCGTAATACTCCTCTAAAGAGGGTCATTAGCTCTCCCTCACATATGTGCTTTAATATATTTAGTAGTAATTATACCTCGGCACATATGTCTTTATATTATTTCAATTTTTGTACATGTATACATACATGTGGGTATTTGTCTTAAGGTTATTACAACAATCTTAAAACTTGTCCAAATTTTCTACTTGGTATCTAACAACTCGTACACTATTGTATGGTTTAAGGCACACTCTTTTTATTTAATTGTATATACATCTATGTGTGAAAAATTATCCATATATTATTCATAGAAAAGAGCATCGACTAAGTAATTGACTTCATCTATTAATATGAAAAACTACTTTAAAGTCTTATTTTTATGAAGACTTTCTCTACAAGTAATCTACTCTCTAAATGTTATTTTTGCATCCTCCTTATCTATATAAGAGGATATAATGCTAGTGATCAAATAATTGTGGAAGAGAGGTTCATTAGAGATGTTCATTGTAATATTCATCTTAGGAGGGCAATCATCCCTCTCTAAAATATGTGTTTTGAATTATTTGATAATTATTCTATGTTAGCATATTTATGTTTATATTGTTTTAATGTTTTGCATGTATACATTCATGTGGGTGTTTGTCTTAAGGTTATTGCACCAATGCCGAACCTATACAAAAAATTTATATTGTATCGATCTATTTGAACTAAACATCATTCAAATTTCATATATAAAGTTCGACATTTTTAATTCCATTTTAGGCAATTTTGGGCCACTTTTAAAATCATAAAAATCAAATTTCTCCATTTGCACTAAAAATTTACTAGAAGGTAATTCTAATCATGTACAAAAATTACTTATATGTCAATGTTGAATCAACTTCTAAATAGTATTGTTGATGCCTTAGGAATTGTGTAAAAATCTAAGTACTCTATTTGACATAAAATTTACATAGAAGGTAGATATTGTCTTGTACATCAATATTCCTTATGTTTCATGTTCTAAATTAACATCCTTATGGTATTTTGTAAATCTTAAAATTTGGGCCAAATAAAAACAATTCTTGGTCCTGTTTATTTTTATAGGCAAATATATAAATAGTTTCTAAGCACTTTTCCTTTATTTTGGAATATTTGATTTACTACTATATTCAATATATTACAAGTTCTTTGACATCATTTTTTCAAAGCACATTCACTAGAAAATATTTTTTGATACGAGACAGTCTAACCGACTCGGTAATTGTAACATTTTCCCTTATTTAGTTATTGATGAGTAGATCTATAAGGTCCATTGATGTAGAAAATTCTATATTTTCGAATCGAGACGATCTAATCGACTAATAGATATGGCAATATATATATTAGTATCCAGATCATCTAGTAGTGGTTTTGTTCCACTCATACAAATATGTGTGTCCCTCTACCAATTCAACATTATGGGGGTGTTGATGTACACATGATTTTGTGTGAAACAAATTTTCTAAGATTACTTAGGTTAGTGTAGTGCATTTTCATCATCTCCTTTTGCAGAGTACATCTTTAGGGTGGATGTTAATGTATCTAATACTCATCTAATAACTTGTATACTATGTTATAATTTAAGATTTAATCTTATTATTTAATTTTAAATCTTCATAGGCACATATATTAATAGGAAGAAAAGTTATTTTAAAGTCTTAGCTTTAAGAACACATGATTTACGAGTGATATTTTTCCAAACTTAATTTTAGTTTTTTCTTATTTATATAAGAGAATAGAAGGCTAGTTATAAATTGTGGAAAAGGGGTTCTTTCTAGAAATTCATTTCAATGCTCCTATGAGGAGGGCCATTTCCCCTCTCTTTCATATGTTATTTACTATATTCGGTATTAATTCTATATTGAAATATTTTTGTTTAGATTGCTTGAAAGTTTCACGAGACATGCATGCATGTGGATGATTTTCTTAAGGTTATTGCAACAATCTTGGAACTTGTCTAAAATTCCTACTTATCAAGGCAGAATTAATAACTAATTTATTAAAGCATGTATGTTAGGAAGGGATAATGACCCTCCTCAAAGGAATATTATAATGAACATCTCTAATGAACCTATTCCCCACAATTATTTTATATCGCCATCTTTTTATTCTCTTAATAGATAAGGAGACTAAAGTTATAATTAGAGAGTAAAGTCTAAAATCGGCAAGGATGTATTCCACTTCTTATCATACTTGAGAGGGCTCCTCGTTGTGTTTTGTACACATATGTGTTCTATACTATCTTTTCGTTTGAAAATAAGCGGCATTGGTATGTCATTCTCAAGTGTTGAATGTGGAATGGTTTTTTTTGTACATCTATTTAATTGTTTCCATTGTATGTTCTACAATTTGTAAGTTTTCTTAAGAAGGTCATCATGGCTTAACTAGTTGTAGATTTGTCCTCTACACAACCTCTTGGGTTCATTGTAGATTACTCTACTCTTTATGAACCATACTTCTCACTTATTAATTCCACCTTTTTGTGGATATCTCTCACTACAAAAAAACCACAACACCTTTTCCACTAACATGTGTTGCTTCAATAATTGACATAAATCTACAAAATAGTCCTTCAATACAAATCAAATACAAAAATGGAAAAAATAGCTTTGATACCAATATTAGCCATAATTACTATATATATTACATTATTTATCCATCATTATATAAATATTCCTAAGAATATTGATTGTTGTCTAGTTTGATTTACTCAATATTTTCTTATAAACTAAGTGTTGTTTGTGCTTAGAATCATATTAGGAATTACTAAAACTATAAAAGAAACCTGGAGCAAGTAAACTATTACAAAAGTAACAAAAAAAGAGTCAAAAGAAAAGATTACATCAAAGAAACCCAATGTGAGAAAAAAATCCATAAGAATAAGGGATCTCCTCCTCTTTCTATTATCTCGCTACGTATTTACATTCTCTCGAGAGGCCTTTATGGAAATTATCTATAATGACAACATGCTCAATCCCCATATACTACTTGACATCTTATTGTAACTCACACTCTAACATTCATAAACACATACAACCAAGAATAATTGCCATGAATCTATAACTCACATGCTTACAATCAACTCCATAGGTGTAATTATAAATATTGCTACATGAGGGGCTAAAGAAAGAGGTTGAAAATATATAGAATTGAAAGAGATGACATTTCAGAACTATTATTTTTCTCATTTAATGGCATTGTGTGAAATGGTCATTTTAATCAAGGCAAATTGTTTCTTCCTTTACTAGAGGTTATGAAACCGTCACGAGGGTTATGTAATTTCCAATTATATAAAACATGATTACGTTACTTGTACCTACAAATACTTGGACATTATGAAACTATCACAATGATAGAAATAATGTCATGACAATTACATAATTGTTGTTTGCAAATCTTGGTGGTTTTGCACCTTCCTCTAAAACTCCGTTTTTGAGAAAGAAACTATATTAATTTTTTTCTAAATTATCCACATCACCCAAGACCTAATATTAAATACTCTTATACTTGTACGATATATTTTCTTAGTTGCGCTTCATGGGAAAAAAAAAGTAGTTAAGAAGTGTTTCTAAGTTGCATACTGCTTGCCTTTTTTAGAGTTGTAGACTAGTTAGCCTTTCTTTCTAATAATATCTAATTTAATTCAAATAATTATAGGGTTAAGCTTATATTATTGTCTCATTATTAACATCTTGATCTATTGTTTGACGTCTAACATAACTTAATACATTCATCAAATGGGCTATTTCGCTAGGGTTTTACAAAGGATGTATTCTAAGTTGTGCAAGGTCTTGAACCATTTCTTGACCATATAATAAATTTTGTTTCCTTGAATACTCTCACTTGTACAATCAATTTGAGAACCATTCTCAATATTTTCATTCAAATAAGTATCATTCACAATTCAACCATAAAATAAATAATAAGTGGGTTATGGTTAATGTGTTCTTATTTATGTAAATAACAAATAGTTAGTAACATGTGGTATATTCATATTAATCAATAAACATCATAATATACTATCATTAGCAATTTTTGAAATGAATGGTTTTGTCTGAGCAACTTGTGGGATTCTTCAAAGTTTTGGGAATGATGCTTGTGAGGAATACACTATTTTGGATTGATGTAATTAGTTCAAAGGAGTGATTGCATAGTGTGAATAGAGAAGAAAGTAATGCACAATATATATGGATATGTCACATAGGAATTTGTAATGAAATTATTTAGATAGGTTTCAATATCGTAGTAATAAAACACCAAATAACACCAAAATATAGGGAAATGATCTCAATATGCAAGTAGAATGACTTAGCCGCATTGAGGGGGCAAACTCCAACCTATACAATAAGACTCATGTGATTCATATGATGATAATATCCTACTCTATAACTCCTATATATACCCTACTATAATATCCAAAGCCTTAAGGCCAACCCACTAAGCATATCAAAGCATAAATAATTATGATATGACATGATAAGAGATTATGTTAGCCACAAGTCGACTATCCATATCTTGATATATGAATTAGGGTTAAAGGCGTAGCATGCCCCTCCCCTTCAAATCAACATTGTCCCCAATGTTGGTAAGCTCTAGATGTTACTCCCGGAAGGATTCATCCTCCCATTTTGCATCTTCAATGTCCAAATTCTTATGTTCAATCATACACTTTCGGTGATGACCCTTGTCCTTAAATTATTAGTGTGTATTTGTAGGATTCCTCCATGTTCCAAGATGATATGTCCCTTTTCATAAACCTTTGGTAATATTGATTGACAAGACACCTTCTATCCAATGACCATCTTCAGGTAAGAAACATGGAAAATTGGATGTATTTTACTTGACTGAGGAAGCTTCGGTTTATATGCTACACTGCTAATTTGTTTCATCACTTGATAAGGCCCATAGTATTTGGGTGAAAAAAAAATTATATATTTTTTTGTTGTTTCAAATATAGTTTCTTATATGGTTGCAATTGCAAAAAAACCAAGTCTCCAACTTCAAAACTTCATTCACTACAGTGTTGATCATTTTGTTGCTTCATGCGGTTTTATGCCATGACCAAGTTATCTTTTAGGCTAGAGAGAACCTCATGTTGGTGTTGAATGTGATCCTCAACTTCTCTTACTTTAGGTCATACCCTTAAATTAGAAGTGAGGGATGGTGGATGGTAACCATATAATGCCAAGAATGTGGACATTTTAGATGAAGTGTGAAAATAAGTGTTAGACCACCATTCTTCCAGTGGTAACATCTTAACCCATCTCTCCTACTTATTTGAAGTAAAGCATCATAGATACCCCTTCAAAAATGTTTTTACTACCTTAATATATCCATCAGTTTGGGGATTATATGATGAACTACAAGCCAATGGAGTGCCCAAATGTGAGAATAAATCAATCTAAAAATTTCTTGTAAAGATAGGGTCACGATCACTGATTATAATCTTGGGTGTGCCATGTAGATTTTGAACTATATCCATAAAAGATATGGAAATTGTACTTGTTGTAAATGGATGTGGAAAAGCAAAAAAATGAGCATACTTGGTGATTTTATCCACCACCACCATAATTACACTTTTCCCTTCATATTTTGGCAATCTTATGATGAAATCCATGGAAACCTCTTCCCACCGCTCACTAGGAATAGACAAAGGCTGCAAAAGTCTTAGAGACTTAACAGTTTCACCCTTGTTACACTAACACACCAAACATTTGGCCAAAAATTTATATACTTCTTCTTTCAACCCTCCCAAAATAAATCTTATTTAACTATGTGAGAAGTTTTTAGGAATCTAAAATGGCCACCCATTGGAGAAGCATGGAGCTCTGAGAGAACCTGATTTTTAAGGATAGAGTTTTTGCATAAGTACAACCGGTCCTTATGTCAAAATGTATTCCCTTCCACACAAATTATTTTTAAGTGTTTGGATCCTATTGGATATTTTGAATGAGAGTTTGGGTTTCTATGTCATTCTTCCATTTGGATCTTTCTTGATCTACCCAATCTACCTATAATATGGACATGACATTTAATAATGCCTTTGTGGACTCATCTCTCCTGGATAGTGCATCAGCTACCACATTTTATTTTCCTTTTTGTAAATGATCTCAAAGTCATATCTCAACATCTCGGTGATCCATTCTTGTTGTTCTTCGGATGAGAGTATTTTCTCTCAAAGTATTTCAAGTTATGGTAAATTGAGCAACAAGGGCGAAAGCCCGATTATCTTTATTAAACTCAATCAACTAAGAATACAATGGAGTGTTCCAATTCTTATAGGAATTATACAACATATGAATACAATAATAATTGTTATAACAATCATAACAATTATACACTGTGGAAATAAAAGACAAATATGGTTTAAAAACCATATAACAACATTATTTAATTAATAACATTAATTAAATAATTAATTATATGATGCATAATTAATATATTAGGTAAATAATAATTAACCTAACATTCCCCCCCTTAATTGTGCATAGTCTCAAGGGATGAGGAGAGGAACTCTCTGAACAACTCGAACTTGTCACGTGTAAGTGAATTTGTGAAGATATATGCCCATTGTTCAGCTTGTTGGACAAAATTGAAGCTAGATGTTGTGCTTCAACACATGCTCGCATATGAAATGAACATGTACCTCAATGTGCTTTATTATTTCATGAAACATTGGATTGCGAACAAGTTTGATAACACCTTCATTGTCAACATACATGGTGGTCAGTTTGTCATGTGGTATTCCAAGTCCTTCCAGTATGCGACGTAGCCAAATCACTTCACAAACAAATTCTCCTACGCGATACTCGAGTTACGTGGAAGAACAAGAAACAAAGTGTTGTTTCTTGCTTCCCGTGATATTGGTCCAGATCCCATAAAAATACAAATCCTGAAGTGGATTTTCTGTCATCAATATTACTGCATGATCTAAATTTGAATATCCAAATCAAGAAGAAGTTTTCATTCTTCTTGTATTCTAGACCAAGATCCATTGATCCTTTGAGATATCTTAAGATGTGCCTTGCTACTTTCCAATGAAAAACTTTGGGTTCTTGCATGAACCTGGATAGATAGCTTACTGCAAATCTAATATCTGGTCTAGTGTAGGTTAGGTAAATGAGACTCCCAATCAACTACCGATAGAGAGTGACACTTACCTTAGGAGATGGATCTAAATGAGATAACTGCAATCTGTTCTCCATAGGTGTAGAAATTGGTGTGTAATCCATCATCCTAAATTTCTCGAGCGTTGTCTTGGTATATTTCATCTGAGAAAAAAAGATGTGATTCTCTTTCTTCCATACTTCCAATCCAAGACAATAATGCATCAGCCCGAGATCAGTCATGTCGAACAATCGATTAAGATATTTCTTCATTGCATCGATCATCCTCATTGAACTGCCAGTGATGAATAGATCATTGACATAGAAAAAAATTCACAATCTCCCCCCTTTGATTTTTGAGGTAAAGATTGGGATCGTATGGATTTCTAACAAATCCATGTTGTACGAGATGCTCATCAATCTTGATGTACCAAGCCCGGGTGCCTATTTAAGGGCATACAAAGATTTCTTGAGTTTGCATACCTTGCTTCTTGACCAAGTACACCATATCCCTCGAGTTGAGTCATATAGACTTCTTCTTGTAAATATAAATTTAGGAAGGAACTTATTACGTCCATCTATGGACTTTCCAACCAACCTAAGCAGCTAGAGCAAAGATCATCCTAATTGTTTTGTTCTTAGTTGTGGGAGAAAATGTCTCCTCGTAGTTAATGCCTTCTTTTTTATGTACCCCTTTGCTACTAGTCTTGCTTTATACTTGTCCAATGTCCCATCTGATTTGTACTTCATTTTGAATATCTATCTTCATCCAATGTGTTTCTTCCTGGGGAAGATTGAAAAATTGCCAAGTGTTATTCTCCATCACTGATTGATATTAAGAATCCATGACATCTTTCCAAGCTTTTGACTGTAGGGATTCCTAGACTGTAGAGGGCTCATCAGATTCAATAACTCTACTCATCAAAGCAAAGTTAACTTCTTCTCTTGCTTTACTATGATTCTATGGTCCAGGGGTGGATGTATCCGGTGGAGCATCCATTCTTGCATCTTGTAATGTGCTAGTACACCACTTGGCATACACTGAACTGTTCCCTGTGGGTCGTGGTTCTATCTAATCAACACCATCATCCCCATCTTCACTTTCATCATCTGTGGGAACATCAGCTTCAATTTTTACAACTGGTGAATAATCTACATCAGGTGAGTCTAGAGGAGGAGACTCTGCTTCCTTCTTCTCAAAAAACTCAACATCTCTGCTATGTAGACTTTTCTAGTCTTTGGCTCCATCAATCTATACCCAAGATTCTCTTCATTGTACCCAATGAAGATGAGTTTCTATGACTTCATGTCCAATTTCTTTACGTTACATTGGGTATGTGCATGTTTTCTTTGCACCCGAATACTCTAAGGTGTGCAATAGATGGTTTCCACTTTGACCACGATTCTTGTGGTGTTACTCCTTCAAGAGCAACTGTGGGCATTTTGTTCAACAAATACACTTTGTTGTTTATTCTGCTTCTACCCGAATGTCTTTACAAGTACATAATCATCAATCATGCATCACACCATTTCCATTATAGTACGATTTCTTATCTCAAGAACACCATTACATTGCGGTGTGTGTGGAGGAGGCATTTGTCGACGAATCCCGTGA
Source organism: Taxus wallichiana var. yunnanensis (assembly GCA_018340775.1). Taxonomy (NCBI): domain Eukaryota; kingdom Viridiplantae; phylum Streptophyta; class Pinopsida; order Cupressales; family Taxaceae; genus Taxus; species Taxus wallichiana. The sequence goes on from CM031242.1 coordinate 887,897,342, forward strand.
GTTTATAGGTAGTATTTGAACTAATTCTTGGTGAATTCCCCCTCAATCTAAATGGAGAGTTCGATGTGATGACCATTTTTTCTCAATCGCTACTTTGAACCTCTTGAAGGTTTCAAAGCTTCGATTTTCTTATGAAGAAAAAAAAATCCACATTTTTCGTGAATAGTCAAATCAACACAAAGCAAGAAGTACTAAAATCTAGAATGACTTGGCTGCATCGTATCAGTAAATATCGGTATGAACTAGATCAAGCTTACCACCGAGCTCAATAGGTACTCTTCTAGAATGACGCTCTATGTTGTTTACTTGCAAGGCAGTGAGGACACTTGTCTGTATCCTTCTGAAGAGATGGTAGCCCATGTACCATATTACGTCAGCAAAGTGTCTCGAGATACTTGAAACTTATATGACCAAGTCTTCGATGCCACAATTGTGGTAAGGTGGATTTATTAGCCACAAGTGCTTGATCATCTCTGTGAAAAAAATCAAGTTGGAAACATGCGTCCCACATTGGACGCTTTTGCAACTATTTTCGAGCCTCGTGATTTATCTCAAATCAAACATGTTTTCTTAGTGGAATGAATATCAAATTCAATTTTTAGGTTGTGATCAAGGAGTTGACTGACTGAAAGTAGATTCTTTGTCAACCCTAGGTACATATAAGACATTAGATAGTCTCAGATTGCATGAACCCAGGGGTAGAGAAATGTTCCCAATCCCCTGAGGCGTATATGAAGAATCATATCCCAATGAAACATGATTTTTGATGATGTGTCCCTCATTGAAGTAAACCAGGTCTCGTGGTCGTTCATGTGTCGAGTGGCCCTTGAATCAACATACCAAACATCACTAGATGACGTGGATGGTTCACTTGATCCAAAGAGTGAACAAGTAATCTTCATTGTCTAACCTGTTCTTTGCTCAACAATATTTCCTCGCTAATGGGGTCTTCTTTTCCATTTCCCCTTTTTTTCCCTTGATTGTAGTTAGAATGTCCCTTGTGAGATTTTTTTGGAGGTCTAAAGTTGTTTGATGAACCCTTCTTATAAGTATTGTACCAACAATCTTTTAGGTCATGTCCTCTTTTCGATTAGACATTGCTTCTTCTCGTTGTTTGTCCCCTCGATACCGAGTTTGACTTTGGGACTTTTTATAGGAATTAGGTTTTCCTTTGCCTTTTCCTTTCCATTTTTATGTGAAGAAAGTGCTTGCTCTTCTTCATCATCCTTATTGTGCATCGAGTTCCTCTTGTTGCAAGAGGTTTACTAATTTGTCAAAACTAACTATAGTATCGACAAGTTTAGTGTTGTTACAAAAATACGGTATGAAGAAGGGACTACTCTCGGAACAATGGGAATGAGATCATCATCTTTGATTGCTTCTCCTAGGGCTAGAAGTGAAGCCCTTAATTCTATAACTCTTCTTAAGAAAGCTTCAATTTTCTCATCCTGCTTGAACTTCAATGTGTAAACTCGACTCTGCAAATTCAAGTATACCATTCTTATTTTTGGCCTCGTATACTTTGCTCAACTTATCCTATACTTCTTTGGTAGCTTTGGCATCTTGAATGTGGGGTTGCACATCATTGGACACTCTAAACAAGATGATGAGTTTGGCCTTCTGATCTGCTTTATCAAACTACCATTGTTGTGTTGTATCAGTAGTTGATTTGGTCAGAGTACCATTCACAGCAGGCCATATCTCTTCAAACTCAAGTTGTGTCTTGATTTTTGTCTTCCATGCAGCATAGTTGTTTCCTCTGAGTAGTTGTGAATCCAAAAGAAAAAAATTGGGGGCATTGGTGCCCATTTTGCAAAAACACTGACAAGGTTTGGCTCTTATCACTCTAGGTATAAGGTCTCCCAATCTATATATTGTCAGTCTGATATACCAAACCTTTCTATATACATGCCCTTCGATATACCCAAATGTGGTACATGGAAGAAGATCACCCTTTCTGTATACCCTTGGTGCATGACGTGAAAGAATTCAATACGTGGTACCAAGACAATATTGATGGGGTTTGTGTGATTATTGACACCGCTCAAACAAATAACCTCATATGTGCACGTAACTTATACTTATAATAATTTCTTAGTCTGGATTTATGTCGTGTAATCGTTCATAGATGGATGGGATGGTTCATAGTGTGTGCACTGTGACCTTATTACTCCCCGTCGATTTAAAGGGACGATGCCCAGACGACGTTATTGCAGCTATATTAGGTGTTAAGTGTAGTAGTAGTCGTGACGGCTTTACCCGTAAGCACTTCCCAAAGGCACTGTATATACCAAATGCTGCGAATGAGATCTAGGATCTCGTGAGTGTTACATAACCAATTTTTAGCTTTTTTTTATTACAATTACTCGCGATTTACGAGAAGTTACAAAGTTTTCGGTTGATTTAAAGGGTCGATGCCCGGATAGCGTTGTTACTGACTATATTAGGCATTACATGCGGTAGTGGTTGCGATGGCTTTACCCATAAGCACTTCCTAGAGGCACCGTATATACCGAATGTTGCGAATGAGATCTAGGATCTCGTGAGTGTTACAGAACCAATTTTTACTATTTTGTATTACAATTTTCTACCAGTTTATGAGTAGTTACAATATTTTTGGTTGACTATGGCAACTTTGTAAATTAGTACAATATATTGAAGCATATAATTACATTAAAAAATTTAGAAAAAATTGAATGGCAGGAAAAAAAAATTATTTTTGCAGCCAGTGGCCTCTGGAGCCCAAAATGACCCTTGATGCCGAAACCATTAAAAAGAAGCCCAAGATGAAGTTTTTGGATGGTCTTCCTTTGGAAAATGTTTCCCAAAATCAAAAAATAGGCTTAATGGAGAAAAAACCAATTTTCCCTAAATTAGGGTTTTTCTTGCTAAATATTTAGTGACCTGTTTAGTTATAACTAAATGGTTTAGTAGTGGTTTTTCAAATCCTCCTCCAAATTTGGCGGTTTCTCCAAATTTTCTGCCAAATTTCAAAAATCCAAAATCTTGTGTTGGGGGTGGGGTTTGAACCCCAAACCTCCCGCTTCTAAGTCGTTCCACTTAACCGCCTAGGCTCTATGAGCACTTGTGATATGAAAAGAAGTATATTGTATTTAAAAAAGAGTAAAAACGACTTACCTTTTGAAAAATGTGACGTGGATGGAGTTCCACATGGCCTGTGTGTTTGAAGGAGGGTTATTAGGGTTTCATTTGCTCAAAATGATATGATGAAACGTTTATTTATCTCTCACGTACGCTTTGTTTTGCTCTCCATCGCTTTGATACACTTCTTTGACTCTTTTTTTTTTGTACGTTTTTATATATATCCACCGTATTTAATTGATTGATCCGCTTTATTTTGTTTTTGTAGCATATAACCCGCATGAGGATAAGACCAAGGACGTTTCCTTCATTGTTCTGCTGTGAATGCAGGTTGGTTGGAGATGTGCATGGCTTTGGAGCTCGATGGGAGCTTTGGCGATGGTGAATGGAGAGGAGAGGAGCCTGGATCCCCTTGTATGTTTGACTGTGCAGGAACATTGTTGATTTGAGATGGAACAAAACGATGGGTAAATTCCACAACTCACCAATCAACAACTCAATCTGAAACATATACAACTCAATGCAATGTCAATTGTGGTAATGCAGAGCTTAGTGCAGGTCAGCCTTCAATGGAACTCGATATGAGCTCGATCCATTCTATACGCCAACTTGCTTGAATGCACAACTCGGTGACTCGAGAAGGATTTTTGTGGATTTGGTGCAGACCCCATACACAAGACTCCTCTAAATTTAGTATTGCCGCTAGTGTTAGTTACAACTAACATTGTCACCAATTTTAGTGACAAAACCCCTAATGGTGAAACATTTGCTTTCCATTGACACGGGAGAACGAACATGTTGTTGTGAGACTACAGGGAGGTCTAGGAAGCTACAGGAGGCAGCAGTGGCTCTTCGGTGAAGTAAATTTCTTCTCCAAGACTTTTCCTTCCTCTGCACCATTTCTCCAACCTTACCAGGAGCTTCAATACGCTCTGGTACCAAATGTAAATTGAGCAACATGGGCGGAAGCCTGATTATATTTATTAAACTCAATCAACCAAGAATACAATGGAGTGCTGCAATTCTTATAGGAATTGTACAACATATGAATACAATAATAATTGTTACAACAACTTCCAAAATGCATCCGAGAAGCACATAATTGTTATAACAATCATAACAATTATACTTGTGGAAATAAAAGACAAATATGATTTAAAAACCATATAACAACATTATTTAATTTACAACATTGATTATATTGTTAATTACATGATGCATAATTAATATATTAGGTAAATAATAATTAACCTAATAGTTATCATGATTTATCTTTACCTTGAAATGACAACCCAAGAGATACAATCTCCAATATTTGGTTGTATGAATAATAGCCATCATTTCCTTCTCATAAGTTAGTTTTGATAGGTTCTTACCTTTCATTTGAAAAATATCAAATACAATGGGGCATCCCTCTTGCATAAGTATTATGCCTATGCCACACCCTAAAGCATCACATTCAACAATGAAGGTTTTGGAGAAGTCTGGGGTAGCCAAAATGGGAGTGGTACACATGGCCTTCTTTAGTGATTCAAATTCCTAGGTTGTTGCCTCATTCCAATGAAAAGATTATTTCTTCAATAAGGATGTAATTTGTGCTACAATTCCATTATAATTCTTCACAAACCTGTGATAATAACCCATAAGCCCTAATGATCTCCTAAATTTTTTGAGGGTTTTAGAAATGCCCAATCCACCATATTTTGGATCTTATGAGGATCCACTTTTAAACCTTCATGAGACACAATATAACCCAATTATTCTACCTCTCTTATCCCCAAATAACAGTTGGAGGGCTTGGCATAAAGGTGGTATTCAAGAGTGTCTAATACTTTATTGACATGTTGTAAATGTTCCTCCCAAGTATTATTGTAGATTAATATATCATCAAATAATACCAAGACAAACTTCTGCAAAAATGGCCAAAAGATGGAATTCATCAAACTCTAGAAAGTAGATGACACATTTGTAAGACCAAATGACATTACAAGAAATTCATAGTGACCCTCATGTGTCCTAAATGATGTTTTATGAATATCTTCATCACGAATTATTATCTGATGGTATCCTTATCGAAGATCTAATTTTGTAAAATAAACAACACCATGTAATTCATCTAAAAAATATTCAATGACAAGAATAGGATACTTATCTTTCATTGTGTATTTGTTGAGCTCTTTGTAGTCTAAACACATGTGCCAACCTTCATACTTCTTTCTAACCATCACCACTTGGAGAAGAGTAAGAACTTTGACTATGGAGAATAATACCTACTTCTAGCATCTCTTGTACCATCTTCTCAATCTCACTCTTTTAGAGATAAGGGTATTTATAAGGCCAAATGTTGGGTAGTTGGCTTCCTGGTACTAGTTGAATAACATGATCATGATCTATTTTAGGTGGAAACCCTTTTGGTATATCCCCAAACACAACTGATTGCTCATTAATAATGGCCTGTAGATATAATGGTATAGGGCCTTTTGATGGTTGAGATTCCATTGAGAATAATTGTGCCATGAACCCATCTACACCCTTCCTAAGCATTTTTTGCATTTGATGAGAACTTACCAATTGTGGAGCTTTAGCCTTCATCCCATACAACTTAAAATTATTTCCATCATAATGGAACCACATGAACAAATCATGTAATTTCATTTCTACCATCCCAAAGTAGTAATCCATTAAACCCTAAATACAATGTTTTCTCCTCCCATTTAAATGACATGCATGTGGCCCTATAGTAGGTAATATCCCATATATAGCTTAATCTTATGATATTTTCTGAACATCTAATTTTACCTCTGTCTATAACCATGACCTAAAATTATGGTGTTGGATAAACGAATAAATTTAAGCGTATGACCAACTTATGATTTATGAAATTATGACTACTTCCTTAGTCAATTAATATTATCACCCTTTTCTTCTTCATGAACCCAACAACTTTGAGTTTTTGTGGGGTGCTAATTCCTAAAATGGCATGACAAGAAATAGTTGGTTGAGATTCTTCCACCACAATCTCGAGGCCTCTTCCTTTGCATTATTCATTTCCTCCTCATCTTGTTCTTCATTAGGACCCTCTATGTAGAATAACTTTTTCTCAAGACATTTATGTCATTTTCTCCACTTGTTATCACAATTGTAATATAGGTATTTTACTTGTTTCTCTACATTTTTTTTGAGGATTCAATTGTGTTGGTTGGGAAACAATGGTGTTAGTCTCGTGTGTTCCTTGTGATTAGTGAATATCCTTAATTTTACTATATCTCTTTCCTCCACACACCAAGAAATTATCATGGATTCTAGTATCAAATCTGTATTAAGAAGGAAAACATCATGTTGGATGTTATCCTTGAGACCACTCAAGAAGATATCATTCACTCGTAAGGATAGATTTTGGAATTGTTGGATATAATCCTTGACTAAACTTGTCTGTCGTAGCTTGGCGATCTAGCTAAAATAGTTCTCTATAACACTATTACTATAGTGTGTTTGGATCTCATTAGTGAACATAGACTAGGTAACAGAGATACCCTTCTTTTTTATTTTTCTCACACATCCATCTATACCAAATGAATTGTTTTGGTTTCAGGTACAAGGATGTCATTACCACCTTTATCCATTTGGGACTTGATGCAGATAAAAGAAAATCTCCATTTGGTTGATCTAAGTGATCGGATCATTCCCATTGAACTTATGCATCTCCACTTTAGGAATAATTTTACGCCATTGGTTAGAAGATCTAGTGGTGTGTGCAGAGGATCCACCTTGGTTGGTGTGGTTTGAATCAAAGTGTGCATTGCTTAAGGAACCCATGTAACTTGAATGGAAATTATTTCTAGACTTTAGGCATGAGCTCAACTATAGAAACTCCTTCTTCAATGACTCAAATTCCATTTTCATGTCACCCTTCACTATTTTCAATCCATTGTCCAATTCTGACATCACTTCACCCTTCATTATGATCAAGTTATGACCAAACTCGGCTTGCACATTGTTCATCCGGTTGTTTACCATGTCCTCAAGTTGGGAGACTATCTCTGATGCCCCCGTAGTTGAAGATTCAAAATCCACATCTTCCTTACTAGGATTTTGACCCTTCCCTTGGCCTCTAGTTGATCTCCTTATCATGATGTAGGGTTTGTGTCTTGGGATACTAGGGTTAGGGTAGAAATTTAGGGCTTGGGGTTTTTAAGGTTATTAGCTGAATAAAGAGAAACATAGAGAACAAACCCTAGATAATTTTTGGAAAGCTTTTTAAAAATATAAGAAACTTAGAAAATTTCCCAAAATTGTAGCCTAGGTAGTGAATTTATGAAAAACCCTAAAATTGATATAACTTTTACAAATCAGGTTAAAAAACATTGAAATTTGGAGAGAATAATACTTGACTTATTTCACAACACCATGAAAATATTACGAAAAACTAGCTACTATTTTTTAGATATATCTGAATCTACATAATTAGATTTTCGACACAATTACGGATGAGATCAAGCTCGATAGCACTTGTAATGAAATTACTTAGATAGATCTGAATATCAAAAGAAATAGAACACCAAAGAACACTAAAATATAGGAAATGATCTCAATATGCATGTAGAATGGCTTAGCCACTTGGAGGGGAAACCTCCAAACCATACAATAAGACTCAATTTCTCTATACGATGATAATATCCTACTTTCTAACTCCTATATATACCCTACTCGTATTATTCAAAGCCCCGAGGTGAACCACTAAGCATATGAAAGCTTAAATGATTATTATGTATCAAGTTAAGATATCATGTTAGCCATAGGTCGGCTATCCATATCCCAATATATGAATTAGGGTTAAAGGCATAACAAGCTTATAATTTTTTCACAAGTCATGATTTAGGTGTAAATCCCAAGTTTTCGTTACCAAATTTAGGTGTTTATGATTGGAAAGAAAAATCATAACTTGTGGAACAACATCAACATCATTTGTCACATGCATCTTCTTTTCCACACAAGTTATATGATTAAAATTAAAACAAAAATAATGTCAATAAATCAAAATGGTTAGAATTTATCCTATCACTCCTCCTATTTGGGCATTTAGATTTGGTTACTTTGGATCACATTTAACATATATAACATGAACAAAAAAATATGAAAGCAATATATCACACACGAGCTAAGGCTAATAGATTTGGAATAATTTTAAAAAAATAGAACAATAAGATATATATCTCCGCAGAGGCAGGAGATATAACCCTATAAGGCTACCAAGCATGTAAGATAACGCTAGTTAACCAAAATTTCAACTCTAAGGTCAAGTTCAACATATTGCAGGTTCGTTAAAAGGTGAACCTTGTGGTCATGTTTAATATAATGTGGCTTCACTAAAATACTATAAGTAATAATAATTGATAAGATGTGGTTTTATAGGAATATGTGATTTATTACAATTCCATATACACTTTTATAAAACATACAACACATAACATGACTACATAAGAAGGCAAAAAGACCCAAAAATCAACTTGAACAAAAACTTTTTTCTAAAACCACGGGTGTACTCTCTCGTTACCATTTTGTACTCTTTTGGAAATTGTTAGCTAAGAAAAATATTATTCCATGGTCATGTTCATTAACTTTGGGGCTCTAAAACCTCACTTTATTTCTCAAATTCTAAACAGATCTCTAGGAAATTGATCTCCTTCCTTAGAACTCTAATAGAACATCAACACCTTTTAAGAACACAATACTAAAGGAGACATTTTTTGAGGTGTATGTGTCATCCCTCCACTATTATCAAGGCCTTGATGGAAACAATTATTTGAAACTATTACACTACATACCGTTAGTGTGAGTTATCTTATGTGTCCTCTTCTCATATTGGAGGGTCATCTCACATGGGTTAGGTTTAGGGTTTCATGTGTGTCATGCACTAGGGTTACTCAACACCCTATATGTACCCATTTACTATTCATTTATGAGCATGCCAAGACACTCCGTTGTCTTTCCTCTATGTGCAAGCTTTGTTTCTGTTGAGCAAGTTCTTCCATTACTGATTGATTCTTTCTTGCAATTACGCTAGAGCTATCACGATTCCATTGGAGTGCAACTACTTTGTGGTGCCTTGTTTCCGATTCAATTCTCGCAAACTCTTTTCATGGTATCAGAGCTGAGATCGGGTAAACGTGCACTTGGAAAGTTTTCGGTTTTTCTTGTTTTCATGCATGTGCAGATCTCCTTGAGCTATCAGGGGTTTTACAGCTACATTTAGGTAGCTGTGGATAAATTTGGTAGATCAGCTAAAATAAGAGGTTCTTTATTCTGGTTTTTTATTTTTATTTTAAATAAAAATAGAAATAAAAACTAGAATATTTTATTTTTAGATCTCTTTTTTCTGGTTTTCTTTGTGTTTTTTGCATTTTTGCATAATACAAGTCTTGACTGCTACCCGTGGACGTGTTTGTTGGTTCTTTCGTGGAGTGTTTTTGACCCGATTGTTTTTGAACTAGTATTTGGCTCTCTCTCTCCAAGCTTAGACGTGGGAGTTTGTTTCTCTGTTGTTAGCCATTTTCCTTTTACCGTGGACATTCACTTACTACGTGCCCTCTCAACCTCGGCCGTGTTTTTTTACCGTGGCCTACAAACCCTGGCCGTGTTTACTCCCGTGGCCTGCAAAACGTGGTTGTGTTTTTCCCTGCGCATACCCCGTTGTGAGCTCCTTCCAACGTGCTACCTTGCTGTGGCCTCTGCCTACTCGCTCCCCACATGCACACCTTTCCTTGTTTGTCGCGGTCTGCACCTGCATTTTCTTTCATCAAACAAAAACCCGTAAGTTCTTCTAAATTTGCGGTAAGTTCTTCTAAATACTTTCTTTTTTAAAAAAACACGTAAAAAGCTTTTCAACAAAACGCAAAAAGTTCATACAGTTCGCTTTAAAAAAGAGGTAAGTTTTTTTAAACTTTACTTTTTTAAACAAAGCTTTTTTGAACTATCCTTTATAAAAAAACATAAGCTTTTTAATAATAGAATTTTTTTCTTTTATTAATCAAAACTTACAATTAGCTTTTAAAAAAATCATTTTATATTAATAGATCTAAATTAAATTTAATTTAATAGATCTTATTTAAATATTTAATCGTGTTTTTTTAACAAATTAGATCTTAATTTCTTCGTAATTAATTAGATTTAATTGTAATTAAATCTATTTTTTATTACGATCCTCTCTTTCATGATTAGAAAATTAAAACGTCCTTTCAAATAACATTCAAATATCGTTATTTTTTTAACTCCAAAAGCTCTCAATTTAGCTAAACTGGGCATTTCTAAACATTTTTTTAGGCGTTAGTGTCGTTTTTTTACTAATCGTGCGCTCAAGTGTGTAGTGACACTTTGAGCACTTTTTTCCTTCCGAGCTCTTTTCCGGTGTTCTAAAGATTCTCTGAACTCCTTGAGTTCATTTAAAACCTTGTATTTCACCCTTATTATTGCTTGCGACTAGTGAGCACGTCCGCCACATTCTGCAGCAAGGGGGTACTCTTTGCGACATGAGACACTTTTTCTCACAACCAAAATTGGCTTTCGCCTCCTTCCTTGTTTTTTTGCTTGTGCTTGTTTACGGTGTCCTTTTTTTTGCGCTCCACAAAACATTGTTGTGGTCTCCTCTCTTGCACATTATTACGCTAATTGCAAGACGAGTTACCAAGTGTTTCAAACCGCACACATGGACCCAATTGTAATCAACGCACTAAACTATAAAGTGTCGAAAGCGGGGGTTGTTATTGTCTTGGGTGGTTGTGTTTCTTTTCTGCATTTCTTTCTCTTTCTCTCTCACTATGGATGCACTTTCAATTCCTTTGCTTACGTTGTTCAACTTTTTCGAATGGAGATCGAAAATAATAATGAAACTAAGGGGTAAAGGGTTATTCCGCATCACCATGGGAACTGAGACTGAACCAGATGGCGAACCTAAAAAATCTAAGTGGTTAAATCATAGTGATGAAGCTTTAGGTATTCTTTGCATGTCTATTTCTCCCGACTGCTCTTTCGACATTGAGGCATCTGAAACACCTAAATCTACGTGGAAAATGTTGGATGTGATGTTTGGACAACTAGATGACATGAGAGCGCATGAGTTGGAAAACGAACTACTAGAGTCAAATCCTAGTGACTTTGAAAACCTACAAGCTTTCTTCTCAAAATTTGTCCACATTAGACTATTGTTAAAAGGATGTCAAGTAGAGAAGAAAAATTCTCAACTGATCTTGTTGATTCTCTCTAAGCTAGGTCCCGAATATTTTGTCTTCGTGTCAACTTTCTACGCTACAAAAGTTGTTTTGGGCGATACTTGGACTATGCCCTCCTTTGATCTGTTTTTCATCCCAACTCATTCGAGAATAGGACAAACTCATTCAAATGGGGTCTCTTAAGTCCAAGTCACATGCCCTTGTAGCAAGTACTAGCAAGGGAAAGAAGACTGAAAATAAGAAAGAAACAAAGGATCAACCTAAGAAAGAAACCAAGACCAAACCTAAAAATGACACAAACACTTCAACTTTTGAGCCTAAGGCACAAAAAAGCAAGTATTTGTGTTCCTATTGCAAGAATTCTAGTCACGACAAGCAACACTATTTTCATAAATAGATTGATCACTTATCTCATTTACTTGAGAAGAATAAAATAAGTGTTCCTGAATCCATAAAACAAAGTTCTCCGAAGGCCGAGTCTTCTACTATAAAAGGTGCTAAAAATGATAAGAAGAAAGGAAAGGCCCTTGTAGCCAAAGTTGATCCTTCATCGACATGGATTATAGATTATGGTGCCTCACACCACATGGGTTCTTTGTATGTTGAGTTTTCCAACATTGAACCTTAGGGAATGTCCCAAATCATGATGGGTAATGACACGACAGTGTTAGTTTCAGGTAGTGGATCGGTAGAGATGGATGGGGGAACATTTAACCAAGTGTTGAGTGTTCCTGATCTCTCTACCAATCTCCTATCAATTTACCCAATTACTCACCTTGGTGAAGGAATGTGAGTGGAATTTGGTCTTAATTCGGTGATTATTCATGAGCTTAAAATAACACTACAGTGGCTGAGGGAAAGGTTGATCACCGTTCACGGTTATATACCTTTTCCCACTTTACTTCTGATTCTACGCCCACTGCCTTGCTCACTCATGAAAATGCAGTTAGTAAGCTATGGCATGAGCATTTCAGACATCTAAATTATCGCTACCTTGAACAATTGAGCCAAAATGAAATGGTCAATGGGTTGCCTCGCATCAAGTTTTCTAAGGGTCTTTGTGAGGGTTGTACCCTTGGAAAGCATCCTAAAAAGAACTTTGACAAAGGAAAATCCTGGAGAGCCACTCGTCCTTTGGATCTTGTTCATAGCAATGTTTCTGGTCCATTTCCTTCTCCTTCGTTTACTAGAGCTCTTTATGTGCTAACCTTCATTGATGACTATTCACGATATACTTGGGTATATTTTCTTAAGCTTAAGTTTGAAGTCTTTGAACATTTTCAGGACTTTAAGGCTCTTGCTGAGAAATAGGCGGAATAGTCTATCAAGGTTCTTCAAACTGACAATGGAGGTGAATATGTAAACAATAGGTTCATGGATTTCTGTACTTCTAAAGGGATCTCTTTGCAGCATACAGTTGCTTATAGCCCTTCACAGAAAGAAAGAACCATACTCTGAAGGAGATGGCCACTTGTATGATTCACTCAAAGTCTCTTCCTCCACAGTATTGGGCCGAAGTAGTGAATTGTGCAAATTACATTCAGAACCGTGTTCCACACAAGGCAATAAGAGGGATGACACCCTTTGAATCCTAGTTTGGATGCAAGCCTGATGTTGAGCACTTTCGAGTCTTCGGATCCAAGGCTATGGCTCGATTCCCAAAAAGAAACGCAAGGCTTTAACCACAATCCAAACCTTGTATCTTTGTAGGGTATCTTGATGGTGTGAAGGGATATCGATTGATGAATCCTACTTCTCATGAGCTGTATATTGAGAGAAGTGTTAAGTTCGATGAGTCTTCTTCGGCTTCTACTTCTCCATCTATTGAGGTTCTTTAGCTCACTGATTCAGATTCTAACTCATCAGATGATGATGTTGTTGAGCGTGCTCCTCTTCCTGATCCTCCCAACCATCAAAACTTTGAGTCTTCTGATTCTGACAGTAGTGATGACAAGGACTATGTCCCTTCTCACTCAAGTGAAGAATATTCTGACTCTGATCCTGATCCTCCTAGTCCCCTTTGGGCTAGGAAAACTTTACAAAGTGCTGGAGATTTAGTTGGAGATACTTCGGATATGAGACGTACTCACTCATATTTCATTGGACCCCACTCTTTCTTCACCTCTTCTTCTGATCCATAGTCTTTCTGGGAGGCTTCTGGTATTCCTGAGTGGGATTCTACCATGGATGAGGAGTATTCCTCTTGCATGAAGAACAATACTTGGGATCTCACCACTCTTCCGAAAGGAAGAAAAATCATTCGGTGTAAGTGGGTGTTCTGAACAAAGTATGGAGTAGATAGAGATGTCGAAAAGTTTAAAGCACGATTAGTAGCAAAGGGTTTCTCCCAGATAGCTGGGGTTGATTATACTGAAACCTTTTCTCCGGTTGTGAAGATGACTTCTATTTGAATGACCCTAGCCATTACCGCAGCGAACAAATGGAAAGTCCATCAAATGGACGTTAAGAGTGCCTTTCTTCATGGTGACCTAGAGGAAGAGATCTATATGGAACAACCTCTGGGTTATGTCTAAGATCCATCCCTCGTTTGTAAGTTAAAGAAGTCTCTTTATGGCCTTAAACAAGCCCCTCGGGCTTGGTATGCCAAGATGGACTCCTTTTTACTTACAACAGGGTTTACCAGGTGTCACTCTGATCCAAATGTTTATATTCTACGGCAAGATGACTCCATACTCATTCTTGTTCTATATGTTGATCACAAGTAGCTCTTCCTCTCTTATTGATTCTGTGAAGATCACCTTAGCCAACAAGTTTTCCATGACTCGACTTAGGTTTGCTTCATTACTTCCTTGGGATCTAGATTTCACAATCTTTCGGAATCTTGATTTCACAACCTAAGTATGCTCTTGACTTGTTAGCTCATTTTCGATGTCCGATTGCAAGTCTTCTCCTACTCCTTTTCTTTCCAGGGTTAATTTGGTTTCATATTTCTCTACTCCTTGGTTGATGGTACTCTTTATCGACAGGTTGGTGGGGAGCTTGATTTACTTGACTCGCACTCGATCGGATTTATCATATGTTGTTGGGATCATGTCCAGATTCATGTAGGAGCCACATGAGTTGTATTGAAAGCAACTAAATGGATCCTTCATTATGTTCGTGGCACCTATGCTTTGATGGAATTCACTATCATGGAGGGGTAGATATTGACTTGATTGGGTTCTGATGATTCTAATTGGGCTGGTGACTTAGATCATCGAAATCTACTTACGCTCGCTTTCTCTTGGTTCAGTCCCATTAGTTGGTCTAGTAAGAAGCATAATGTAATTACGATATCATCTACAGAGGTAGAATACGAGGAGAAGTTAACGCCGCCATGAGGCTATTTGGCTATAGGGTATTTTGACAAAGTTTTGCATCCACTTTCGGTGGCCTACCATTATCTACCGTGATAACATGAGCACAATCTCTATTTGTAGAAATCCGGTTTAGCATCGCAGAGATTTGCACATTGAGATCCATATGCACTTCATACGGTAGCTTATTCATGATGGTATCATCGATATTTAGTACATTCAGACATACCTAATCGATTGCAGATTTATTCACCAAGCCCTTCACTGAGATGAAGTTTCTTCACTTACTGGTCTCTTCTTCTCGGGGTGAGGTCTTCTCGCATCTACTCATCTTCTTCGTGCTATGTAGTCCTTCTTTTCTTCTTCTTCTTCTAGAAGATTGTGTTTGTATATGGTCACCTTATCGTGCCTTTAGTTACCGGCCCCATTGACACAATTTTCTTAGTTGTTTAGGAATGTCTTCCCTTTCCGTCTGACTCATCATAGCCGCTACCCCAGCTTCGATGAAGGGGGTTGTTAGTGTGAGTTATCCTATGTGTCCTCCTCTCATATTGGAGGGTCATCTCACATGGGTTAGGTTTAGGGTTTCATGTGTGTCATGCACTAGGGTTACTCAACACCCTATATGTACTCATTTGCTATTCATTTATGAGCATGCCAAGACACTCTATTGTCTTTCCTCTATGTGCGAGCTTTGTTTCTGTTGAGCAAGTTCTTCCATTACTGATTGATTTTTTTACAATTACGTTGGAGCTATCATGATTCCGTTGGAGTGCAACTACTTCGTGGTGCCTCATTTTTTATTCGATTCTCGCAAACTCTTTTCACGTACAATACAAACTAACAAGAAAATTATTGTAATGCAAGTACCCAACCCTTATCACTTATAATGCTCTAATCAATGTTCGATGCAAAACAATAAATACTAGATGCTCTTTAGATTTTTTTGAATGCTTAAATGTTTAGTCTAAATTCTTGCATTTTTTTAGTTAAGTAGGCTCTTCTATCACTATTTTATTTTTTATTTTAAATGTCCTTACGTATTTATAACTTTCTCAAATTCAAATTATTACCCTACCAAAGTGCATGCCAATATATAATAAGCATGAAAATATGAAAAAGAAGAGCCAAAACGCTCATGGGCTTAAATAATGGGTCATAAGGGTTCACACAAAAAGATAATTGGAATCCTACATTTACACTTTCACAATGAACCATAACTATTTTGATATGATTATGGAGGAAAACTTAGAATAAGAGGAAACACTTGGGCAAAAAATAAAACATGAGAAAAGAGAGAAAAATGTGAAGAATGTGGCAAAAGAGGGCCACTAATAAGAAAAATGTTCCAAAAGCGCTTAATTTGAATCAATAATCCAAAAACACTGAAAGCAATGCAATTATTCAACAAATAGCTAGTTGTGTACCAAAATGAGGTGTCTACACTATCATATGAAAATGTAGATCCCTTCTCACATATGGAAAGGGCCCTTGAGAGCTTCCATAAATATATGTGACATATTAAATATAATCTTTCCAAAAATATATATGAGGGAAAATGTCACTACCTTAATGACTACTCTTGGTGGTCATCAAGAGATGACTTAAACGTGCATGAATAATTTCCTTGCAATTATTAAAAATGCATTTTAAAATATTATTGTGATAATTCCTACTTATTATAATCATTTTGATATGACTCAAACACACAATTAAAAGTCACACAAATTTAATAATCTAACTTTGACATAAATATCTCCAAAAGTTTTACAACATCCCACTACGTTAATGATTACTCTTGGTGGTCATCAAGAGATGACTTAAAAGTGCATGAATAATTTCCTTGTAATTATTAAAAATGAATTTAAAAGTATTGTTGTGATAATTCCTACTCATTATAATCATCTTGATATGACTTAAACACATGATTAAAAGTCACACAAAATTAATAATCTAACATAACATAAATATCTCCAAAAGTTGTACAACATCCCACATGTTATGTGGAAAGAGAATCACATAACAATATTGGTTAACAAGGTTGGATATTTTGTTGAAATTCATGAAAATACCTGGTTAGCATATTTTTTAGGGATTTTTATTTAATATATATTTCCAAACCTCTCTTTTATTCAGTCAAATTGATCTTTTCTCGGGGAACCTAGACAATTTCTCAACTTCGAAGGCCTCCCTTTTAGATTATTCTGACATAATAATTTTGGGAATTGGGAAACCATTTTCTCTTACTCTACTTCAGCTCTTACCTCTCAGTTGAGGTGGAGGAAGAAAAATGGATCCCCTAATGCATATTTCATTTGGTGTAACCATGGTAAGTTTTTGGCTGGTCCAATGGCTCTTTCTCCTTCTTCTCGCCCATGTATAGACATGTTGGTCTTCCCTTAACTTGTTGCCTTAGAGAATATGGTGTCAACTCAAGGTTTTTCTTCAAACCTCATCCCTCCTTATGTGGGTAATATTAATTTTGTAGTGGTTTCTTCTTTCCCCTCTCATTCCAATAGTTTGAATCCAAAAGATGATATGGGCTCTATGGTGAAACAAAAAGGTCGTAGATCGAAGATGGTAGAATAAATTATAAAGTACAAGAATTATTCAAAGGTGGATCCAAATGGAATTTTGAGGACCTAATCTCCCATTAAGGGAGAATATTGGTCACCACCCATAGTTATTATTTCTTGAGCCTTGGTCTTGCTCCTTCTAGAGATAGGCTAGTTGGAGGGATGATAGCCCTTTGAGTCCATTCCTTTGCTTGTTGACAGTTTGTTGTCCTTTTTCCTATATTATAGTACTTTGTTTCAGCACTATTATCTCTCAATCTTAGTTTTTTTGCAATTATTGTTATTTCAATTGGTTTAGAGTGAATAGTTGTTTAGGTTTGTTTCTTTGGTTCCTTCTTTTTGGGTTTAAGTTTTGGGGACCAAGCCCTTGTTGTATTCCAATATCGGTTCTCAAAGTTGGCTAAGATATTTTTCTTCTCCATAGCTCCATTTAAAAGCACTTCCCCTTAAAATAATCTCTAGAAGTTAATTACCAAATAAACCTACCACTAAAACAATGGCAATATATAGTGGATCATGCCGAAGCAAATGCAGTTGATCTAGATATGGTAATAAATATGGTTATGGGACCAGAATTTGATATGATATTAGCATTTTTTGTGCTTGAATTAGTAATTGATATGGGATTAGTTGATTGTGATGGTGTTAACATGTTTTTGTGTATAATATTTATTTTATTAATATGAGACTAGTTAATTATTATAATATTACTTATCCTTTTTTGTTGTACCACAATGGTAATTTGTTGTATTGGTGACCATAAGGTTGTGTGTTTGATTCATGCTTTACCTAAAGCATTATGTGATTCTAAGTTAACTTTAATGTATTTGTGTGTTTATTAATTTTTTTATTGTAAGGGGGTAGTGATTAATTATTAGTTAATCATTATTGTATTGTAACGTCTTTTATTGGTGTGGACAAGTTATTTCTTATTATTTTATTAGTTGTTTGTGGTTAATATGATAGATATGAATGGCATGTACTTTGTAAATATGAAACCCATTCAAATATTTGAAAGGATGATGTCATGATAGTCTAATCTATTTTTCACATGTCATATCACATAAATATATTTTAGTCGATATAGAACCAATATTTTAATTTATATAATTGAATGTTTTAGTCTTCTCAAATATTAATTTTATTAGTTGATATTCTTCTTATGATTAGACCCACATTTCTATAATTAAGTCTATATTTATTATCTTAGGGAGGTACGTATATAGCCTTCAACTTTTAATCAATCTTACCTTTTTCATCCAATCAAATCACACTATTTGCATGTTATAGTGTTTGGGTAATTTTTTTAATAATACATATTTTATATTTAGCTATAAATGGCATTTATCTAACATAGCATATGCCTATTGAGTTTTCCCTTTATTCTTCACTCCAATTGAGGAAAATATTTTTCTATTGCATTATATTTTTGCCAAAAAATTGAATAGGTTTCATAATTACAAAGTACATGTTATGTCAAAAAGTAACACCCTAGGATTTCTAGACTACATATCCCTACTTTTAACTAACATGGGATTGCCTCAAGGTGTGGGACCTCTGTGATTGAGACAAACCTCCAGAGAAGGCTAGCTCCTCTACCAATTCTTAATGCTAAAACTACTCCTAGAAAGGGAAATGCAACTAGCTAATCCTAACCTATGCATTCCAAGGGACCAGATTAGAAGAAGATGCAAAAAGGGAAATCCTAAGCTAAAGGAGATGATAGCAGTAGAAAAAGGGGGGCGGTGAGCTCTCTCCACGAGGGGAAGGGAAGGAATAAACATGGGGAGAGGAAAGACAAGAGTGCCACAAATCCAAAACCACACTTTCCACTTTCCCACACATTCGTAACACAACAAACCTGGAACCTGCAAACACAAATGCACACAACATGCCAAGAAATAAAAGAAAAGGCAAGACTACAAGTAAAACAAGCTAGGGTAGACAAAACGTGCCACAAAACAAATTCTACATGCTTAAAATATGTATAATTCGATTATATTTATGGTAGAAGGCATAAAATTACATTACAAGGGCCAGATTTGAGGTCTGAACTCATGGGAATTCGACCACCATTTTGGAATGGTGCCACTACTACAAAGAAAATCTCAAGAACCCCTTCAAATGGGTAAATTTTACATATATATAGAAAATGAGCTCCCACCTACTAGGCATTAACTTCCTGACAGGTAGTTGAACTACCACCATTACTACTCGCGGTTTGTAGTTGATGTTCTTGTTGATGACCGGCATTGTATCCTCTCTTAATTTGGCCTAGGTAGCTTCCATTTTTAGTTGGCCAACCACATTCATGTTGTGTTCCTACTTGTCAGTTGGTAGCATTTTCTATACTACCAATTGGCGGCATAAAAGTTGTTGTTGGTCGAATGCATTTTTTTTTCATTTAGCATTTTTATTCTATTGGTTAGTAGCATAAAAAATGTTGTCGGCCAATCGTACATTTTTGTTGTCGTCCTAGCATTTTTTATGCTACCAAATCGGTAACATCAAAAATGTTGTCGGCCGGGCTGCATTTTTGTTGTCCTCATGTTGTCGATCGAGGCTTCAAAAACACTAAAGAAGACCTCCTTTTCCATTTTCTCCATTTTTTTCAATTTTTAGATTTCTCTTGATATGAGGAGTTGAAAGAATGAAGTAGAACACCCTAAAGCCAAAAATTTCCAATTTTGCCCATCTTTTCTCAAAATTGGCTAAGAGGTTGGTCCTGAAGCCTCTAAAAGAAAGAAAATGCACCCAAATTGGTCTAAGTGCCCCAAAACATCAAAATTACCTTATTTTCTTCAAATTCTCCATTGAGTTCCCATCAACTGCCCAAGTCCATTTTTTTCTAAATTGTTCATTTTGGAAACTCATGGGGACATTTGCATGCTAGATGAGTTGATTAGCGGTCTTGAAGCATTCATTGGGCATGGATTTAGCCTGTTAATCTAAAATCTGATATAAAACTTTGAAGTTCTACCCCTGAGCCACCTGAAGTGCTACTTGAACCTGAAGTTAATCCATTACTCGAATTTCCATCTTTTTATAAGAAATTCTCTTGAGTTTTGATTGAGTGTAAAATTATTTTGAATCTAAAATTCTTATCTCCTCGCTCTACAACTGGTCTAATGGGATAGAGAATGAACCTTTGAACCTATCCCAAAATCTGATTTCTTTGCCAAGTTTTGAAGAAAACTCAATCATGACAAAGGATGAAGCACTGCAGAGGTTTGGATCACATGTTATTTTGGGATACACTTGGGACTGCACTTAAAACTGATTTCCCCCATGAACATTGCCACTTCCAATGAACTGTGCAATAACAACAACGTAGAAAAAATATGTACAAATATGGAAAAATCATACATGTTCCAAGTGGAAACATGCAGAGTGTGTACAAGCACTTCTTTTGCTAAAAACAAACCTACCTACCCTACCCTAACTAGAGACAAGAGAATCTAAATAAAGCTTACAATAGGAAGGGAGAAATAGCTTCCTTCTTTAAAAAAATGTGGTCATACAATTAATTTGACAATGGACATGGCCTTTAATAAGAGTGGAAAACTATTTTCCACCCTTCCCAAAGTATCAACAACAAATAAAATGAATACCTCCTTTAGTTTTTTTTGCATTTGGTTAGAGGTGTTGTAGCTGACCTTTGGTGCATTGAAGATCATCCTCATGCTCTGAAGTGAGCATGACCGGTTGAAACTCTCTTTTTGGCTCCAAATAGCCAAATACCTTATTGGGAAAGGGGGATTTGGAACCAATGGAATTTTCCTTGTGATTTGCCCATTATTTTGAATCTCATCCCCATGGATGGGGACATCCTGCAGACTTTCCTAAAGGGAGTGCTTGCGAAGCTAATTTGAATGGTGTTATGCCTCTACAAACAACGTTGCCTCCTTAAAAACTACATCCTCCAAGATGACTGATTTAGCAATGGTTTCATCATCTTTTTCTCCTCCTCCTCAAGCATGAAGTTTGAGAGATCAAACTTATCCACAAAATCAGGTTCCTATAAGGGTGAAGTGGAAGAAGTGTCTGAAATATCCTTTATGACTTGCTCTTCACCCACAACCCCGAATCTGATTTTTCCACCTTCATGACATAAAGCTCTATTAAATGGTTGCATCATTTGAAGACATTCTTGGTGGATCAATGCAACCTTCCAAAAGTGTAGCAAGTTCTAAACGTGCGAGAAATGAAGATCATTGCATTCCATCGAGACATCTTGCACATATGGGAGCCTTTCTTCATTTGTTGAATCTTGTGGAGAAAAAAAAGAGCCTCCATGAATATGGTGTCATCATGCACACTACATTCAGAACATAAATATTGGTCATCATCTTCTTCTTTCTCTAGTTCTTCAACAAAGTCATCCCCCACCTTGTGTTCTCCAGTCCCAACTTTTGTTGAAGGCTTGACCAACAGTGACATCTGATTGGACTCAAACTTTGCAGCCCATTCCTTCAAGTTTCTCTCAAGTTCCTCTTTGTTGGGCTCTTCAACTTGTTGTCCTCTTTCTTGGATTTTCTGGTTTTCTTCCCAAAATGGGTTTGGGAATGCAAGAGGAGGGGTGAGTTGGGATTCAACAAGTTTTGAAATTTTTTAGGTGGAAGGTGAGGTTTAATTTATTCTTTCTGCGGAGGGGAAGGAGTTTTAGAATGGAAAATGGCATAGAATTGAAGGTGAGATGGAAGGGTAGAAGATGGAGAAGAGGGATTCTCAATAGGGGTAGCATGCAAGAAGCTAGGGATGTGGAACTCAGGCTGAGATGGTGTAGGTTAGGGAAGAGAAATGGGAAGGTTGTGAGATGGTAGTGTAGGATTTTCCCATTGACAATGTTGCCTAACACTAAACTCATGAGCCTCTATCAACTCTACCCACTTTGCAATTTGGGGCAACATCTCAACCATGAAATCCAACTTTTTCTTAGATTTGAACGAGTTTGGCATAGGGATGACCCATGGACAAGGCAGACTGAAACCAATTTTGAATGCCTTTAATTGACATGTAGCCTTGGTTTGCACCATACTTGCCTCCATTCTTTGAATATTCCTCTGTAAATCAACATCTACCATGGAATCACCACCATCACCTGCATAACCATGTTCTTCATAAACATGATGGGGCTCATAGAACTAATTTGGAGGAGAATTTTTAAACTGTGGGGATGGAGGGAACTGGTGTCATTCTATAAATAAGAATCCCAAGAAGGAAATGAAGTCATGATTGCACAACTTCATAAAGGAGGAAAATGGAAAGAAAAGAAGGGAAAATGAATGAAAAATGGATGGAAGGAAAAGGAATGAATGGAATAAAATGGAAAAGGTTTTTTGATGAGATAATGGGTTTGTTGGAATAGTGGAGTCGCCAGATGTACTTGAAAATGCCTCCAAAGGCTGAAATCTTCACCAAGAGCACATCAAGCTTGATGAAGTGAAGTGGTAAGGTACTTCAAACCTGTCCCACCGGGCGTGCCAAAACTGTTATGTTAAAAAAGTAGCACCCTAGGATTTGCACACTACCGATCCCTACTTTTAACAAACATGGGATTGTCTCAAGGTGTGGGACCTCTGCAATTGAGATAAACCTACAAAGTGAAGGTTGGTTCTTCTACCTATTCCCGATGCTAAAACTCCTCCTAAAAAGGAAATGTAATTAACTAATCCTAACCTACACATTCCAAGGGACCAGGATTAGAAGAAGATGCAAAAAGGGAAATACTAAGCTAAAGGAGGTGATAACACCATAAAAAGGGGGTTGAGCTCTCTCCATGAGGGGAAGGAAAGGGATAAGCTTGGGGAGAGGGTAGACAAGAGTACCATAGATTCTAAACCACACTTTCCACTTTCCCACACATTTGTAACACAACAAACTTGGAACCTGCAAGCACAAATGTACACAACATGCCAAGAAACAAAAGAAAAGGCAAGAATGCAAGTAAAACAAGCTAGGGCAGACAAAACGTGCCACAAAACATATTCTACATGCTTAAAAGATGCATAATTTGATTATATTCATGGTAGAAGGCATGAGATTACATTACAAAGGCCAATTGAGGTCTAGAACTCATGGGAAGTTGGCCAATATTTTGGCATGGTGCCACTACTACAAAGAAAATCTCAAGAACCCCTTCAAATGGGTGGATTTTACATATATATAGAAAATGAGCTCCCATCTACTGTGCATTAACTTCCTAACAGATAGTTGAACTACCCCAACTAACACCATTAATGCTCACCATGTCATTGATGTTCTTGTTGACGACCGTTGCATCCTCTCTTAATTTGGTCAGGTAGCTTTGATTTTTGTTGGCCGATTGCATTCACGATGTGTTCATGCATTCATCCGGTAGTATTTTCTATGCTACCACCAGAAGACAATCAATGTTTTTGTTTGGTTGCATTTTTATTGCCGGTAGCATTTTTTTTATGCTACTTGCCGATAAAGCATAAAAATGTTGTCGACGGCCGCATTTTTGTTTGTCTACCAAGAGCATAAAAATTGTTGTCGGCCGGCTGCATTTTTATTTTCCTCCCGTTGTCAAGGTGCTGCAAAAACACTACATAAGACCGTCTTTTCCATTTTCTCCAATTTTTGGATTTCTCTTGATCTAGGGAGTTAGAAAAAATGAAGTAGAACACCCCAAAAGCAAAATAAATCCAAATTTTCCTATCTTTTCTCAAAATTGGCTAGGTGGTTGGTCCTAAAGCCTCTACAAGAAAGGAAATGCACCCAAATTGTTTTGAGTGCCCCAAAACATCAAAATTACCTTATTTTCTTCAGACTCTCCATTGAGGTCCCATCAATCGCCCAAGTCCAACTTTTTTAAGTAGTCCATTTTTCCCACAGGGGAAAATGGATAACAATACACACCTTTCATATCCATCACATCAATCGTAAATAAATGAATACAATAGTAGTTAATAACTAGTTCCACACTAATAAAATAATTAGTAAAATACAATACAATAATTATCAAAATCTAAAATTACAATATAATAATTATTGACTAACATATTAATAACTAATTAGTAACTAGTCTCATGCAATTTATAAAGAATATTAAAAATAATTAATAAACACACAAATCCACTAATACCATAACAATTGACTAATCACATACCAATAATAAAAACACAAATATACTAATACCTAAAAAATTAACTAATCCCATACCACTAACAAAAACACAAATAATCTAATATTATAGTAATTAACAAATCTCATACCAATAAAATATTTACTAAACACACAAACATTCTAATGCTATAATAATCAACTAATCCCATATCAATAATTAATAATCACACAAAAACATGAATGGAATAACAATTACCTAGTTTTGTTCCCATGTTCAATATATATATTACTTTCTATTGTATTTACCAATTGCATTTTCTTCAAGATATCTCTTAGTTCGCGACCTTGTTAATTTATTCCAATCTAAATCTTTTGTCATACCCATTTTTCTTACCAAAACCCTTGTTCATGAATATTTTACATAAAGGCGTAACAAGTTAGAAATACTTTTAGAAAAATAGCGTAAATTTTATTTGTCCAATGAATTTTTCTATCCTATCCATTTCCCATATCAAAACTTCCATCCATATATTATATAAAGGCATAACGAATTAAAAAGAGTGGTAGTTCGAGCCTCTAATTAACAAGGTACCTCCCACAATATAAATTCTATATTTATCAAATAATTTATTATTATATACTCAAAGCTTCCTAGTTAACATCGACAATGCCAAATAAAACCAACAAAAAAATATACTTGATCACTTAGTTCAAGGTCTCCAAATTGGCTATCCCTAATCCCTACTTTAGACCTCGGTATTTTTTATCTTGGCATATCTATTTTTCTCATCCTCATGATGGATCATGTGGTTTGATCCAAAACATAGATGATAATAAAAACACAGTGTTTTCCAGAAACTAGTTTTCTCATACATATGGACTGTGGAAATTTGTTATCTCTTATTGACACCCTTCATGGGAAGGAGATTTACCTAAAGGCTAATCTTTTTGAAAAGTTGAGAGTTAAATTGGCCAAAAAGATCACATATTTGGCCTTCTTAAAATGTTGTAGGCATCACAAAGCTAGTTTTCATGTAGTTTAAGGTTCCCAAATTGGTGATCCCTAATCCCTACTTAAGACCTGGTCTTTTGTGATCTTGGCATTTTTTTTTTCTCATCCTAGTGATGGATTAAGTGTTCTGATATTAAACATCGACGAAAATAAACACACACAGTGTTTTCTAGAAACTAAACTTCTCTCACACTTGTTATTTTTACACCGATATGCATCATATCAAGAGGAGGAACAATTCTTGTGGCTAACATAGCAGAGCCATTCGATGGTTGAGGTGGGATTAAATTGTTTTTATGGTGTATGACGTGAGGGATTTCATCTATGTGTTCTATTTATAGATCTACATTGTTTGGCATGGATAACACATCTTTATCTTCACAAAAGTTAACTATAAAAGGTTCTGGCGCATCTCTTTTCCCCCGTGCGTGCACTTTCGCACAGACCCTAGCCATCCATATGGCATACACCTCTCAAGATAATGCTACAACATAGACAACAAGAACACACAAATGTTTGATCATGTCACCTCTACCACCACCTTCATATACATGTTTATCATATACGATCCTCGTAAAGTGAACGCAACGGTTTACGTGGAATTTCAAGCGGTCAAATACTAATACCTTGGTAAAATCCCCCATCACTTTGGCTAGCATTGTGTGTTCATATTTTTAGTTAGAGATTATTTCAAATACATTTTGTTCTAACAAGGGAGATTTTTTTATGTAACCAAGAATGCTCACTTTGATCCGTTGGGAAATTCAATTAAACTAGCAATGACTAAATGAAAAAGAGACTTGGATGAAAATTTCTTTGATGGTGAGACATGGAAGGTTTATGAGGATGGTGTTAACTAATGTGAACCAAAATTCTTGTTTCTTATCTAGAGTCGAACTACAAAACTTGTGGGATTTGTCATTAGGATTGTAAGTTGTTGTGAGTATGACGAAAAACCCATAAAGAAAACGAGGAAGTCCAAATTTAACAAAATAGTGGAATACTTCAAAACATTGTGGTGTAAGCTACGAATCAATGGAAATGTTATAATTGATCTTATCACCAGCAACCCTAGAATGGAAGATGGCATGCCTATAATATCAACTAAGCTTATCATTGTTCTCTCGTTACAACACAACATATTCATTATTTTTCTCTCTATTTTTTTGCTTTCATTATTTTTGGTCAGAATTCATTCATGTTAATGGATGTTCTTTAATAGTATGCAAGAATAGATTTTGAGTAACCCTCCTATCATGGACCCGCTTCTCCACTTAGGACACTAATGTGGCCGATGGAATGTTTCGTATTTTGCGCAGACACCACCACCATGTGTAGACACCAAAATGGGTCACGCTCCCTTAGTCCCTTGTCAAATAAACACCTTGAACACATTCACCTAACCATGGCCCCTTTCATCCCACTCTAATATTAATTCAATTAAATTAATTCATTATCCTCACAATATTTATTATTTAAATATCCTAATTGGATAATGCCCACATATCCACCTCACCTATACACCTCATCTAGCCACCTCGCCCTAAGACCTATTCTTAGTATGTTGCCATAACTAACTAAGACCTACCTAAACCCTAAAAATCAAAGCCTACATTCCCTCTAACCACATTCCCGCCTGTTAGAAAGGAAGCTTCCATTCTAATCCACAGAGCAAAAACAAATGAGATCCCAGAAAATCAAGGGGATCTACCCAGTTTAGTAAACCTAGGAAATCCCACCCTAACCGACGCCGGTTACCCTAAACTGCCACCGGTCAACCCGAAACTGTCGTCGGTTACCATTTAATCCCTAAAACAACCTTATTTCGAGGTTGGGACTTTTCTGAGAGGTTGGCACATCTTCTGAGAGTGAGAGACGAAACTAGAGCTACATGCAAGCAGAACCAACATTCATACATGCATAAGAGCATCCACAGCCAACACCTGAAGCAACCACAAAGACATTTTCCTTCATGGGAGCATCCGAGGAAGTGCCTACACCACACCAAGTTCCTTTCATTTGATCACCCACCATTACCAACCAGACATCAAGCTCATACAACAATAAGTGTTTTATTAACCAACACTTGTCCATTGTCATTTTTAGTAGATTTTTTTACTTCTGTTATTAGTTTCTACTCCCATTTCCATTCCCCCACCATTTTGCATCCATGCAAACTTGACCATTCCTTCACCCACACCCTTGAGCTGCCCATACTTGGATTTTAATCACCCCTGAGTATACCTAAGACCTACACAGACCCTGTCATAGCCCTCTCCATTTCCATTTAGCCTTGGATCTGCCCACACCTCAAACTTTCATTGAGTTTCATGTACCCCGACCACACCGACGCCGATTTCTCTCAACCGTCACCGGTTCACTTAAACCGCATCGGCCCTATCAAACCAACGTTGGTCTCTCTCGTATTTTACCATCGCACCAAGAACAGAGCCTAAACTCTCTACCCAATACCCAAAATAGCCTGTAACTTGACCCTAACCAATACCAAGACTTAACAAATACCTTGACCCTCAAATTCACCATAAATTTAGCTGTTGTGAACGAATTTTCTTATTGTAGAGATTAATGAGATACCTAAATCATTTTAACTACAAGAGATTTCCTTTATTGTCATCATTAAGTTGTTTTAAACAAAGGATTGACAAATGCTTAGGAGTATCACACTTCCTGGATCTAGCATATGCTAGGTACCACTCGCATATATTGTTTAACTTTCATTTGGTGGTCTTGTTTTCCATTTCAAGTAGTTCCTCCAAGAAAAAGGAATATCTCATGATCAGTTGTGGATCAATAAGTCATACGCGTGCAACAACCTACAACCAAAGATTTCGGCAGTATTCCTCCTAGCCCTTTAACCTTATCTCTGCTTCCAACATTCAAAGAAACGATCTAGAATCAAGTGAAACACCATGGTCAACATGTGGTGAAATATTCCCCCACCCTTACAATATGTGTATAAATTTTGTTTACATATTTTTTATGTCTATTAGATCAATGCTTATAATATTGTAATTGCATTAATCCTAAGGCTTTTTAGAATAACAACTATCAAGATAGGTTTAATATTCAACAAACATTGTAATGGTGTGGTTAGAAATTAATTTTAATCTAAATATTATTAACATGCATATGAGGTCGAGAATGTTCAACTACAAGGGAAGTCAACTAGAATTGAATTGTTAAAAGGGAAATAAAGACATGAAATTCTAGGTATGTTTTTTTATTTCTTTTTATTTGGTGAAAATTTTCTACTTTTCTCGACAATATCGATTAGATGTTTTTAATTATTAGAACTCATGCATATGGTTGAGTGGTTATTAAAATAAAATTTATAAATTTAAGTTAATTATAAGATGATTAAGATGTGTTAGGAAATAAGGGATAAAATATGCGAACAATCCCACACAGAATCGTAATAGTAGAAACTAATATGCAGAAAGATATTACAAATCTGAAATAAAAGTGCAAAAAAATTAAAAAACACAACACAAAGACAGTATTTAACATGGTTAACCCAATTTGAGCTACATCCACCAAGAATCACTTGCTCATATTTTTATTACAAGCCACCTCTTTCTCTCAATACAATACCTAGATCTGTTTGGAGTTAGTGCTCAATAAACTCTCTTGAATTCACACTTGAACTCACACACATCTACAATGATATGTCTACCCTATCAAAATCCCAAAATCACATTAATAGGTAATTGCTTAAGTAGTTTTGCAATGTCGTGGGTACCAAAACCATGGGCCAAAACCGCCCCCATAAACCTATAGGTCAAAAATCCCGCCCATATGAGAACAAAGATGTTTCCTAAGATATAGGGAACATTTTTCAAGCCAATTTTTTTCAAAGTGTACAATTTTCAACACTTCCACACATGAAAACAAACTCCATAACATAACAATCTCCCACTTGGAGACTAGTTTTCCTATGAGAAAGCTTCTCAACCCGATGCAGGAGCATCATCATGGTACTTATGAAGAACAATAAAATTTTAATAAGCATTTTAAAGGCATTGAGCATGTATTAGGAGTTTGTCAAAGTTTTCCTCCAAGTTTAAAGTCTTGAATATTTTAACGTGTGATGTAAATTCTCTTTGTAAAAATGTAAAAGTAGAAATAATAGTATTAGACCAAAAAGGTGAATATGGGTTGTCATATCTCCAAGATCTACATGGGAGGAGTATTAAAATAGTCTAAGATATTGTGTTATGATCATTAAATGTCGAGTTAACCAACAAACTCTTTGAATTGTGCTTGTATAGTTGAGAATCTCACTCAAAAATAGGAATTTTAGTCCTAGATAAGGACTACCACAACTAAGTCTAGTTGATTCAAAGGGGATAAAGGTCAAATTCTATCTTATGAGAATCATAATGTAATGTTTCAAAGGAGAAGAAATTAAGGGAAATTGATTATGGTCTATATTTCTTGCATTCATTTAGTTTTATGTTATGATGTGTGATATCAAGGTTGATAGAAGAAGATATTATCAAAATAAGGATGAAGTTTGGTCTTACATATTCTTGAAGTGGTGCAATGTCTAACAAAGATCCATTACTAACCTTTCTTGTTGCATGTTGAAGTACATTGTAAATTAAGGACCGAGATGGTAAAGGTAAGTTGTATGTGTCTAATGGCTTTTTGAAAAGTTTATAGATTTCATACACATAAGGAAATTCAAAAATAATGTATGAATACATGAATAAGGTAACACTATATTTCTTTATGAGCAAGACTCAGGGATCCACCTTTGTGTTTGAGGGTTTAATCATCTAACCTAGTGCATTGTTCAAGCCTCTTCAATGGTGAAAACAATAGTAAATGGTTTTGATATCTTCCACTTATAATTTAGACATGATGGAAATGTGCATGTAGCCCTTTAGACCAAGTTTTAGGTGTTGGAAAGAAAAAGATAAAAATATATAAGAACTTGTGCAAAATTTTGGGTGTGATCACAAGTGCACAGTTTAGTTTAGCATAAGGTGGGTCAAGATCATGAATCTAGGGAATTAATTTGGTATATTACTTATAAGAAAAATCCTTAATGATGTTAATAAAAACCATCTTGCAATATTCTAAGCCTTGAATCAATCATCCATAGAATATATTGCAAAAATAAGGCTCTCGAGCTTAACTGTAGACTACAGTTGACTTGATGCTAGGGCACGGTCTTATAAGCATCAAATCACCTCATTTTCTTATGAAAATTTTACTAATAACAATGAGGGAGTAAACTAAGTGTTTCAAGAAGAATCATTGCATTCTATTGGATAATTTCTCATATAATCATGACAGTTAGCTAGGAGGCTGGAAAACACAGTGAAAGGCCTAATTTGGAGGCTTACATTACAAAGGAAGTACCAGAAATATGAAGAGATAGATAATGAAAATTTCCACACATCTTAAAATCCTTAATGGGTGCCGAGAATGATCATTATTTCATGTTGAATCGCTCATAAATTCTACATTTCGTGATAGTTTCCCTTCACAAACCTAGTCAAGGGTTTCAAGAACCAAATACAAAAAGAGAAATAAATAGAGTTATAGACCTAGCCAAGAAATTAAATTTTAGGCACATGTGGACATAGGGAAGGTGAAATAATGAATCTATCATAGTCCTCTGTGAACCTTTATGATTCAAGGTGCATGATTATTCCAAATAACATGATCTTAAGGGACTAAAGAGGACAATTTTGCTAAAGGATGAAAGAGAGTGGTTTGGGAGCTTGAAATGAGTTTGTATGAGTGATCTAACATTGTTGAGTATGTTATAGCATAATTTAAACTTCAAGAGACCTAAGGAAGACCTAAAATCCCAAGTATGCATGTTAGCACTATGGACTAAAGCAAGGAGCAAGTGCATGGAAGGTAAGTGTCAAAGAGAAAAGTGAATATCTTGTCATTTGAATAGTGATAAGCTATTGTATGACTGTAGAAGACATTACAGGAGGTGTGTAGGCAAGAGAAAGGTGAAAATTTATGGTAAGTTTGTCATAAGCCTAGAAATTACTTATTTGCATTCAAGAACTAGAGGTATAACAATGAAGGGCAGTATGAGTTAAGACTATGAATGAAATGTTTCCTTGATTGTGGATCAAAATATAAGAAGAAAATGTAGATTTTGGAAAGCCAAACAAAGTAAATTAAATTTTGCATTCTTAAGCCAATCTAGTCATTGAACAAGAACTCCATTTTGCCAAGTTTGAAAAATGTGATGAATTGCTATCTTG
The DNA here is from genome assembly GCA_018340775.1 of Taxus wallichiana var. yunnanensis. NCBI lineage: Eukaryota > Viridiplantae > Streptophyta > Pinopsida > Cupressales > Taxaceae > Taxus > Taxus wallichiana. The sequence continues at coordinate 887,928,920 of CM031242.1, forward strand.
AATGGCTGAGATAATGATGAGTAGTGAATGGGCCTACACCATGTGTTGCTATCAGAGCTAGATAGGGCATCATTTTCTGGTATCATAGTAGAGATGATACCTCTTTTGATATTTATTTGATTGCTAATATAAGTGTTGATATGAGCAGATGCCTATTTTGTTCTATATGATTGTGCTAATGGTTGAATGAGGATGTGATGCAAGATTATAGGTGAAGGAGAAGAGAGACTACAAGTAGTCAAAGGTGAAGAAGTGAGGTGTGGCTAGAAAACAAGCCAAGAGAAATACATCTAGCAGGTGAAAAGGAAGTTGATCTAAAGAAGTTGGCCTAGATGCCACTAAACTTGCAAAAGTGAAAAATCTTAGAGAAGAAGAAGAAGCAATCTAAATATCCAAGAAGGAGCTTGGATAAAGGGAAGAAAGAGATTGCAGTCCAAGGTGGAAGAGACTTGGATAAGAGAGAGACCATGGAAATTATACCATGGACATAGATAATTGATTTGGTGCAAGCAATGAGAGAGATGAGAGTGGCAAAAGAAAGGAGGAAAAAAGAAATGAAGAGGACAAGAGAGATTGATGATATAAGGAGGAAGATTGAACTCCTTAAGGATAAAATATTAGCAACAAGAATTGAGTATAGGGATGATGAAGACCCTATAGAAGAAGATGAAGTGCTAGCTTATGGATGTGAGGAAGATGACTACAAACAGGTTGACATGATAGATGCACAGGAGGAGTTAAGCTTCATGAGTGAAGCATGTGAAGACTCTTGCAAAGAGGAAATATAGTATGAGTATGAAAACCTCATAGAAGGTGATGATGAGTGGTCTGGTGAAGATGAATGAAGAACCACAAAGAGAAGTGAATAAGGTTCTTATTGAAGAGAACAAGAGAAAGAAAATGCCAAGGAAGAAGAATGATGTGAAGTTCATTCAAAGGAAATTTTGGATGCTAATGTTATGTTGCAGTCTGATTTTACAGGTACAAAGGGCAGCCTTGCCAAGGAAAAGGTTATGACACCTATGGATGATAGATCAAGCAAAGAATCCATGATAGAAGGACAACAAAGAATGCATTTGAAAGCATTCAGACATGAAGATGATAGAGATATGTGCTCTCAGGAAGAAAGTGAATCAGATTTTTCAAATTATTCAAGTGAGGAGTCTTCAATTCAAAATGAAGACATGCAACAAGTAAATGGGAAGGAAGACCAAAGGATGAGCATAGAGGATCTTGCAAGAAAACATGGATACATAGTGCCCAAATGGCTCAAGAAGACAACATCTAAGCAAGCATGGGAAGACCAAGAAGTTGTAAGAACATCCCAAGGTGATGTACATGAAGGTGGAGATACTAAGGAACCAATCATTGTTCCAAGGAGTTGTTGGAAGAAGGATAATGCCATCTCAAGGAGGTACAAGAGGTAAGACATAAAGGTAAACTCATTAATTTAGATGCATCAAATGATGATATTTTAAGCATGGTTAGTGAAAGTAGTGAATGCATGAATGACTCTTATAGAGAAAGGATAGTATGGGCTAATCTGGAAACAGGAGAACCTTCTCATGGAGGTCAAAGTGAAATGATGGAGGAAAATCAGAATTAGACTTCTTGGAAGAAGTACAAAACAATGTCTAAATGCAGGACCAAAGTTTGATGAATGTCAGGAAGACATTGATGATTCCTTTTTGAAGGAAGAATTGAGGATGATAGAGACATTGTATGCAGGTCAGCTCATGGGTGAAGAAGTGATGGAAACATGGAAGAATGATAAAGGACAGTCTCAAGTTGTTGAAGTGAATTTTTTTCAGGATGAAGAGGTAAAACATGAAAGTTTGAAATCAGGTTATGTAGATTTTGTTTATTTTGATGACAACATGAATGATACAAACCTTATTCAAGAAATGATGCATTTTGAACAAGAGAGAAAATGATTTTTTTATGAAAACATGGAACAACTACAAGTTGAACTAAGTGCATTAGAATATGCTATATATAATGGAGAACTCAATGATTGTCCTAAAACAACAGAGATGGAGGAATTTGGTGAATAGAATAAGGCAAGTGAGTCTCAAGAAGTGGAAATTATGAAAGGAGAAGTAAATGCAACAGTCATAGTGGCAGATTTGAATGAAAAGCTCATTGACAACCTTGGGAATGAGACAAGCCAATCACAAAATAGAGATGAGAAGACCAATTGGATTTGGTCAATGAAGAAACAAAAGGAAAAGAAGAAGATCAACCTCATGGAGATCAACAAGAGACTTCATGGCCTCAATATTTTGTATCTAAAATTGCTTTTAGTGTTGTGTATGCAGGTACAATAGGTGATAAGATGGATGAAGTTCATGACTCCATGGAAGAACTCTTGAAGCAAAAAGAAAACAAGAGGATAATGAAGACTTATATGATGATGAAGCAAAAGTATGGGACTGGATAGCTGAGAAGGAGATAAGAAAGAATAGGTACAAGAAGAAGCAGAGGAGAAGAAGATGAAACACAAAGAATACAATAAAGGAATGCAATTACAAAGGCCATGGGATCTAGGCATTCAAGGGAAGATGAAGAAATCATGAACAACAAGAGCAAGAACTGATAAAGAGCAATGAGCAGGAGCTCATGGAAATTTTCAAGATGGGTAGTCTGATGCAAGAGCATCATCATGGTACTTATGAAGAACAATAAAATTTGAATAAGCCTTTGAAAGGAATTGAGCATGTATTAGGAGTTTGTCAAATTTTCCCTCCAAGTTTCTAGTCTTGAATATTTGAATTTGTGATGTAAATTCCCTTTGTACAAATGTAAAAGTAGAAATAGGAGTATTAATCCAAAAAGGTGAATATGGGTTGTCATATCTCCAAGATCTACGTGGGAGGAGTATTAAAATAGTCTAAGATATTGTGTTATGATCATTAAAGGTCATAGTTGACCAACAAATTCCTTGAATTGTGCTTGTATAGTTGAGAATATCACTCAAAAATAGGAATTTTAGGCCTAGATAAGGACTACCACAACTAAGTCTAGCTGATTCAAAGGGAGAAAGGTCAATTCTGTATCTTGAGAATCATAATGTAATGTTTCAAAGGAGAATAAATGAAGGGAAACTGATTATGGTCTGTATTTCTGGTATATTTCTTGCATTCATTGAGTTTCATGTTATGATGTGTGATATCAAGGTTGTGTGAAGAAGAGATTCTCATAAATAAGGATGAAGTTTGGTCTTACATATTCTTGAAGTGGTTGCAATGTTTAACAGTGATCCATTACTGACCTTTCTTGTTGCATGTTGAAGTACATTGCAAAACAGGGGACTGAGATGGTAAAGGTAAGTTGCATGGGTCTAATGGCTTTGTTGACAAGTTTATAGATTTCATACATCTAAGGAACTTCAAAAAGAATGTATGAATGCATGAATAAGGTAACACTATATTTCTTTATGAGCAAGACTCAGGGATCCACCTTTTTGTTTGAGGGTTTGATCATCTAACCTAAGATAAACATTGTTCAACCATCTTCAATGATGAAAAATCATCCATAGGAGATATTGCAAATGGATTTGATATCTTCTTAGAAGCATCAAATCGCCTTATTTTCTTAATTTAATGATATGATGTAAATTTGGATAATTTCATTTGAGCCCTTTAAACCAAGTTTTAGGTGTTTACAAAGGAAATCAAATAGATAAAAATATATAAGAACTTGTGAAAAATTTAGGTGTGCCCTCATAAATGCTGCAGTTCATGACAGTTGCCCTTCACAGACCTTCAAGGGTTTCAAGCATAAGGTGAGTCAAGATCATGAATTTAGGCATTCATTTGGGAGGTTACTTATAAGATAAACTCCTTAAGGTGCATGATGATTCCAAATAACATGATCTTAAGGACTAGAGAGGACAATTTTGCTAAAGGATGAAAGAGAGTGGTTTGGGAGCTTGAAATGAGTTTGTATGAGTGATCTAACATTGTTGAGTATGCCACAACAAGATTTAACTTCAAGACACCTAAGGAATACCTAAAATCCCCAAGCATGCATGCTAGCACTATGGACTAAGGCAGGATCAAGTGCATGGAAGGTAAGTGTCAAAGAGAAAATTGAATATCTTGTCATTTTAATAATGGTATAACAAAGAAGGGAGATTTATAGTTAGGTGTATGTAGGCAAGAGAAAGGTGAAAATTTATGGTAAGTATGTCATAAGCCTAGAAATTGCTTATTTGCATTCAAGAACTAGAGGTATAACAGTGAAGGGCATTCTGAGTTAAGACTATGAATGAAATGTTTCCTTGATTATGGATCAAAGTATAGAAGAAAATGTAGATTTTGGAAATCCAAACAACATATTTTGGAAAAATTTTACATTCTTAAGCCAATCTAGTCATTGAACAAGAACTCCATTTTTCTAAGTTTGAAAAATGTGATGAATTACTCTCTTGAATGGCTGAGATAATGAAGAGTAGTGAATGGGCCTACACCATGTGTTGTTATCGAGCTAGATAGGGCATCACAACCCTTCACTTTCATCTGTGAAGACTAACCAAAGCTAAACACAGCTTCAATTTCTCCCTTATGACCACCTTGGTCATCATGTCTACAAGATTCTCGACTAGTATGAATCTTCTCCGTGTTTAACTTCTCTTCATCCAAAGTTGTCCTAATGAAATGGTACCTTAACTTTATATGCTTCGTCCTAGAGTTAAAAGAATAGTTCTTAGCTAGGTGTATAGCACTTTGACTATCACTATACAACTTCCCCTTCCTCTTGCTTATGCCCCAACTTCTCAAGCACTTGATGTAACCAAATCATCTATTTTTTCCTTTGTGGTAACAACATACTCTCGACTTCGTGGTTAAAAAAACCACAAGCTTCAGTAGTCATGAAATCCACTCACTTTTTTCTCACCTACAGTAAAATAATAACCTGTCATGTTCCTCATGTTGTTACATCTCTAGCCATATCTAAATCTACATAACCAAGAAAAATGGTGTCCGATCCACTTGTAGCACAAAATTTTCCCCATGGTCCCTCTCAAGTATCAAGGATCCACTTTACTACCCGTCGAGTGATCTTTACATGTATCAATCATAAATCTACTCACTAATCTCATTGTATGGGCAATATCGTGCCTGGTGCACACCATGGAATACATCAAACTGTCAACCACTGATGAGTAAGGTACCTTGGACATCTGGTTTCTCTCTTGCTCTATCTTGGGACACATCTCCTTTGATAACTTGAAATGGCATGTCAAAGGAGTTCCAACTGGCTTAGCATCCTGCATATTAAACCTCTTCAAGACCTTCTTAATGTACTCTTCCTAGGATAAGGTTAGCTTTCGCTTCCTTCATATCCTTAGATATCCTCATACCAAAGATTTATTTGGCTTCCCCCAAATCCTTCATATCAAAGGAGTCACTTAGCTACTTCTTGAGTACTTTTTTTTCCCGTAACCAACATGTCATCCACATACGCACACGTGGATAATATAATTGACATCCCGAAATTTCTTTGTATATACACAATGGTCATAATGGAATCTAATATAACCTTGCTCCATCATGAAGCGATCAAATTTCTTAAACCATTTACATGATGCTTGTTTAAGGCCATACAAGATCTTCTTCAGTTTGCACACCATCTCCTCTTTATCTTTGACCTCATGGCCCTCTAGCTACTACATATATAGCCCCTCCTCCAAATCACCATGGAGGAGTGCAGGTCTTACATCTAGCTGCTCTAAGTGCAAGTCTTCTACTACCACTATTCCAAGAATGGGCTTCTAATAGAAATCATTTTTACTACAAGAGAAAAATCTCATCAAAATCTATACCTTTTTATGAAAACCCTTTGACCACCAATCGGGCCTTATATCTTTTCTTGCCTCCTTCCTCTTTAACTCAGACACCCACTTGTTCTACAATTCTCTCTTTCCTTCGGATAGCTTCACCAAATCCCAAGTTTGGTTATCCATGAGAGACTAATGCTCATTCGTGGCTTGCTCCCACTTCTTCCTAGCATCTATTTGCATTGCTTCATCAAAGCTCTTTGGCTCTCCACTATCGGTGAGTAATAAATAATAAAGAGGATGATAAAAAGTTTCGTGTGTTCTTCTTTCCCTAGAAGACTTCCTCAATATAGGAGTTTGGGGTTCTTGTTGAGTAGGTTTCTGGATTGATTCCCGTATCACTTTCACATCCGGAAGATCCTCTACTATTGCATATTCTTTCTTGTATTCTTCCCAGCTTTCCTACAACTATTTCTTATACATAAATTTCTCATTAAAGACCACATCCCTAGTTCGAATGATTTTCTTGTCCTTAATACACCAACATTTATATCCAAATTCATCACCACCATAACCATTGAAAGTGCATTTTTCTAATTTTACCTCTAGCTTGGTCCTATCATCCTTGTCAATATGAACAAACACCTCACATCCAAAGAGTCTAAGAAATGAGTAATCAACTTTCTTACCAAACCAATCCTCCTCGGGTATGCCTCCATCTAAGGCACTTAAGGGTCCTTTGTTTATCAAGTACACAACAGTGCTCACTAATTTCGCCCAAAAAGAAAGAGGCAGTCCCACATATAACCGCATGCTCCTAACATGTTCCATTATTGTCTTGTCCATCCTTTCTGATACCCCATTCTACTGTGGAGTTACTGGAACCGTCTTTTTCCTATGGATTCCATTCTTAGAACAATAATAATCAAACTCATTACTACAATACTCCCCTTTATTATATGACACGGGATGTTTTAGCTTAAGACTTGTTTCATTCGCTACCAAGGCTTTCCGTTTAACAAAAGTGTCAAATACATCGACTTATTTCTAATACAATATAGCCAAACTTTCCTTGTTGCATCATCAATAAAAGTAACATAATAATTTTAACCCCTAAAAGATGATACTTGAGCCAGCCCCCACACATCAAAATGTACAATCTCTAACTTACTCTTTCTTCATAGGTCCAACCTTGAGAAAATTTACTCACTTCAATTTCCCATATATGTAATTCTCACATAACTCCAAACCTCGTTTCTGTATATCCGAGAAAATTCTTATTTATGATTTGGATGCCCTTATGGCTCATATCACCAAGCCTATAGTTCCACAATGTTGTATATGTGTCTGAAGTGACAAGATTACAAGCATTAGTGCTATTAGTGATTAAATACAAGGTTCCAACCTTCTTACCTCTTGCCACCACAAGAGCACCCTTGGTAACTTTCCAAGATTTTGTTGTAAATATCACAGTACAACCATGATTTCCCAATTACCATGTTGATACTAAGTTTCGTCTTAGTGTAGACACATGTTTGACATCCTTCAATAGCCATGTATTCCCATTCTACATCTTAACCTAAATAGAACATTTTCCAACTATGTTGCAAGGCTCATCATCACCAAAAATGGCATTCCCAAAATCCCCTTGAACATAATCAACAAAATAATTCCTATGTGGAGTAGCATGGAAAGAAGCCCCGAATCTAAAACCCAAGATTCAACAATATTATGCAAAGAAAGAATCAAAGCATCCTAGAAGACATTACATGTTGCCACATTCACCTCCTTGTTTTCTTCTTGTTGTTTCTTCTTGTCCCAAAGCTCCCAATAGTCCTTCTTTGCATGCCCAGACTTTCCATAGTGCCAACATACCATCTTGCTTTTGTATTTTCACCTTGCCAGATCTTTTGATTTTCCACGGCTTCCTCTATTCTTTTGTCTCCCTTTAGTTTCCACTCACAAATCATTCCTCAAGTAGAAGATTTCCCAGAGCTTTTTCTTTGTATTTCCTCACTTAGAATCACCCCTACAACGTCCTCAAACTTCAAAGTTGAGTTAGTTGGAACCGAGTTGCTTACCGCCATTACTGTGCTATTCCAACTCTCGGGTAAAGAGCACATAATTAATAAATCCCTAACTTCATCAAAAATTATATTGTAGAACCGAAGCTAGCAAAGCCATAACCATATTAAAATCATTCAAATGTTCTCACTCTTTGACTATTCTCAAACATCCTCATATTAAACAACTTTTTCATTAAAAATATCTTGTTAGAGGTAGAGGGTTTTTCATATAACTTCCCTAATGCATCCATAAGTTCTTTTGTATTCTTTTCCTTTGAAACATTAAATAATACTGAAGATGTAAGACATAGTCAGATTGTCCCAAGTGCCTTCCTATCCAGCAAATCCCATTCCACATCTATCATGCTCGAGGGTTTGTTCCCTTTCTCAAACAATGGAATATAAAGATCCTTCTTTGATAAAGGTAATCTTCCATCTACATCTTCCAAAGACTAAAATTCTACCCATTGAATTTATCAACCTTTGATCTTCCATCATCTGTCATAGCTCCCACTCAAGCTAAAAATTTCCTTGTGATTCAACACTTCAACAAACCAAACTAGACTTTGATACCAATTGTTAGAAATAAGGGATAAAATATGCAAAACAATCCCACACATAATCGCAATAGTAGAAACTAATATGTAGAAATATATTACAAATCTGAAATAAAAGTAAAAATAAAAGAACACAACACAAAGACAAGATTTAACGTGGTTCACCCAATTTGGGCTACGTCCACCAAGAATCACTTGCTCAATTTTTATTACAATCCACCTCTTTCTCTCAATACAATACCCAAATCTGTTTGGAGTTGTGCTCAACAAACTCTCATGAATTCACACTTGAACTCACACACATCTACAATGATATGTCTACCCTATCAAAATCCCAAAAGCACATCAATAGGCAACTACTTAAGTAATTTTACAATACCATGGGTACCAAAACCATGGGCCAAAATCGCCCCATAAACCTATGGGTCAAAAATCCCGCCCATATGAGAAGAGCATGTTTCTGATATATCGTGCACATTTTTCAAGGCCGTAAAAATTCACAAGGTGTACGCTCTTAAACACTTCCACACATGAAAACATGCTCCATAACATAACAAGATGATGGAGTGATAGTAATGATTAAAACATTGTTTCCTCTACCTTATGATTTTATTAGTTTTTATAATTGGTTTGTTGACACACATATTAATTTATTATCAATATACCTATTTTGATTTGATGTGCTTTGATTATTGATTTTTAATTGTTAAGTGTGCATATGTCTAGACAACCTCATAACTCTTATTTGTGTGTTTACATACTTAGGTATTCTCTTGAGGATTATGTGTTTACTTGGACTTCAAACGATGTTGGAGAGAGGATTTGAATTGTTGGTAGCTTTCATCAAGGGTTAACCATCTCCCCTAGCTTCGCCTCTTGATCCTCTTGTGAATCCACTCACATTGTGTGTGCCTCATGCCATGTGTGATAGGATTTGTTAAAAATATGATTAAAGGTGCAAATTCTCAAGCCTTTCACCGATTAATTTGTCACCATCTAATGGTAGATGCCCTCATAAATCGATGACTCTTTCTTTTCCGTAATCAATGAAATTATGTGAGGTTGAAGATTAGTCTCAGGGATTCTTGTGTTCTCATGTAACCAAGATGCTTACAAAACATTGATGTTATTGAAATTCTAGTCAACTGGTATTAGTCTAAAAATATTGTTATACGATTTTGAACGCACATCGTAATGAAAGTTTTCTTTTTGTCCTAAAAAGAAATAGCTACTCTTCATTCCTCACCACATTTATTTGTATCAATTGATTTCCTTGACGTCAAAACTAACAAATGTTGAAGTAATTGAATGTTCCTTTTGCCCATTGAAACATGGAAATACAAGATCAACACTTCGTCTAACCCGGTTGAATATTAATCATAGGCAAGATTTCTTCAAGTTGTAAGGGTCAAAAGGTTAAGCTTAATGTTATGTTATGGATAGAGGTTGGGCTTGTCAATGGTATTGTTAGTGCGAAATCATAGCATCCCCAAATGAGTTCTAAAATCTACTTTTCTAAGGCGTAATCATCCTGTGTGATTGCATAACATTGAACTTTCCCAAGGTGTGGGACCTTGCAAAGTGGGAAAGCTCTCCGTTTAAAGGTTGGTTCCTATTCCTAAACTACCTACCACGAGCTACTCCAAAGACAGAAAACTAAATCTAACCTAATCTAACCATTCTAAGGAACCAAGGAGAGAGAAAGATGGAAAATGCAGAGCTCGCACTAAAGTGGCGATACACCAAAGAAAGGAAGCGAGATATTCTGTTGAGGAAGAAAGAAATAGAAAAAATGGAGATGAGGGAGGTCAGACATAAGTAACATGGCCTAGATCTTCAAATTCACCATTAAACTCCATGAAACACAACATCCTGCACCTGCAAATGTGAAATACATGCACAGAAAAATAAATCTGGAAGGGAGAGGCATGGAGAAACAACAAAATGATGCAAAGGGTGAAGAACACCACAAAAACACGTTTTTATTGCTCTAGAAGGTGCACAGACCATTACATTTTTGGAATAGAGGAAAAATACATTTGTCAGGCGTAGGAGAAGGTTCTCTGCTCAAAAATGGCGTTGAGAAACAAATTTGACAGAGTTTCTCTATGCCCAGAATGTCTCTGCTCAAAAATGAGAAGTGTTACAATATATAGAAAGAATGAGAGAGAGAGAAGAGGGAAAAAAATCGAATCCTGCTCCAACCACCATGAGATATGCATTGAATCCCGCTTTGAAAGCTCAACCACTGAATATCAATGCCTTCTACAAATCCACCCACCATATGTCACTTCTGGTTCCCCAGTGGATCGAATCGAATCAGATCTGGTAGTTGAGAAAATCAAATTCTGTATTAAAGGCCTGAAGACATTTCTCCATGGTTCACCTACCAGGGCCTGAGAAAAATGATTTTTTATCTTTCCATGGCGTAGAAGACATCGAGACGCTTCCCGTGTGTCGATTGCAATATTTTGAGCCCTAAGTCGAAAGATATGTCCTCTCAAGTTTGTAGACGAGTCCATACAAATGGACGGGAAAACAGATTTGAAAAGCTGGGTCCCCTTTAATATGGGACACGTCACGGCTAGATTAGGGGAAAAAAATCGGGTTCACGAGTCCGTAATTTATCTTTTCCCCTTTTTCTGTAAGAATCGTGAAATCTGAAAACTCCTGTGGCCTGCGCCGCTCCGCTGACACGTGGCACCCTTTGGTTGGGTCGGGATGCACTTCACTTTTTGTCTCTGGGCCTTTTTGTCAAAAGGAAAAATTTCACCTTTTGCTCTGACGGCCCGCTTTCCTTGACTCGGGCCTGAATGCTGACTTTTTCCTTTGTCTCATTCTGGAATGCGAGCTCGTATGTCCAAAACATTTTCCCTTCATATTTTCTCTATGTGCAGGGTTTGTTCGACCAAATTTATCATGTGTGAATTTGGGATAACATGTACAATTGACAAAATTAAATCTATTGCCTACAAAGTTTTTGTTAAACCACCCGACTGTCATGTGTCAGGCTATTTAATTCAATTATATTGTCCCCACATGGGATGCCAAGTCCCCCACTTTGTGTCCTTATCTCTATAGTTTCCTACAACAAACACAAGTGAATTCCCCTCAAAATGGCATGGGCTCTAACTATCCACAAAACACAAGGGCTAACATTGAAAAAATAATTGCCGACATTGGGAGCATTGAACGACGAGGCTTAATTTCATGTTTATCTAAACAATATGTTGTCTCATGGATCTATGGATCGCGCTCTCTTTCTCTTTTGAGAGGCTCGCAAAAATAATGCATGGTCCATATGTGGCTTACTAGAAGAGAGACTTGGGGATCACCTACATTCCCTCCAATGGTTTTCCCACCCTTGAACTTCTTCTCCTCAATACCCTTCTTCATCACCCCTCTTCCTCCAAAGAATGTTTCGCCTTCACTCCTTCAAATTTAACTTATTTGACACCTTATTGATGTCTCCATTGCACCATTAGATGTGAATCTACGAGAGGTGGTGGAGGGGGATTTGAGATGTTGGGAGCTTTCAACTAGGTTGACCATCTCCCTTGGATTCTCTTGTTGATCCCCTTTGAATCCACTCACAAATTATGTGCCTCATGCCACTTGTGATAGGCTTCAACCTCTTACTTTTCCAAAATTGATGAAATTATGTGAGGTCCAAGCTAATGATTCCTAGAGCTCTTTGTGTTCTCGCATAACCAAAGATGCTAATGAAACATTCTTGTTATTGAAATTCTAGGCGGTTGGTATTAGTCTAAAAAAATTGCTATACAATTTGAGAACTCACATCACAATGACAATTCATTTTTTTCTCCGAAAGAAAGACCTACTTTTCATTCCTTGTCACCTTTATTTCCAACAAGCAATTTCCTTGACCTACACAACCAAGAAATGTTGGAGTTATTGAATGTTCATATTGCCCTTTGTTATGTAGAATATTCAAGATAAACTATCTTGTCTAACCTAGTTGGATATCAATCTGCAAGCCATATTTCTTTGAGTTGTAATGGTGAAAAGGTTATGCTTACTTCCATCTTGTGGGTAGAGACTAAGCTTATCAATGGTGTAATTGACCAAGTTAAATCTATTGTTTATAAAGCTAGCGTAAAACCGCCACGCGCACCATGTGTTGTGGTTATCAAATTCACACTACATCGACTCAACATGGGATGCCAAGTCCCTTCGATTTGTCTCTATTTCTACATCTTCCTACGACAAGTGTAAGCAAATTCCCCTCTAAATGTCATTGGCTCTAATCATGGATAGAAAACACAAGCGTTGACATTACAAAAAGTAGTTCTTGACATTGGGAGTATTGATCAACAAGGACTTACTTTCATAGCTATCTCCAAAGTATGTTTCCTCAAGGATTTGTGCATCGCACACCTTTTCTCCTTCTAGCGGTTCGTAAAAATGACATGTGATCCATATAGCTTCCCCAAACAAAAAAGGATCGCCTACGATCCCTCCAACAATTTTCTCACCGCTAAACTTCTCCCCTTACAATCTCCTTCTAGAGACTACATCACCCCTTCTTGTTTCACCCTTACTCGTTCAACTTTAACTTCCTCAACACCTCTATATTGATAGTTACATTGCACTACTTAAATATGATTGCTAGTTAATAATCAAGGATGTATTTTTATATATTATTAGTGGAAACAACTTTATTTATATATATAACGATCCTCGGATGCTTCCTAAATATCATTACCTATACACACGTATAAACATGGCAATTAATGAGTCAATGCGGCACGAATATCTAAAAGAGAGGCGTGAAATAAAAGTTAGACATTGTTCCTTCGACCAGTATAATTCTGATAACAATTGTGTGGCACGTCTTCTCTTCCTTTTCTTTTCATATATTTTATGAGTATCCATCCTCCTTTCCTTAACATATATATTTGTCAAGTATCCATCCACATCAATTCTTCTTCGGAAGCATCCAAGTCAAGTCTCTATCGTGTTCAACAATTAATTTGGACTCTTTAAATGCTTTTGTGACATTTCAACAATTAATTAATTTGGACTCTTTAAATGCTTTTGTGACATGTCGTTTTAATCATCTTTCTTTCATTTTTGCCTTTTGCTTTCAATTCCAGAACTCCACATATATATATTCCATTTATTAGTGGATTTACAAGTTTATTTTATATTTTTAAGTCTATTTTTAATATAGATCATGGGAGTGTTACATATAATATAATAAATATTATATTAAATTCTCATTGTATCAAATATAAAATTTGCATATTATATTCTTTGGGTAGTTTAGAGGGATCAACAAATATCGAGCAACCGGGTGTTATGAAGATCTAACATAAGACAAGTGTCAACAATCAACCTCTAGAGATATAGTAATAATATGAAGGATAATATAGTTTTGCAATGCCTATGATTTAAACATATCTAAATTTTAGTTTAAAGTATTTAATCATTTTCTTCCTCCTTATTTTATATGAATATCAATACACATCTATCTCATTGTCTATCAATTTACTATCGCATTGCATAATCTTCAATATAAATTTTGATGATTGTCAAATTATGTACTCGGGAAATGTTGTGTCGAGAGGCAATCTACAATAGCAAAGGATGGTCGGATGTTCACTTTTATTTTTGTCTTAAATTTGACGTCCATTTAACCATCACACAACAATTTCAACCTTAAATTTGGCGTCCATTTAAACACCACTTACAAATTTCTTCTTTTTGCTTGGAGAAGTCAATCAAAACTCAAAAATCTTGACCATACAATGGAGTTTGAAGCTCATTTTCTTCACCAAAAGATTTTTTTGAGCACAACATAGTGACCTATCTAGATTGGTATCATTTACAACCCCTAAATTGGCGAAGAAGCTAATAAAGTTATCAATCAATGTAGTATGTGAAAAATCCAAGATTAAGACATCTCAAACAAGTCACAATAATACATCACTCAACTACGCCATATTACCATATATCTTTAAAATTTTGCCTCCATATGCCAACATTGCTTCAAGAGGTATTACAACCCTAGGATATATCATCGTGAAATTGTAAAACATGCCACAAAACCTATAACGTCACTAACCAATTAAAGTGGGAAATTCCTAACAACTCTTGATTTCTATGTTGATTTGTTGCATTTGGGATTACATTAAAGAATTCCAATCAAGTTTATATCCATAAGCGATTCATAAATTATAAATGAAAGTAACGAATATGGTATATGTCGCCTACTCGTTGGAGCGATAATGAAATGTTTGCAATACCTATAAATAATATATGGTTTGCATTAATCGAATTCATATCATTCATTGGATTCTTATTTGTATTCATGGTAGGTTATAGGTGGATTATAAATTTCCTTCTCTGAGATGTTATGCGATCTAATTTTCCTTAAGGTGAGCATCTATCAACTATATTATGCAAAGTTTAGATGGTCTAGCGTGTTAGTAAATAAGGGTTGGCCATTTGCATTAGTTGGTGTGTTTTCTTCAAGTGATAGTTCTCATCAAGGGCATGATGATAATGGAGGGATTGTAGGAAATATCTGATAACCATGTAGGAATAGGGAATTTCTAAGAAATGAAACCTTGAATGTATGTGACTCACTCCATGATAATGAAAGCGCTTTGTAAGGTATGAGGGAAGGGTTATGATATATTGCACCATAGTATTATGCATTATTGGCATCCATGCAATATACAAATAGATGGTGGGGTATAAATAACATGTGTAAGAGTAAGTTTCCCCTTCCTTATGGGCCACATAATAGGCACGTGTGAACCGCCCATATAGAGGTGTCATTAATTGATGATGGTAGTAATCAATACACCAAAGATCCCCCTTAATTGCTACTTAGGGAGGCCTATACACAATAAGAAGTGTGAAAAATACCCTTTAGGATTCTTAGATCAAAGGATATGAGCTTTTAAAGTTTGCAGCTTAAAAAAGGAGGTCAAATAGAGTCAAGTACCCATTGGGGGCTAAAACCCTTAAGCAACATTGTTACATGGGTGACTACCATCGATGTTTAGGGCTAAGGCAAAGTAATAGGCCACATTTGTGACTAAGGGTTGGTGAAAAATACCTTAAGCTTTCCCTTACCCAAATCAAACCCTAGAATGCTCGCCACGAGAGCATTGATTAGCCAAACTTGGAAAAAGAAGAGTTTTTAGATTTTTTTGAAATACTTAATCTAATGATGTATAGTTTGAACCTTCATTTTGTTAAAAACCACTAATCAACTTGTTACTTCTAGCTCCTCCCCGAAGGGTAGAATTTTAAAAAATAACCAAAAAACTATACAACCAAGCAACTCCCAATTTTCATTCTAAATTTGTATTTTTCCTAGAATTATTTGGGAAAAATACTAGCCCTGACCCCAAAAAATAGATTTTTTTAGAAATGGAAAAAAACTAGAAAATAGCTTAAAATTATAGTTTAAACTCAAACAAAATTTAGATTCTCATACCTAGTTTGTATTATTTAAATCCCGCAGAGAGGGTTGGATCAAATATGTGGTTGGGGATGGTGAAATTATGTAGGAATGTTGATATCATGAAAAATGATAGAAATTCACAACTATTACCTTAGCAAACTAACTTTGGTACCATGCAGGAAAGTTCTAATAGCCATGTAAGAATGGGGAATTCTAGAAATGAAACCTCTCAAGTATAAACTCACTCTATGATGATGAAAACAATTTTCAAGGGTATGAGGAAAGGATACTAATAGATTACACCATAGTGTTATGCAATATTGTCCAATACAATATTCGTAGAAAAGAGCAGATATAAATAACATGTGCAAGAGCAACCTCCCCTTTCCCTATTAGCCACATAGTAGGTACATGTGAATTACCCATATAGAGGTGGCATTTATTCATGGTGGTAGCATTTAACACTTGTGGTATAAGTTGTAACTTATCTTGTTTTAATCCTATAAATGTAATGTCCCCTTTTCTTGTTTTAATCCTATAAATGTAATTAATAATATTATAAGTTGGGCCCGGTTATTTCACCATTTTGGGCAACTTAATAATTTCTTATTATTAAAATAAAAGGTATTTTTAAATACTTGAAGTAAAAAGAAGACCCTTGGCTATCCAATTATTCCAGTAAGTTAAAGGGGTGAAAAAGAGGGAACAAGGTGGTAGTATGACTAAGTTGGCCAAAAGTAATGTATAATGGCAATTTAAGTCATTTTTAATAAAGTAAAGGGGAACTTTCTATTTTAAGTGAACTCAATGCTTAAATAGAAATTAAAAGTCACTTTAATTAAATAAAGTGCACCTACCACATGGATCACCCCACTTTGGGAAAATAAGGAGGAAAAAGTATATAAGGAGGCATGCACGACATAAAAAGAGCTAACCTAAGTTAACGTAATAGTATTTCATATAGAATATTGCACCAATAGGGATAACTCGGGTTACACATAACATGCCCATTTTAAAATTATGTCTTCCAAGATTTTACTACCACATTATGGTTCCCAAGAAGGATAGCTTGCAGAGGTTTTAAATCCTCAAAGAAAACAAACAATGTTATCAAATCATATTTAAATTGTGCATAAGATGACATAAATGTACCTACATTTTTGGTAATTCCAACTAAGGAGTGTACAATACCGGTCACATGTACGGTTCTTGTCAATGTTTTATGTTCAAGTTGATATTTCTAGGTTTTCTTTGTCTTGCCATTGGGACTATGTTGTGCTATTTTTTACAACTTTTCCCAATATTTGGGAAAAAAATGGCATTCCTCTAAAACCAGCTCTTGTTAGTTATTTATACTCGATGAATATTTGTTATGCAATCATGTTTGATTATATGTATGTATGTATGTATGTATGTATGTAGATATATTTGTTTATACCGAAATCCAATGTCTTCAATTAGATATATGTTAATGTTACTCTAAAACCATGATCCACATCTACATCTTAGTGAAATCCCATCATCTTATGTGTCTTTTTTCCTTCTATGGTTATATGTTTCTTTCCTTGCTAATAAATTTATTTGTTTATGGCTTGTTCCATTCGATATGTTCAAAATCTAGTGGTCTTAGCTCTTTTGTTACGTTGAAAAGCTTACTTGTGCTTATAATGGATCAACCCTTCAATACATGTTTTCAATTTTATGGTTCGCTTTGTATAAACCTTCATGATTTTTAAAATTTAAAAAAATTATACGAGAGAACTAATTTGTAATGGAAAACATTGTTAACCTTGTCACAAAATAAGCTAGAGCAGTTTGGATTAAGAATTAGATGTGTAGAATTGCATATTAATTCCCTTTAGAACATGATAAAAACCCGATGCAAAGAGATAATATGAATTTATATACTTGTTGTCAAGTAGACATTAATTCTTCTTATGTGAATGATAGAGCCTCTTGTGATAATTATTTGAATGCAAATGATAAAGAATGTTATTATGGGCTTGAATTAGAAGACATATATAAAGATGATTCTATGGTATAGGGATAGAGGGAGCCATCCATTCTATTCTATTCTTGGATGATGTGGTGTAATGCCCCTATAGATATAGCCCCACTTTATCTCCCTAATATGGTGCACTCGATTCAAAGTACTCTCCCCCCCCCCCCCCACCCATATATATAGATGGTGGGAGGATACTATTAAGAAATATACTATGTGAAATATTATTGATATATTTAGAATTATGAGTACATTGAAAAAAATTGTTTTTCAAAATATTTCTTCTTATGTTTTTATTATTTCTTCTTTTTAAAATTTTAAGTTATTAAATATTAAGACTTCTTCTATTACTTGCAAACTTCTTCTATTACTTTCTCTTGTGTGATTCATTCAAATTTTCAAAATGACTGTGTTTCTTCTCAAACTTTACCGACCCACAAACTTCCCAAATTTATTGAGCTCAACCATGTAGGGATTTTTTAATTCCTTTCAATGACCTTTTCTATTCAAATTTCCTCTACTTCTACTCCTCCTATACATGTGCCAAAAATGAAATGGCTTCTATAATATGCATGCATTAGGCAATTTATAACAACAAGTTCAAATTATTTCTCAAGAGTTTCAAAACCCAAGTGGTAGGGTCACTTATTATGATATACTTGTAAACCCTCTAGCTTATGCTTTGTATTTATTTATCCTTTTCCAATTGGTTTTATTGCTCCCAAATTTGTGTTGTATAATGAAAAAATGAGGCCCTTTTTAACATATTAAATCATTGTATACCTTTTTCTTAGATATTGTTCACAATGATAAACTCGAGCTAATATATTTCCAAGAAGTTTGAGACACGATGACATTAATTAGTTATATACTTTTCGCATGGACACACAAACTCATTTCCACCTCTATTTGATTATTTTTAACTCATATTCAAACTAGAAATGATCAAAAGATTACATTTATGGAATTATTTCAAATCAAGCAAGCATCGAATGAGTAAATTATTAAGTACATGTTTAGGTTCAAGACCATGATCAATAAGCAAACTTATCAATCACCATATAGTGAGCTTCAAAGTTTTTTTATGAACATAGTCTACCATGAAATATTGAAGACAGTAATTTTCATAACTTACCAATCTTTCAAGGAATGTTACCATGTGTTTAATGACCTTAAAGTAAAAATCTTATATAGGCAACTATGGTTACTTATGAGACCAATTCTCCAACTACTTTTGTAAAATGTTAAAATAAACTTGTTTTTAAGGCTAAAAGCAATGACCATGAGTATCAACAAAAATTGGTCAAATAAATATATCAACCTCTAAAGAAGTGAGTGTTATCTCAAAGAAAGCAAAGGGATTTACAACATTGAGTAAAATTCCAAAATATGTCTTAAATAATTTACTTGAATGTAACATAATTATTTTATCGCCAATAAGGGAATTTGATACTTCAAGATAATTGCCTAAATAATGTGATGTTGATGCAAATCATGATTGTCATAGACTTAAAGGGAATTCTACAAATTGGTGTATTATTTTGAAACACAAACTTGAAGATTTGATATTGATCAAGTTTAAATGGATAGTGCACATACACATTCAAGTAGAACAATAGAAACATTTACTCATAAAAAACAATCAAATGATACTAGTAATGTCCATATGGTAGAAAAACCAAAGTATAACAATGTGTCTATGGAATATAATAAGTTTACTTGTATGAGGGTGTAGACACAAAATTATGCACTTTGCACATAATTTGGCCTGGATCTTATACTACTATTTAGAAGGTTCTCAAGTCTACAAAGTACTAATTAATGCCACATTTTGGCCATCTTTATTTTATATTTTATTTCATAGTTCCCATGTATTTTCCAACACTTATCCACCCATTTTGCAAATGCCCGACATTCTATCCATAAATCAGGGGCACCCCAACCTATACTGGGCAGCCGGTCCCACCCTGGGCGCCCGGTCTATCTGAAATCCTCTTTCACTCCTTTTTGGGTCATTTGTAGTTGTTGGTCATCTTTATCTTTTTCTCGATCACCTTGTCGGGATTAGTTATGAAATTAAGCTTGAGAGCCCTATAAATATAAAGTTATAAGACCATATTGAGGGTCTGAGTCATAACATTACACACTACTATCACTCCATCTAGGGTTGCATCAATTGCATCGCTTGTATCCACACAAAGTGTCATGCATCAAGGCTAGGAGATCTACATCACACACACTTCATGGGGGAGGGATTCTATTATATTCCATGCACACATGTTATTTACATTTTCTATAGTTATTATTACTCGCTACTTCACAAAGTACGACTGGCACGAGAGCACCTAGGGCACGATATGCGCGTGCGCACACACACACACACACACACACACACACACACACACACACACACACCAGAACTACATCTGGGTCTAAAATGTAGTGCAACGCTCAATGATAAGTCCACTAGTTTGGCGGTTGAGGTTAGTCCGACCCATTCATATGCATATTTTATTTTTCTAGGGTTGATACTTATCTTTGCATTGCAAGTCATTTTCCAGCTCATCCAACAAATCCAGTGTGACAAATAGGGAAGGTTCGAGAACCAGCTTATGGCCATAACAATTACAGGTTTTGAGCATTTACATTATTCAAAGCACCCAAATTACGAGACCAGGGGGTGCCCAGGGCACCTCGGGGCCCCCCACACTTCAAATCCTTCGATCTCCGTCTTTGCGGGGTCTCTGAGTGGTCGTCTCGCACTTCCAAATCTTAATCTCGGACCTATGACAACTGTTATAATCACTTTATCCAATCAGCTAAGTTATTTCTCTCCCTTCTCTTGCACATTTAGGGTTTCATTTCATTTAGAATAGTTTACTTGCATTTATTTCATATTGTTTTAGCATTTTATTACAACGTTTTAATCCTCCTAATTAGATTAACTAGGATTACTATTTCCTTGCACTTAGTCTAATTTTAGTTAATCATTTTGGTGAACCCAACGTCTCTTTTTACCACCTTCTAGGGATTTTTCATTCCACAATCATGAATATCTCTATCATTGAATACCTACTTACCCACCCTAATTTTCTTCACCATGTTCAAACCCTCTTTGCTACTACTGATGTTTCTATTGACATGCATCTGGATTCCTTGTATGACACATTTACTAAGGCCTTTTCTCAACATATAGCATTTTGGGAAATCCTCCTGCTAACATTCACCCCTTTGACAATGACCCACCACTTTACATCATGTCTCGCATCTACAATGTTTCTATCAAGTGTACTCTTATCGATAATGGTTTTGAGCTTAATTTGTGTCCTATGTCCTTTCTCCAAGCCTTAGGTTTGTCTTCTCATGACATTATCCCTTCTTCCATTTCACTTTGTGCTTATGATGGTTTTGTTCATCCATGTCTAGGCCACGTTACCTTGCCTTTAACTATAGGTCCTAAGACCCTCCCTATTGTTTTCTTTATCATTGATTTCCCTGTCTCATATAATTGCTTATTAGGTAGACCATGGCTCCACGCCATGCAAGTTGTTTCTTCTACCATCCACCGTTGCATCAAATTATTACATGAGCGTATTGAGTATATTGTCTTCCGAGATCGTGATCCATTCCAATATTGTGTCCATGACCCTCACACTAGCATTCCTATTCCTCGCATTGATACTACAGATGAACCTCAACCTATGGATGATCAGCCTCATTTACCACCACTTGAGGGTGCTATTTGTTTGCTAGATGTTATCCCCTCTACACTATCTCCTACTACCGTTATCCTTCCACATCAGTCGTATATGTTCCATCCATACACAATATCCTTCCTTCTTCGTCTTCACCATTAGCTCATACCCTTTTTACATGTACACTTTTCATTCATGATTCTTATTGGGAACATGTCCCATTTGACCCCACATGCGATGAAACCATCTCGTTATTCCGTTGGTCTAGCTCATCTTGGCTTTACTTTTGAGGACCTTCAACCTTCTACCCATGCCTCTCATCTATATTATGGTTTTGTCACTATCATTGTCGCTTATGGCTTGTGTGTCTTTGATCTTTTAGTCTATCTCCCGCACACCCTTTGTGCTTCTCTACTACTCACATTAGGGGACTCTTGGCTTATTTACATAGGCGGTACCTTAGACCCTAGTCACACTAATATTTCATTCCTGTGTATTTTGGTCGCATTCTCATTTGTAATAGTTCCTTTCTTGGTTATTCACCTAATTACACTCGATGGTACGCACACGGTTGCCCACATCCCTCATTCACTGACAAAGAATATACTATGGGCATGTACCATTTGTCTCTCACTGGCTCGTTACGTGATCAACCTCATACTATAGCCTACCAAGTTGTCAATTCTAACCCCTTTGACTTTGATCCAGAGGACGACAATCTCCTTGATGAGTTCACCTAGTCCCACGCACACTACCATCGGGGGCAAATCACAACACATACTCACCCCCTTCTTTCTATCCTCGTGTACTTCTATCATCTTACACTATATACTTTATCTGTATCATCATCATTTCTATCTCACACGTCGTAACTCCCTTATTACCCGATGACGCACTCTTGTGCTTCGGTTCACACTGGATTGTTGAGGGATTACCATTACACTGAACCCCACACACCACACATCTTACATCATCCTATACATACCTCATCTACTAGTCATTTCTACATCATCTATCTCATACACGCTACACTAGTCATCATCATATATGAGTCTAGTTTTATATTTCATCCATACATTCTATATTTACGCTAGGTCACATTATCCATGGGTCTAGCTTTACCTATCACCACTACATATTCTATCTACACCTATCATCACACTTTCTACATTTTACCGCGCATTTACACATCCTATTCACCATTTGGTCACCTACACTACATTGTTCTACACACTACACTCACCACCCTATGATGCACTCTAGTTCCTCGGTCCATACTCGATTGCCGAGGGTTTACCAATAAAATGGACCTTACCTACATGTGACATGTCATCATACCACATTCATCGACTAATGACCAATTCTCTAGGCTATATTGTCACCCACACGCATCATCAGATACCATAGTGGTATACACCTTAGGTTAAATCACCACTCTTTTCATCAATTCTACATCATCCTATTACATTCTATCATCTCCTCTTATATCATCCCTTACATTATACTTTTTTTTCCTATTCCAAAATTATTCCATTACAATATCATGCCTTTTATCATCATGTAGTGGTATACACCTTAGGTTAAATCACCAATCTTTTCATCAATTTCTCATTATCCTCTTACATCCTATCATCACATATTCTATTATCCTATCCTACATCATTCTATTACATCATCATTTCTCCTACTCATCACTTAGTGGTATACATTTTAGCCTAAATCACCACTACATTCATATTCATCACTTAGTGGTCCACGCTAGTACTAAGCCACCACCTTTTGTTATCCACCATATACTCATATATGCTCCATCTTGTAGTGACATACGCTATAGGCTAAATCATCACCTTATTCTTCAATTTGGTAGTGATATACATTTAGGGCTAAAACGTCACTCACACCTCCCACACGTCATGGTATACGCTTATGTTATAAAGTCCACACACACCTTTCTATAGGACACATTCCCATCCATTCATCTTATAGTGATATACGCCTAGCGTTAAATCATCACTTTTCTATGCAACAAGTTTTGGTATACGCTTAGGCTATAGGGTCCACGCACATCTTTCCATTAATCTCACCACCATACACTCATTCTATCATGATACATGCTTAGGAATAAATCATCACTCCTCCATTCAAAAAAATCATGATATACGCTTCGTTTATATGGTTCAAGCACATCTCTCCACATGTTGCATTTCATCACCACTTCATATATGTATTCATCATAGCGCACTATGCTATATACAACCAACACTACCCAACCATTTCCAAATGACGCACTCTCATTTACGGTTCATTCTTGACTGTTGAGGGGAAAACAAAATGAACCTCACTGTATACACTTCCATACACTCGGGGCACATTGCTCCTATCATTCCATCTTGCATTCCATTCCATCCATCCACAACATACTGCATTGTCTTGGTAGCATTTACTCTTGCTTCTAGTGTTTTACATGATCACTTTACTACACATGTTAGATTGCTTTCTTCTATGTCATTATCATGCACACATACATGTTCATGCCTTGGTCTTGTGTGATCGCAGATACATGACATTTACATGTGGCACGGATGCTCACCTTCTACCCTTACCATATTGGTCACTGGGGCATCCACATTTGTATCATCAAGTGCTTTATTGTTTCATTTATACTTGGCATCTTATACTACTTTTTCATACATGCTTTGACATATTGGTTATCACTCTAACATGCTAATGGGTGTTCCATGTACAACACTTATTTTATAGGATTATATGTTTCCATGACTACTTATTTGTTTCTACTTGCCTACTTTGTTTTCCTTGATATGCAGGCTTTTCCCTTTGCTTGTGTGCACACTTGTCTTTTGTTTGTGACAATGATGGCCTTACGTGTCTTGCAATATCGTGAGTGATGTCCCATGTTTGTAACCCACTTTTTGCAGTCTTCTTAGTTTCTTGTGTGTTTACACTATTGTGCTTAGTAGTTTTTCTACATTGTCTATGTATTTTACACTTATTGCATGCATGTGTTTTCAGACTAACACTTGTATTGGCTAGCCATCCCTTTTGTGTGCGCCTTGGTATCTACCAAGCATTTTCCTTTCCCCCTTAGGGCATAGTTATACAGGTCAGAGTGTTGTTGGTCCTCTTTTAGGGCCGCATTCTCCTTCTAGGGTCATCGCATGTGCCCTTAAAGAGGGGGGACATCATTGAGGGTTTTCTTCCAACACAATATATTTACACTGTTCGAGACACAACGAGTGAGTTCATAACAATCTATGAACTCCATAAACATTGGCCTTAATAGGACATCGTGTCCTTTGGCAATTTCATGAGCGATTAAAGGCTCGGGGTTACAGTGGGTGTTCCTCTCTACACTTCTCTGTCCAGTGGTGTTAGATCACCCAAAAAACCAGGACATTGTAAAGATCTCTTCAACAAATTTTAGCATAAGCAATTAGAGTTAGAGGACACAGAGCATTTCCTCCCTACACTTCTTCACCAAGGTGGCATGAGATTGCCCAAAAAACTTGCGGCGATCAGGGATCCTTCATACACCCTTTTCATCGACATGGATCAGTGCATATGTTCCAATTACACTTTTTCTAGAATATTTTACATTTGTGTATTTTACACATGCATATTTTACACAACATTTTTACATAAATACATATTTGACTACTTGGTTGTTTTCTCCTTACAGTCCGCCATATGAGAAACAAGCGAAATCAAATTAGGGGCTAGGCTAGCTTGTAATCTTGAGAACCTTGTCCAATTCCTTTCTCTGCCCTAGCTATCTTGAAAGAGATTTCTTTGTGACTCTAGCCAAAGTATTTACAACTTCCTCAAGATCCAAACCTTACTTGATTGAGGCTTCTCTGGGTTGATCTATTTCACACCCTCCCTCTTAGGAGGTTTTCCAATTGCTTTAATGTTGTTCTCAATTTGCATAACCATGGTAAATGCACCTCAAAGTTCGAGGGTTCTTATCCCTCAACTAGTAAGCAACTTTCTTATCAAATGCATCTGAATACTTTATCAGACATGATTCATCACATGGCCTCAAATTAACATGTAGTCTTCTCAATGTTTTGTTAAATCTAGTATTGAAATCATACACTGATTCATTAGGATTATTTTTTATATTTTCAAACTCGATAAAAGAAACCTAGGGTGTATCTTATCACCATCTTGCATTCTAAAAGCATTTTTCATGTCATCCAGATTGATGGAATTATCTGGCAAAGATTTATACCAGTCCCTTGCATCTTCTTCTAGAGTATGGATAAACAATTTAATGTATACATCCTCAAATTCTATTTCAAAGTCCTCCATCATATTGGCAAAGAGCTTCAAGTACTAATCACCAGTGGTTGCATTATTTCCTTGAAACTTAGGCAATCTATTTCTTACATCTTGTGGCACAACATTTGGATAGCCAGCCATACCTCTAAAATTGATGGGACCAAAAGTATTAACAACAAATAGAGGTCTGGGTGGAGGTTGAGCCATATTATTTTGAGGAGGTGATCTTACAGGAGAAACAGAATGATGAGGAGTGAGGGGTCTGTGTGGTACAGGGATGCAATTCTCATAATGACTACCCTCTAAAGGCTCTGTTTCTTGGAAAACTCTATCAGATTTGGAAAAGATGGGAAGATTGAGAAGTAAATTTTTAAAATAAAAATGAAGGCCCCTCTTCGGATGGAGAATTTAGATTTACAAAGAGACTACCTGATTCGAAAGCGATTGAATAAGTATTGCAATCTTCAATCACGTGCTGATCAATTTCACCAATGGAGATCTCTTTTCTCGATGCTTGATCTCCAACAACCTTCTAAATTCCTCCTCCTTCTAAATTAGACTTTCCCAACTCGAAACAACCTTCTACTAGGGTCCTTGGTAAAGAAAGATCTTCTTCCTTGCACTTTGCAGAGATTAATGACAAATCTTACTTGATATATGTTAAGACAACTGGTATTTATTAAGAATTTAAACGAAAGACGGAGTCACCACTAAGGATTTTCACCTTAGTTTGTGCAAATGCACTATGAAAGACCTATCAAATTTACACAATACCAGGACTCATGCAAAGCTTACAAGATCTCGCTCTTCTTCTAACTAAATTTATCAATGATGATATAAAATTTAGTGCAATAACTGTATAAGCTAGAAATATTGCACTCAACTTACAAATTTGAACAATTTTTACAGATCTGAATAGATAATGACGTTTCAAAGAAATGTATTAGCACACAAAATGTGTAAGAAGTATTACCAGGGTTTGTATGTACTGTATTTGTAAAATACTTCAAAGAGTCCCCAAAAATGGTGCCACGGTGTGTTGTTGATGGACCAAATGGATATGAACTGGAAACAAATCAAGAAATCATCCTTGGCAACACTAATCGATTCTTGGCAACGCAAATAAGCTCCCAACAACGGCACTACTAGTGTTGGTATCCAAATTTGTTCTCCCTTTCAAGCCGAGCAACAACACAAATTGGACGTGGAGCTTAGAGGCAAATAGATCATAGTGTGTGTCATTTTGTAGCCAGGGATGAGATCTAACTGGCCCTTTATTACTCAAATTTGTGGAGAGATGGATAACACCTTTAAGAGGATTTGACTTGTCCTCACTACTTTAGGTCGTGCCTCTTCACCAGGTGAGAGGACCCTTAGTGTAACCTCTGTTTGATGAAGGAGATGGAGATATCCTTCTTTTGCACAAATTATATGAAGAGAACCTTGGGAAAATACGGTCAATACTCCATGATTTAACTCTTAAGAGTTGTCACTTCTAAACGATGGAGATACTTTCAACACAAGGCTAAGGTTATTGAAGACATTAAGAAATCCTGATTGTTCTGCATATTTTTGCAAGTAGATTTTGTTCCTTTGTTGATACACAGGGAAAACAGGGGTAATTCAGGGTGGATTCATGGTTTTTGAATGATTTTGGTGGGAGATGAAGCAGGATAAAGTTGATTATACCAGATCTTCGAAGGGACTTCACAAAAATGAACAACTCAACAATAGAATACTTCAGAACAATTAAGACGTTCCTTCAACCAGAAGGTGTGCTTTAGTGGAGGCCCAAATCAGCACGTTTTCACATAATATTTGAGACTCTAACATAAAGGCTCGAATTGAAAGACTCAATTAAACACCAAAGTCTCTGATCAATCATGCCTAAGGTACACCCGAAGACTTACAAACAATCTTTATCAACAAATGACAATGAATTGATTTTAAATTTGTTTATCTCATCCAAGATGAAGGCTCTTCTTGAAATGAAATTGCAAATACCATTAAACTATCACATGGACGAGATCCTGTGTGATTTCACAAAGATTTTAATGTAAGATTGCAATAGGAATGAAAGAAACTATTTAGAACATTCTGAAACAAAGCAGACACAAATTGATAGAGATTGGACACAAATTAATTTCAAAATTGCTTAAATTCATCAATAGGGGAAAGCTTCCAGAGCAATCTCAGTGCTCATCAATGGCTATACATTTGTAACCAAGTTGACATGATAGAAAATCTAATACAAAGGAAATTAACCAGGTATCTCAGATGGGCTTCACAGAATAAGGCTTTCTCAAATTTTCTCTTAGGAATTCAAACTCCGATGATTTGCAAGAGTATTCTCATTACATTTATACATTTCATTCACCCCAAATTTTGTCCCCAAAAAGAAGAATATTTGAGGGACGTTTGCTTGTTACTAATTTGTTACAAAAAGTAACGTTTAACAAATTCGCACTGCATCGCGCAGGTGGACAAATCATGAATTGATCACATTTCTCAGACCCTCGACTAATGACTAGGATGCCATGCCACAACTATTTTGACACTCCTTTTAATCATTTTGATTATGTCATGCAAGAAATCCCCTTTTAATCATTTTCTGGAGGCTCTGCACAGCTAGATCTGACAAGTAATCTTTTTCGTTCTCGAGGCAACACCTTTTTCGCCTTCAACCTTCATCATTTTATCTTTTCCCACTCTTCCCTCTACAACTTTTCCCGCATCCATATTCTCTGGTAATTCTTATTTTTACAAGTGCTCGAGCAATTCCAACTTCAAAATATCAATCTTAACAATTATTGGACTCATAAATTAAGTTCTGAATCCATTTAATGGCACTTTACAGATAGAGACGACAAAGAATTTCATCAAAAATGATGAAAAATAGTGCGTATTCGCATCTTCAGGAGTCTTGGAGCAAAAATGGCAAAAAAAAAGGCGCAATACACAACAACCGTTGATTCTACCCCTCTTCTACTTTATATCATAGCCGCCCACGTCTTCCTTTGGCACAACGACAAAGGCAAGGTACAGAGGCAGGTTTCCAAATAATCGCAGTCCTTCCACGTGCCCTGCGTCAAGAAAAACACCTTTTGGCCTTTAAAAGGTCTCAATATAAAAGGAGCCAGTGGAAGCCTCCACGTGTCTTCATAACGCTCTTTTGATATGGTGCCCAAAAATAGAGACCCCAAATGAGCGCGGGCTCACCACATGTCTCAGTCAGGTAGAGTTGTTAAGAAAGGTGAAGGATCAATGGAAGGCACCATGTGTCTAGGGTCTGAGACATTTTCTTTGGCCGTTGAAAAGTCCAAGCAAAGGGTAGAGTGAGCGAAAGCCTCCAAGTGTCCTCTTGGCACTTCTTCAAAATAAAACTTAGGTTCGGTCCCCAAAGTAGCAGTCCCTCCACGTGTCCACAGATGCTAAGATGTAATTTTGATAGGAAAAACCACACATCAAACCGTAAAAAGCAGGAAAATCATCATTTGAGCCCGAAATGAATCTTTCTTCAAGGACAGAGAATTTGGAAATGTTATAAGGCCAAAATACGATCCACCGAGCTGCATCCAATCACGTTTTCACAAATATTTGGGACAAAAATGATAGGGACAAAAAAAACGTGACTATGGAAAATGGAAGAAAAGGAAAAACCTGAGTTTTACGCCCAAGTTACAGACTCTTTCATATGGACAGAGGAACGAAAAAAAAAATCTAGACTTTTAAGTGATCCTCGACCAAGGAAGGGACTAATCATGGTGACCAAAATGGAGGACATAGTTTTCATGCATCAATATGAGGAGATAGAAAACACGACAGAGCCCGCAAACTGAATAATTTCAATGACAAATGGGGCGAGACTAATTTGAGCACCAACATCAGCTCCGACTCGGGGATGGGCACTCCCTATGAGTGCCACAAGAACAAATAGTAGACCAAGTGCCAAAAATAGACCATTGGGAAATGGAGTCAAAGAATAAGCTTGCAGAGAAACCATAACCATCCTCCAAAAAATGAATCGAGAAACCAACAAAACCAGGTCACCAAGGACCAGAACGAACAAAAACACAAAAGCAGAATGAAAACAAAGAACTATACACTATACAATGGCGAGCAACCTAATTCAAAGAAAACAATCAAGGAAAATCTTCAAGTGCCTGCCATTCTGGATATGACCATGCTAAGCAATCTTGATATGTCTTTAACAGCTTGGTCATATGATTGTCTCTCTTTTCCATCCAAGTTGCTATCTGACCACATTTTTTCAGCTTACCCCTCGTGCCTGGGCCAAGTTTTTTAACATCCTTTGAGGCTACATCAAACATCAAATTCCCAGGAAAATCATCCTGCTCATGATACCTGCATTGATCAATTTCATATTCCTTGAAAGCAACATAGCTCATAGAGTTATCAATATCAATATCTGCATGCAATACTTCATAAGAAGCATTGTTGGGGTCCTCAATAAGATATAACATTTTCTTTTCACCAAGTAACTTCACAAGGCTGCCCTCAATTGGTATGGTGGCATAAGACATGTCCATCTGAACATTTCCACCAACACTTGCAACCCACTTTCTTGATAACAACATGCCCCATTTGGCAGGGCAATCAATAACAACAACATCAAGTTTCAAGTTCTTACCCGGATAAGTTGCAAGTTGTACCACCAAACCTTTTACACATCCTACAACTGGCACCTCTCTAGAATCCATTGCAGTACACTTGCCATAAGTTGTTGTCACTTTAATGTTCAATTCATTCATAACCTCTAGAGGCATAACATTGCATGATGCTCTGAATCAAACATACAATTGTGCGACGTTTGTCCTTAATAATCAACATTGTAAAAATGGATCAACATTTAATTGAGACTCAACCAAAGATGTTCCCAAGTAAACTTCAGGTGGTTCACCTGGTTCCTCCAGTACTTGGGGTTTTTTTAACTCTGAAATGGTAGGAGGAGCCTCAACATTTCTGCCTTGGGTGACCTTTTCTTCTCTAAACCCCAGATATTTGAATGCTCTACTCCTATGCTCAGGGATTCTAAGCAATTCAACAATAGGAACAAAAATCTTGATTTGACTCAAGATTTGGGCTATGTCACAAGGAACATATTTGGGTAATGCAGTGTTAGGAGGAAGGTTTACAAATTCATCTGATGGCACATGATTTTTTACAGTCTGAGCATGGGGAGGGACACAAGTTCTACTTGAGACAACAAGGCCTTTGCCAGATGCGTCTTTCCTTGGAGTTTCTTTTGGGATACTGGTAAGCATTGGAATTTTTGGTTTGGCCTGAGGCCCTGTCCCTTTGGCAACCTTACTCCTGGTATTATATTATTTTTCATGTCTAACCACAACATTCATTAACAACTTTGCCTATCCTCCTTAGAAGGGATCCCTCCATCATACTTCTCAATCATTAGAGCTCTTAGGTACTCAAAATCATTATTAGTAATTTCAAAAGCTTGCACCATATCAATTTTAGAAGTATGAGTGGGAGGAAGAGGTAATACTTGGTGAATGTAATCCCAGAAATCTTTAACAGTTTTGGCACTCATCAGCTCAGTTGAGGTTGCTCCCTGTTGTGAACTCGTAGAGGAAACCATCATGCATGCATC
This sequence comes from Taxus wallichiana var. yunnanensis, assembly GCA_018340775.1. Lineage (NCBI taxonomy): Eukaryota > Viridiplantae > Streptophyta > Pinopsida > Cupressales > Taxaceae > Taxus > Taxus wallichiana. The sequence continues at coordinate 887,960,391 of CM031242.1, forward strand.
ATCATCAGTGTTATCATCATCATCGCTTCTTCAACTTGTTGATCTACTTCACATGGAGAATGTGGCAAGAAATAGTTATCACACCACTCAATTTCATGAGCTTCACCAACAACAGCAACTCTAGCATTTAGAGGATTAGGCACTACTCTATTTTCCCTAGCCTAGGGGTTGTCTAGCTCCCATGGGTCCTTTACCTCTGTCATCAGATCTTTGATCATTTCTTGGATGATTTGCAAATATGTCTTGTCCTTGTTGCCTATGTTGACCTTGAGAACCTTGTCCAATTCCTTTCTCTGCCTTAGCTAGCTTGTAAGAGATTTCTTTGACAACTCCGGCCAAAGTCTTTACAACTTCCTCAAGATCCATAGCCTTACTTGATTGAGGCTTCTCTAGGTTGATTAGTTTAACACCCTCCCTCTTAGGAGGTTTTCCAACTTGCTTTAATGTTGTTCTCAATTTGCAGAGCCATGGTAAAGGCCTACCTCAAAGTTCCAAGGTTCTTATCCCTCAAATAGTAAGCAACTTTCTTATCAAATGCATCTAAATACTTTATCAAACATGATTCATCACATGGCCTCAAATTAACAAGCAAGTCTTCTCAATGTTTTGTTAAATCTAGTATTGAAATCATGCACTGATTCATTAGGATTCTTTTTTATATTTTCAAACTCTGATAAAAGAAACCTAGGGTCTGTCTTATCACCATACTTGCATTCTAAAAGCATTTTTCATCTCTGTCCAGGAGTCAATGGAATTATCTAGCAAAGATTTATACCAATTCCTTGCATCTTCTTCTAGAGTATGGATAAACAATTTAATGTATACATCCTCAAATTCTATTTCAAAGTCCTCCATCATATTGATAAAGAGCTTCAAGTGTTGATCACCAGTGATTGCATTATTTCCTTGAAACTTAGGCAATCTATTTCTTACATCCTGTGGCACAAAGATTTGGATAGCCAGCCATACCTCTAAAATTGATGGGACCAAAAGTATTAACAACAAATGGAGGTCTGGGTGGAGGTTGAGCCATATTATTTTAAGGAGGTGATCTTACAGGAGAAACAAAATGATGAGGAGTGAGGGGTCTGTGTGGTACAGGGATGCAATTCTCAAAATGACTGCCCTCTAAAGGTTCTGTTTCTTAGAAAACTCTATCAAATTTGGAAAAGACAGGCAAATTGAGAAGTAAATTTTTAAAATAAAAATGAAGGCCCCTCTTCGAGATGGAGAATTTGGATTTATAAAGAGACTACCCGATTCGAAGCAATTGAGGAAGTATTGCATTTAAAGTGTTCATAGTGCCAAAATTACGGACCGGGGTGCCCCGAGGCACCCCAAGTACACTCCCGGCACCCCACTCACTTGATTCTTCATATATGTCCTTCGTAGGGTCTTTGAGTTAGTACGCACTTCTATATCTTATTCTTAGACTTGTGAGAACTTTGTTATAGTCACTATCAATCAACTAAGCTATTTCTCTCCCTTCTCTTGCACATTTAGGGTTTCATTTCATTCATAATAGTTTACTTACATTTATTTCATATTGTTTTAGTCTTTTATCACAACATTTTATTCCTCCTAATTAAATTAACTAGGATTACTATTTCCTTGCACCTTGTCTATTTTTAGTTAATTAGAGGGTTTTATTAGATCAATTGGTTCAATCAAGAATAAAGAAACATCTTTTAAGATTGTGTTTAGTGAGGAGGATATGACCCATGATATTTCATACGTTCACTATTCATATGAGTATTTATATGAGGAAAAGAAAAACACACATGATGGTTGAATAATTCTTACTTTTTAAATGAAAAACACATTCAAATTTATATATAAACATATAAGTACAATTTAATCATACAAAAAATTGAGTGCATTGAATCACATTATGAATGTCATGTTGGCCTTAACCAAGAATAATGCTACATATACACAAAAGTTTATACGTAAAATAACATTTCAACCAAAAAGAGATGTTAAAGCTCAACATCACAAAACCAACAAACCACTAGATATATTTAGGCAACGATATCCACAACAATCATAGGTGGATGAGGTGGAGGATCATCTCGTTTGTCATTTGACCCCAATCACTACTAAGTGGATTGGTAGCCTTAGGTATTGAGCTTCATCCATTATTTTCTTTCTCTTTATAATTTTCCCTTTCACCATCTTGCCTTGTAGGAGAGATTCCTTATTCCAAGCAAGGAAACTTCCCTTTTGGTGGTGTCACCTAGCTTATAGGGTATGATTGAGCGTGCACACTACCATTATTGCCATCACCATGAGACACCGCAAGCTAGTGATGGAAACCATTATTGAGGAGAGCTAGTACGGTGTTTTTTCTACAAGAGCAAGTCTTTCCTTGTTGAACAAATTCAAAACCCTAAGGGGGATAATTGTGGTGAGGTGATTTTAAAATGCTTATTTCAATAAATTTGGACATATTCTAGTCCAAGAAACTAAAAATATAGCTCTCATTAGAATCCAATATTAGTAATTTTGGAGTCCAAAACATTAAATATTGGTATTTGCTATACTCCAAAATTACAGATATTGGAATCCAAAAATTGAAATATTGGAATCCAAAATTGAAATATTGGACTCCAAAAATTGTTGGAATCCGACAATAGCCTTATGTAACTTAGTGGTCGCTAGCCTTATGTATCTTAGTGGTCGTTAGCCTTATGTAACTTAGCAAAATTGGAATCCAAAAATAGCGAAATTAGAATCCAATAATAGAAAAATTGGAATATTGGAATCCAAAAATTAAAATATTGGAACCCATTATACCTAAATCTAGGTGAAATCATTTAAAATTCCCACATTTTCAATAATAAAATGCCTTAGCGGTTATTAGCCTTATGTAACTTAGCGGTCGTTAGCCTTATGTAGCTTAGTGGCTGCTAGCCTAGAGCCTAACGATTGCTAGGCTTATGTAACTTAGCGAAATTGGAATCCAAAAATAGCAAAATTGGAATCCAATAATAGCAAAATAAGAATCCAAAAATAGCGAAATTAGAACTCCATTGCGTCCTAATAACAACATTATTGGAATCCAAAAAAATGATATTGGAACTCCATTGCATCCAATAACAACAATATCGGAGTCCAATAGTACTACTAATGGAAACCAATAATAGTAATAATGGAATCCAATAGTAAAAAAACGGAATCCATTATACACAAAAAAAAGTGATAAATTTCTACCAAAATTTGTAATATTGGAGTCTAGATTCACTAGAATATGTCCAGTTCTTGAAATAATCATTCTAAAGGGATTCTATTAATATCATAATGAGCATTACCATAATTATCTAGTATTTATTGTAGATGGGTGACCTCCGCGAATTTCTCCACATGCATTTGAATCTAGAGTGTAACATTGGAAGTAAAATGAAATATGTTAGTCTTAGAAAAGTAGTCATTATTGAGCACCGATTTCGTCGAATAATCACAAGTTTTGGCTAGGTATTTCCTCTTTTGGAGCATAAGGCAATTTTGTATTGGTGTGTGTGCACCTTTGGTTCTAAGCAAATTTTATCGATGGCGCGTGCCCACACAATTTTAGAATGACCTCATCTCGTGTGCATGAAAGATACATGAGAACACCATGATTGGCATACACATCTACTAGAAGAACTTCTCTCTTCATTTTTGCAATGAATTTAGACATTCTCTGTCGAGGTTCGCGTCTGAAGATATTTTGAAGAGTGGAAATTAAGGGGAAACAGAATCTGTTAATTGTTGGTTGATCGGTAAGAAGACATCAATATGGTGCGACACCAAGTTAGCTATAGTTCACATGTGAAGTAGAGTTGTTAAAGGGATAAGGTTGACATGAGAGACTCAAATCTAAAGATCGCCATCATCTGGATTGCACACCAATCGACAACTAGTATCTAACTCATTGTAAAATAGGTCTCAAGTACCAATATCACTTTTATTTAAATTATTGTAGGAAATACCCCATCGGTATGTACACTCCTTGACACATTCGTATGGTTGGTTCATGGTTGGTTAGAATTTTGATGCAAATTTGCTCATTATTATTGATTCTTGATATATTGAGTTAGTTATTATAATAGAGAAAATTGTAATACACTATTTGAATGAATATAAGGGGGACCCTTCGTTGTTGTACAATTTAGTTTTGAGTTGTTATACTATGTTCTCTTGTACATTGTATATATGATCATATGATTGAATGTTTGAAATGCAAATAATTTCAAACCCACGACATACATCACGATGCATCCGAAACTAACAAGGATCGGTCTACTCTCATGCCTTGAGTGAATGTACAAGGTTATCCTCTTGTGTGATATATTGGTGCGAGGCATTGCCCCAACACATTGTATGTGGTAGTAGTTTGATCTTGTGCACATGGTTCTAAACGTGGTGGGTAGAGTTTAGGCATATCATTTTGGTTTAATTGTTAAGACCCATCAAATTGTATTGTCGTGGATGATGTGGAAGAAAATTGTTTCGACTCAATCAAGAGAATATTGAGCACTTGATGGAGAGGCTGAAGAGGAACTGGAGAGATTGGAAGAGGAACTTGATGGAGAGATTTTAAACGATTTTATTTGGAAAAATTAGTTTGTGATGTATATATTGCTCACCAAGAGCATGGGTATAAAGGAACCTCTATGAATCGTTATATGGAATGTTCTTTAGTAAGATCCCTAGAAACTTGTATGCTTGGTTGGCCACATATTCCATGCACCAAATTTTGATTCTAGGAAAGAATTACACTTGGACTCCAAAGCAGTAGAGACTTGCGAAAAACTCTCCGATACATGGACTCGCGCATTATATTTCTAGTGGAGTGGAGTGCTTCATAATTATATTATGAAGTACGTGATTTCCACCTACTCCTGCACTGAAGAGGCAGAGTTCCATTTCTTTTGTGAGTCGTGCAGTCTTACTGAAGACAAATTACCTTGGAAATCAAGAAGATGATTATAGATCTAGGAATTGAGAATTTCCTCCTGGCCAGATAATCACCTACATGCATGAGTGACATGAAAGGTTGAGGATATGAGGATTGAACTTTATTCTGACATGGATGATCTATAATTTATATGGGTGAACACTCAGGTGGCAACAATATGTAGAATCTTGACAGAAATCCATAGCCAAGAAAGGTCTGCAACGGGAAGATTAATCAAGCTTTGCAAGTTTCGTGAAGACCTGAGGTGAGTGGGAATGACACAAGGATGATCAGAATGAAAAAAGATACCTGAGAAAACAAGAGAGGCACGTCACAAAAGTAAAATATCTAGAGAATGGTGAATCATAGTATAATGTCGATGGCCTCCTTTCCCAACCCAAAATGCATGCTCATGCGGATGGGTTTCTCGACATTGACAATATAGTGAGCATCTAGACTGACAGTGATAAAGAGTTAGAAATGTTAAAGAGAAGGAAGTATTGAATAAAGCATTCCATTTTGTTCTACAATAGGTTTCACACTTCAAATAACTAGGCGAGATCCTATCTAATATGCTTTAAAATACATCTAATGCACATCAAATTGGGATGATGAATAGTGGGTCAGGATGTTAGCAATGCACAAATATGAGGAACTAGAAATGTTGCACCCACACAACAAAGAGTAGCTTCCCAGTCAGGTGGTACAATAATGCATGCAACTACAACTAATATTATCCATGTCACCTCTAGAAGTGGCGGAAGTATAGGGCCATATAAAATTGGACCAGTGGCACTAGTACAAAGTAGAGTTGCAGCTACAGTGAAACTTGCTCTTATACCTCAAATCTTCTACGAGATGTCTCAAAATATCACGGAGTATAAAATGCAGTAGAGCACATTCACAAGTGTAAGCTTGTATGGCATGCCAAAGGGATCACACACTTTGTTGGATTGCACACATACTTGGTATAGGAAGTATGACCCACACTAAGTGGTGGTAGACTGTAATTTTGGTAGTGATTTTACAAAATTAATTTTGTAATTTTGCACACTATTAAATCTTCTGTATTGATTTATTGAATAAGGCAGATTACAAATATATAGGAATAGGGTATCATTAAATCGAGGAGTCTTATTCTCTCTCCATGAGGTGTTCAAACTAATTTTAGGTGGATTTTTTAACCACCAAAAAAATATTGTTCTCACAATAATATATGCACCAAATATATATAACTATCATACTCTCACACACTCATAATGTGAGAGCTAATAAATTTTAACATCCCCCAATGCAAGCATGCGAAAGAACCATGCACCATTTGAACTAGAAATAGAATCATATGTCAGTGCATACTTTTAGGTCTGCATATTAATGTCTAGATCTTGTTTTTCATGATCGCCTACATATGAGAACTTATCTTGTTTTCACATCCACTCAACTTATCACCAATGCCACCATCTTCCAATGAAGTACAGAAGTCAAAGGATCTCTCTGTATCAAAAGGTCTTTACTGATCAACTTCCCTCCTATACAACTGTTTACACCATCTATGATATGCACATTCTCCTTTTTTCAAACTTAGCAAGGAATGATTACATTGTTTTATTTTTTCACACACCACACAACTGAAATAATAGAAAATGGAAATTTAAGGACCATGTCCTCATCGTGTTTACAACCATTGTTGGTGATGACTGCCACACTAATCAAAAATAGTATGGGATAGTTATCGCTACCACATGGGAACGTATCTTGGCTTTATCATTTTTGCACAAATGTAATTTCGTAGCCTTGTCATTAGTGATTGACGAGAGGTCATTGATCGACCCCCTTCCTTCGTTGCTTCCATCCTCGGGTAAGTGTTATTTCTTAGTCAACAAATGCAAACATGAGGCTCATGGGTTTCCACATTGTGTTTATTCTTTTCTATGCCCTTAATCATATATATTACATTGGATGTATATAGTCGACTTGTGGATATCATAACTTCTTATCATGACGTATCTCTTTCATATATGTTATATTATCATTAGTGGGTCAGGCTTGGTGATGGTCATAGCATAAGAATAGTATATATAAAAGTTAGTAGGTAGTATTTCATCATCATATTGAGCATTTGAGTCTTATTATGTGGTTTGGAGGTTGCCCCCTTGAAGTGGCTAAGCTATTCTATTCACATATTGTGATCATTTATCTGCAATATTGTGTTCTTTGGTGTTCTCTTGTTGCTGGTATTCTTATTTATCCAAGTAATTTCCTTACATATTTTCACCCCCATGCAATGTGAAACACTTTATTTTTGTAGAACATCGATTTCACCGAAAATGTGTCGTGAGGCATATCTATAACACTTTTACAATAAGACTACCAACTTTTGACAATGACTTGATAAATGTGATGGACTAACAACTTGGACAAGAAGATAATTTTAACTTTGGATCTTATTTTTGACTAGACAATAGAAAATGACTTTGACTTTTTAATTATATAGATTTGGGACAACTTTAACAAACATGTTCACAAGACGATAACTTATAAACTAATTTTAGACAAACATAAAAACACAATACTTTGGACTATCACTATGCCTTTAAGCAAAACTATAAACTTAACCCTTAAAAAGATGATAGTTCATAACATATTTGAGGACTTGTGTTTATAAACTATTAAGAATCATGCATAACAATTGTAAACTATTATCATTTATAAACTATAAACTAAAATAAATACCTAAACATGAATCTAGTAGACTATTTATATAACAAATTAAACAAATGGATTTCATAAATAAAAGTAAAAACACCTTGTTTAGTCATTTGTGGGATGTGAAGATTCTTTTAAATCGATTCCAATCTGAATAAGGAGCTTGGAAGACAAGCTTGACAAAACGGTTTTACTATAGATTGAGGTGAGATAGTGTTTGTTGAAATTGTGCCGGGTGAGGAGAGGTAAGCTATTGAGCTATACCTAGAAACCATGCAATCAACTAATAATCTGAAATATTCTTTATGGTGTTTAGACAAAATTGAGTAACAAAGCAAGCATATGAGATGCATAACAATATCAAGTGTATGAAACAACTACAGAGATCCAAGGTCTTAATAATCCAGAAAAATAAAGTTAAACAAGAATAAGATACAACACATAACTTATCTAAACAAATATTTTCATTAACTAGGGCAACAAGAACATTAGGACTGCCTTTTTTACAATTGAAAAACTCGTTTAGCACAGACTTTATGAATGATGCATGCTCTAATACCACATGTAATTTTGGTAAAGTTTTTGTAAAATTAACTTCGTAATTTTGCACACTATAAAATCTTATTTATTGATGTATTCACTAAGGTATATATAGGATTATGGTGTCCTTAAACGAATAATTCATATTCTCTCTCCATGAACTACTCAAAATAATCTTAAGTGGATTGTTTTAACCACCGAAACAATATTGTTCTCATAATAATATATAACCAAATATATAAAACTATCATACTCCCACACACTCATAACGTGAGCGCTAATAAATCCGAACAAACTATGAAAGATTGAAGGAAGCATTTCTCAAGAAATTCAATATTCTCAAATTTGAGGAGGAGAGCATAACAATGTTGAAGGATATCATGAAAGAGTTTTTTGAGAGTGTGTGTGCATATGATGTGTGTCTCAAGATCTTTATTTCCAATATATCTTATAAAATCCATCATGTTCAACATGAGAAATGGTTTGTAGGATATTTTTAATGTCATTTTTGTGTGGTATGTCTCATAAAAATTACATAGACCATAAAAGTAAAGGAGGTTGTGTTGTGTACCAAAGTAGTAGGAAACATTGATATGGGAGTAGGTCCATTTATGGAAGCAAAAATAGCATCAATGGCAATCCAATTAGAAAAATTGATTGCTAATAGTGCAAGAGAAATGTGCAATGACATTTGGTGTACATGCTCGAGAGGTTGAAGGGCACACAAAGACCAACTACCCCAGGGAAAAGTGTGCACGTGATGCTCAACGCATGTGAAAATTGTGGAGATGACATTGATGTAAGGAATTCCCTATACTTCAATGTGCTACCCAGACTAAGGTATTTCCCTCTACTACAAAATATGTGATGTGCATATACACAATACCAAGGGTTTTCACGTAATAGATCAAATCCATGAAGCTCGAGCACTCAAGTTAAGGAAAGAAACGGTAAAAACAATCAAGAATATTATGGAGGGAATGCACAAGCTTCTGAGACCCCCTTGGAATAAATCATACACAAAGATCCTCAGTTGGGAAAAGGATACCCTGATGGATGCCAAAAAGGGAAGTCTTACAAGAAACTAAGGAGCTAGTCAAGGAACTCCAAGGAGATTGAATTTATCAAAGAAAATGTGTGTGCGAGAAATAAAGAAAGAGGTATTCCGAATTTGAAGAGTTGGACATAGATGAATTTTGTGAAATATGTAGAATATTGTGCATAGAAGGAGTCATTCCCATACTTGGACAACTGATTTCACAACAAATAAAATACCTTACACTTGGAAATCACCTTGGTCATGCACAAAACAAAGATGTAAAGTCCACATAAATCCAAGAGTATGATCAAGAAATCTTGGTCAATTTTTGTATAGATTGATGGTTGATAAATGAAATCTTGGTGGACACCGATGCAAAAGTCAATATTCTTGCAATACATGGAACAATATGGGGTGTCAAGTACTTCATTCATCTCTGCATGTCTTATTCATGGCAAACAAGACTCGCGCACTACCCATAGGAGTTCTAAGGAACACCATCATTAGCAATATGTGGGTAAGATTCGAAGGATAGTTTGAAGTCATAGAATTGAATGAGACAAAAAAAAAATCATGACACTTCTAGGAAAACATTAGTGTTATATGAATAATGCATACTTATGCTTTAATTAGAGTTATATAAGTTTTGAATGACTCAACACATGATACCATTTTGTGGAGACAACAACAAAGGGCCACCATATATCGGAAGTGTTTAAGATAGAGATGAATTAAACCATACATACAACATCAAAGCATAATGTTTGGGTCATTTTGACCCAACATAAGGAAGTAATATAGTGGGATGATGCGCATTCGGTTTTAGACATGACCAGTGCAGCATGTGAGAATAGGCACAAGGTTCTATGAACTAATTGTGTGAGATTGTGGTGTTTCTTAGTTAAACAAATGGAAACTGCTTAGTGGGAGACTAGAACTAAGAATGAATTATATAAGGAACCTTAAAAAGATAATTTATCTCATCTACCAAAGTACTAAGGAGGAGGAAACATACAAGGTTTTCTTGAAGAGATGAAGGTATACATACCATAAAAGAGGTGTGCATCAACATGATGGTGTACAAGAGAGCTATAACATGTTGATGGGTGAGTCACCATCTTTTCTCGGATACATGGGATCATATTCAAGGATCTATGTTCGTTAGGTTTAACAAAACTAACCACGTACAAAATTTTCCTAGTTATAATCGATTCACTATACCTAAAGAACATTTGGTGAGTTACGAAACAACTTAGATGGATGGCCTTTATCTTTGCAATATTCTTTATGTGTGAATACATTCTACTACACTTTGCATTCTCGAGTGTATGCTTGGTAAATAGATAGTGAGGCGTGGAGGGAGACAACCATATGAGACAAATTGAGAGCTAATTTTGTGCATACCTTCACTTTTGCCTCTTACACACCAAATCTACAGTAGTCTATATAATAGATTTGAAACGCATTATTCAAGGATGATATTGTGTGGGAAGAATGCATGCTTACATTATACAAGGAGAAAGGGATGTCCTTTTCAAATGAAATTTAAGATCATAACACCAACAAAGTGACTCTAGTGAGGAAGATGAGAACATTTAGCTCAAAGAAATTGGTTACGCAAAGGTGAAGTAAAAAATTTGTGTGACCTTGAAGAATATTCCAACACAAAGCACCTCAATATAGAGACTTCAGTTGGCTCATACAAGGTAGTTGAAAAATAATTTAGAAAGTGAGACATTTAATGATTCACTAAAGTTAGTCAAGGTTAACATTGGCATAGAGGAGGAGCCTAAGATCGTGATTATTGGTGATTTCTAGTGCAAGCGTAAATGGTGAAGGTCACATAACTACTATAGAACTACCAAAACCTCTTTTCATGCAACTATAAGGAAATGAAATGCATGCATCCATCCATGGAAAAATGTATATCAGGTTTATAGATGGAACTAATCTCGTGCATAAGAGACCATATAAGATTAATACAAATCTACACACGAAAGTAAAAAAGGATATCAAAAATATGTTGGATACGGGAATGATGGTCCTTATTGATGAGTCTAGATGGATAAGCCCTACAGGTGATGTATTATAATTTACGTAGACTATCAACAACTTAATGTTGTATGTTTTGTTGTTCCATTCCCAACACCTTTCACCGAAGAAATTTCGGAAGGTATTGCGAGGTGCGAGACATACACATTCATTAATGGGTTCTCTAGATACCATCAAGTCCAAATAGGCGAGGAAGATAGACACAAGGCCACTTTTTTGATAAAGTGAGGATAATTTGCTTATATTGCGATGCCCTTAGGGCTTAAGAATGTGTTAGTTGTCTTTCCACGCATAGTAGTTGTAGATTTCAAGGACTTATCTTGAAGTTTTTGTAAGCGTATCTAGACAATTATATTATCTATAGTCTTATCAAACAATATTGTTTGTAAGTGTATCCTAAAATTTTGAAAATGCATTGGTTGGGACCATATAAAGGACTGGGCATTTTTCCCAAGAGGGCATTGCAAATTGAAAAATCTCAATGGAGGTGTGCTACTAGGTCACTTCAATGGTAGTAGGTTAAAACCCTACCACTCATAAAAAGTCTTTTATGTAATGAATATAGCATATGACACTAGTTAGGATAGGAATTTGATATCCATTTTAATAGATTTTGATTTCATGCATTTCCTTTGTTTATAATAAATACACATATTTCGTGCAAACCTATAGATTGATATAACAATGTTTTACAAATGTGATTTGCAAGCCAACCTTCATCTTTAAAAGAGACTTTCATTCCTTCATCAAATAAATGAATGATATCAATTTGGACAATACACATGTAAAGGACCGTGTGTAATACTAGTGTGGGGTGTGAAAGTACAAGGGGTTCTTGTGTTTGAAAAGATAATGAGTTGTGCATGTGGGAAAAAAGGGAATCTCAAAACAACATTTTTGTTGGTTAAAAACTCTTTGTGGAAGAGGTGGGTGAAAGGGATGAAGGACAAAATCATAGAAGAAGTAATTATTAGAACGCGTGAAACAAGAAGTGGAAAGGAAAAAGAGCATGCAAGGAAGCTGCGGGAAAAGGTAACGCGTACAAGAGAAAAATGTGTTAAACGCAGGAGATGTGATGCATGACCCAAGAATGTAGGCAATAAGCACGTAGGAAAGAGTGACACTTAAATAATCACCCACGTAACTTAAGTTTGAAATCACAAAATGCACAGGAAACTGGGATGCAATCGGAAGCCATTTGGAAATAAATGTGGAGGGTGGCGAGTTGAAATCTCATGCATGGGAAAGAATTAAATGTGACAAAACATACCGTATATATGGAGCAGAAGAATTCATTTGCAACACTCCACATTTTCACAAATTTGAGCTCCAGCTGAAAATAATAAAACAAAGTTACAGAGCAGATTTTCAAGGCACAAAAACCCATGCCTTATGCCATCATTGAATAATTTAAGATTTGAAGATGAAAAAATAGTTGTTAGAAGTATAAAACACCGAGGAGGTTGCAGGTTACAAGACTACCATTTTATGTTGTTGACCGCCATTAACATGGGGTTTGAACGTCTTCGTCAAGACAAGGGGTTTTGGGATCCTTAATCACCCTAGATTGAACCAAAGATGGTCCATAACCAAACAACGTATATGAGGGGACAGTGTTGAGGAAGCACATGACATTGGTGCATCGATATTGGGAGAGGAAGAAGTGAAATGGATTATACAAGAGGAACTCGACGATGAAGGGTCGGGTGTTGAAGATTCGCATCCCAAAACTTATTCGCAAGAATGAGTGGTAGAAATGTACGCACAATGATGCAAAGTGGGAAGGTGAATAGAAAGTCCAAAAACGGTGTGTTTATTGCCAATATGTTTTCCAAGATGTAATACCCAGGACTCGGTGTTTAATTGTGGGGATTGAAAGTCTATGGTAATTATGTGCAAAATTACAAACTTCAACCATCACATGTAAGAGATAGAGGTGATGCTCACTAAGAATATATGATGCAAATGAATCAGAACACCCGCAAGGGAAGGATCATATGTGATGACAGTGGCAAGCACGTGTTGGAAAATGTCGATGTTACAACTTTTTAAGTTGTCATTTTTGGAAATCGATGGAGTTGATATAATTCCTTCTCTCCCATATAAAGGGTACTTTTAATTTACCATAAAAAGGATGAATCTAACAACGACATACATCAGTAAAGCCACTGGCCTAACTTGTGTACTAGAGAAGACCTAAAACTTTCCTTATATAAAAATGAAGAAATGGAGAAGATGATGTAAGAATTTAAGTATGAAAGAGGAGGGTGCACCTTCCTTATTGTAAACATTTCCGATTAGTGATAAGGGTTATCGCCCACTTGGTTAGTTATAAGTTGGTGGGATTTGAGAAATGGATAGAAGTAAACAATAAATTCCTCTATATAGTATACAAAATGGCAAAGGGGATGCATTACAACATCGTTCAATACATTTTTGAGTGTATGGAGGCTGACACAAAACTAGTGCATGTCATAGGGGAAAGCATACTTGGGGCATAATTCTAATCCTCCAAGTAACTCTTGGATGGTAAAGGATCAAACTTGAAGGCGAATATAAGTTGGCACATGTGTTGTCCCTAAGCATCACCTACTCAAAATATAAAAATTTATTCTTCAATGAAATCAATGTACATGAGGGGAGCGGGGAAGTAATGTAGAAGTTTCCCATGGAGGACAAGTCGGTAGTTGTGTGATATAAGGAATACCTCTACCCACCGACTTAAAAGAATTTTTGTCTCTCCCGCATCGAAGAGTTGGATGCGCTCCGTTGGACCCTATCCTGCCTGGATGGACCGAGTTGCGGCTGTCTGCGGCAGGGGCCTATGACTTTCTTTGGCTGAACTAGGCGAATTCTAAAGTGAAAGTTGAAATGGAAGATGATACCAGCCTTGGTCGGGTGTCTCAGGCTGCTAGTGTTGTTGTCACCTTGGGGTCTGGAGAGTAATCCCTCTCTTGCCTAGTACTATAGTTATAGTATATCTCGGATAATGTTGGCCTATGTTCATGTATATCCAACTGCTTTTTTGCTCTTATGATTTTGTTGTTTTGCTTTGAAATCTTGAGGTCGGGCCTCTGTTTATGTAAATAGGGAACGGGTCCCTTCAACCCGCTTTATCTATAAAAAAATTGGTCCTTCGCCATCCTGTGTAAAGTGATATGAAGCACACCGATGATCTCGCCCTTATCTTCACCTATCTCCGCTCTAATTACGCCATTGTCTATGCTCTGCTCTTTTAACTCTTTTGAACCAGGTTGCATCTCTTCATCTCGGGGCTCCTGTACATCTTCAGTATGTACTTGAATTGTCGGCGCACTATCCTCAGATTTCTCACCCTCGTCATCCTCCTTAGTGGGTATATACATGCACCTTTTCTTCACTAGTCTTGGCTTTATGGGAGAAGTCCTAGGCGACCTCCTCAATGGTTGTGAAGGTCCCATGCCTTATCCTCGATTCGTTTTAGCACCCTCTTATATTATGGGTCCACAATGCCCTCCCCAACTCAACTATGCCTATTTCTATGCCCACATCTTCAACCTCTTTACTGTAATGGAGGGGTTACCTCGCGCTCTCTCTTTTCTCCAATAGTGGGCTGCCTCCTTCGACCATGCTCCAAGCCTCCACTATCTTTCTTCACTTTTTCCTCTTCTTCCGCAGGGGCAAAAGTATCTTCTTCATCTTCTAGTGTGCCCACAAGTGTGCTTTCCCTTGGGCGGTCCAGGGAGCTTGAATTCATTCTCCACATATTTTCCATTCTCTAACTTGGGCTTAAGGTATATATATACCAGAGCCATGCCCAACTTTCCAATTGCTAAACTCATAGCTTTAACATTAATATCATCTGAAATCATCTTTTCAATATATGCAGAAATCATCTTTTCCCGAGCATGTGGTAGTCGTAATTTACCTTGTCTACATTGAATAGTATCCTCGCGTGTTGGTGAACCTATGTGCGATGCTTGAAAGTAGCGCGCGCGTGAAAGCATATGGGAGCTTACACCAAGGGCTCCACTTCCCATCCTTCAATCCAAACCGTGGTATGCAAAAATGTTTATACACTACAAATTGCACCTATTTACCCAATACGAAAGGAAGTTCCTTAGGTATTCTCCATTCCTCTTCAAATGCACGGTGAGCAGTCACTCATACCACATCTCTGCCCTCTGCTTAAATGGTCCACTCATGGATCCATCACATGTGTACTTGGAAAATCTCTCTGCAAGGGACTTCTTCTCTTCTGTACTCCCATACTTTGTCTTTCGACCCATCGGGCACTCCAATTTCAACAAAAACAAGTGACAAGTATCGTGCCAAAACTTATTTTCTCACCTTCATGTGCTTCTTCAATAATGGTCTTTGTAATGTAACTAGACAAGTTATACACCACTCCTTCTATCATCTTCTTGGCTATATGCAGCTAGGCCTTGTTGACTTGCGACCAACGCTCTTGATTGTTCAATTTTTCAAGAGGTGTGTTGCTGCCTGGATCACTGGATACTTCTGCAACTTCAAGATATCCATCCCGCACCCTCCTTTCATGTATCCCAACACCTTCTTTGTCACTTCTATACTCTCCTTATCAAAAAAATCACTACTAAGTTTTGTTCCCGAACTCCTCAACCCTGTCAATTTTCCAATCAAGGGCGCGGTGAGCTTCATGCGTCACCCAACAAAGTAGAGAAAGTCTTCATGGACTCTTCTCATTAACCATTGATAGATTTTTTCTAGTTTACCAAAATAAGGAAGTTCATACATCTGTAAAACCCCTACATTTGTCAACAACTTCTCACTTGCATCATCATAAATTGTCATATTATTTTCTATTCGCATTGTTGTCTTTACTACCAGCAATTTATCCAATTCATCTTTATTATCTTTGGTTCTATGATTGTAGTCACTTACTTTGCATCATCGCACATGTGATTCCCAGTCATGACCCATAAAAACTCCTTCCGGATATTGCATCTCTGAAAATTATATCTCGGGGTGTCTTCTACTTCAACTTCAACTTCCTTTTGTTTCTTCCCCCTTATAGACACTCCAATTGCTCACTTAGGTGCCATAGATCTGATAAAGGTGTATTCTTTTAGTTAATCTACATTATCAACTCAAACCCGCATGCCCTAGCTCAATTCCGCATGCCCTAACTCAATGCTTGAACCCTAATCACAATTTTCTTTCCCACGCGCCTCTACTTTGCTCAAACACTTCTCCCCAATGGAGCAACAACCAATCTTGTGCGTAAATTTGACAAATTCAACTAGTTCAACTTCATATTGCAGCTCTTCGCACTTCACAACTCGCTCTTTCTTGCTCGCTATTTTTCAAATCGCTCAAATGCTCTTGATTGCAAAGGTGAAAATGATTATACAACACCACCTTATATAGTTTTTGAAAATTCCTCCACATTTATTGCTCTCTACCTACCACCATACTCAACATTAAATCGATGTTTCTTTCATTTTTCCGCGCTGATTTTTCTGCGCCCCAGTCATAACCTTCGGGCACGCCCACTACTTCACGGCCATAGACCTCCTTTCGTGCGCCTTCATGCACCAAAGTACCTATCCATTGTGCCTTTCACCAAGTAGTTTCCCATGCTGCAACCTACCTCGTGTTATAGTGTGTGTCCATGCATCCATATGTGGTCTTCATCTATGAGAAATCTTTCTGTATCAACACCTTTACTTCAAGCACCTACAAAATATCCTTCCATGCCTACCTATTCTTCAAAGAACAGTCAAATCCACTCTGAGTATCCTACATATACTCCACCCCACACTAAAAGTATGTGTGGTCCTCTGTACATGAATGTAATAGATAGTAATCAGCTTCGACACGCAAACGTGTTGATTACACAAAACACTAAACTAAATTGATAAAGCATAACAATGTTGAAAGGAAACACATATAAAGGAAATGGGTTAAAGGAAAACTAATATAATGGCAATATTGCCTTATTACAAAAACCAAGAAGACTTATTTATAGTAGGGCTTTAGCCTACTCCCATTGAAATAACCGAGCAACCGTGTCTCATCCAATTAATCTCAATCAAGTATGTGAGTCATTGTTAGGAATGTAGTGTTCACATGGTTTATGGCATGTGATTTACCGTATGGTAAATATATTGTTACTACGGTAATTAGAAATTACTAGTTTGTTAGTATGGTTACAAGTTATTTGTAACATATTATATTTGGTGGTTCGTTAAGTAATATTGTTGTATATCATAATAATATTACGTACTTTGGAACTATATGGGGTTTGTTGTTAACTTACCTCCTAATTTTTAGGAGCTTCATATACTATATATTTGTACGATGTTTGTGATGGATAGAAATATATAGAAAATTATTGTGTTAACTCGTCTAAAGTCAAGATTTGGTATCAGAGCGAGAATGGAGATATGAGAGATTATACGAGAGCAAATCCATTCCACTTCTTAGCTTGCCTTGGTGATGATAAAGGATGCTTATGGAATTGTTTTGTAGAATAAATTATTTGTGTTAGATGTGTAGGATCACTGATTAGATATGCTCTCATTTGTATTTAATCTTCAAAATCCACGTCACTTCTAGTTAATGTCGTAATTTACATAATTTGATCCAATCCACATCTAGTTTACCTCCTTGCTGCTCACATTTTGGTTCACATCTATTTTTGATAGCACCATTGTTTCAAGCCCAAGGCATTGGGATTTAAAAACATGACCAGTCAATTAGTGCATGTATCAAAGGTATATGTGTCATTTGCATTTGGCATTGACAAAGAGATTTTGCATTTGGCTTGGGATCTATTTTTTATCGCAAACTTCTGCCATGGTGTCATTTGACGTCTTTAGTTTGCGGTTTGGTCTTAGAGTGAAGGCTCGAACCAATAATAGTGGAGCATTGCATTTTGGATTGATATTGAATATTCACCTATAACTCTATAGACCTAGATCCTAGAGTATGTAGATGAGTTTGATTTTGCACAAGTAGTATCCACTCAAGTTTTCATTTTTTTGTGCATTGCACTCAGCTCCTTCCTACTTGGTATGTTTTTGCATCGATCATGATTTGTTTTTTTGTGCATCTAGTTGCATTTTGGTTGTACTTCATTCGTCTTATCATTCCATCCGATTGGCATACAATTGTCCCACCTCCAAATATTTGACTTACCTACACTCAAATTTGTTTGGTATTTTCTAATCTACTTTTTCTCGCCAAGTGAATCATGTGCACGATGTCAATATTTTGTTGTTTACTTTGCGACTTGCACTATTAATTCTATTGTTTACTACAATCTACAATATCAATATATGATCTCGAGCATCTAGAGTTATACGTCGACGTCCATGTTTATTGCCATTTAGTTTTGGAGATGTCAAATTTCATTTGAATTTATTCTACTTAGAGGGATCTCGTATTTTGTTTGATCTGCAAGCATTCACATATGCGCATCGACCATTCTCCATGCCAAAGTCATGTAAGTGTTTGTAAGTCTCTATGAAACTATCGATGTGTGTTGGGTTGTCTATTATTTCTAATAATGAATATTCAAATGGTAAAAATAAGTTTGTGTCAAGTCAATTAGTATAGTTTTGTTTAATATAATTTTATATGTCAAAGAATAGGTGTGAGTCAAGTTTTTCAATTAAACATTTGATGTTAGTATTAAAGGTAGTCTTGTCATATTTATGTTAGATGAAGTCATCAATGAGTCAAAAAGTGTTATATTGTATCATTGTATTGTCAAGAGTCGAATTTTTTTAGTCGTCAAAAATTCATTGTGAGTCAGAGTCAAAGTCCAAAAAAATTGCCTCACGGATGCATTTTCGATGTTACCCGATGTCCAGAAAATAAAAAAATTCACATTATTGGGGGAGAGAAGAATAAATCACAATGTGGAAACTATTGAGCATCCAAGTCAAATTCGGCTAAGCTAGTAGCATGACATTAGAGGATGGAGGCACATGAGGATGGAGGACAAGCAACGTCCTCTCACCAACCACAAGCAATGGGGCCGCAAAATGAGGTTGTGGCATTTTGTTTCAATGTGTTTTCTCTGTTATAGTGTACATGTTATTATTTAGTTTACAATATGTTCTTGTTGTAATAAAGTGAGCAATTTTTCTTATGTTAATTCCCTGATGTGAAGATATTGTGGAAAGATGAAAGCATAGAGGTAAAAGCAACATCATGATACTTGAAGAGGATGAATAGGAGTTCAAGAACAGGGGGTTTGTACTTGGAACAGGGGTTCCTTTTTGGTGGACAGGGGTCCATTTTTGTCGAACAGGGGTTCGTACAGTGAATAGGGGTTCATACCGGATGAGCAGGGGCTCATACCAAGGTTGTTACCGAGGTTGTTGGTCATTCTTTCAAAACCATCAGAGAACCAATATCATGAGCACAGGTGGGCGACAAGTTCGTAGAAGAAGTGTGATTATTTTTCTCCCATGTTCGCACTAAGGGGGAATGTTAGGAATATAGTGTTTACGTGGTTTATGGCATATGATTTACCATATGGTAAATATATTGTTACTACGGTAATTAGAAATTACTAGTTTTTAAGTATGGTTACAAGTTATTTGTAACATATTATATTTGGTGGTTCATTAAGTAATATTGTTGTATATCATAACAATATTATGTACTTTGGAATTATATGGGGTTTGTTGTTAACCTACCTCCTAATTTTTAGGAGCCTCAGATACTATATATTTGTACAAAGTTTGTGATAGAAATATATAGAAAATTATTATGTTAACTCTATACAAATTCAAGAGCCACAAGATACGGTCCAAACCAATGCACTTTAAGCTTTCTAGGGTGGCGCAAAAACTTTGAATCATACAGAAGAACCATATGTCCAACTTCAAGCTTCTTATCCTTAATATGCCTCTCATGTCATGCCTTTTTCCTGGCCTTTTCTCTCTTCTGACTCCATCTAGCAGTGCCATGCCTTTCATCCAACTGCATTAGTTTGTCAATACGCTCTTCAAGTGCTTTTTCATCAACCAAACCTCCTGCATGCGCAATACACGAAGAAGGTGATATGAATTCCACTGGTAGAACAACCTCCGCGCCAAACACCAACTGAAAGAGTGTGGCCTTATTAAACCTCTTATAGGTTGTCCTATATGACCAAAGTACAATAGAGACTTTATCATCCCAGTCTTACCTTCCAACATCACAAATTTTAGTCAATGTATGGCTCACTATTTTATTAGGATTTGTGGAGTTGAATTGCTTCACATATAACATGATTTACACCTTGCTAGTTTACACAAGAAACTTAGCACCGATCGAAACTTAGGTACATCGGTCGGGAACCAACCAACACTGGTCAAGGTAATCGATACTAGTCAGTGTAACCAACACCAGTTACCTATGCATGAAATTTTATATTTAACTCACGAGAATTAGATCTAACTTTAGTTATAAAGTGAATCTAAAGGTTGTAATTCATAGCTATGGTGCCCTAAGTTTGTATATGCATATATAAGCATGAAAGCTAGGGTTAGAAGGTTAATTAAGAGAAGGATTGAGTTAGATCCTTGATTCTCCTAGATTGAGAGGATGAAGAAGAAGAGAAAGAAAGAACAGAGTTACATGAAGACAAAGCTTTCATGGAGAGAAGTTGGATAGAAGGAAATAACAGGTACAACTATGGCAGGTACATCTCAATGGTGAGAAGAGGGTAACATCTTCTACTGTATTTCCTTTGTATAGTTATTGTCTCATTGTAATGGCTTGCATAGTATGAAAAGCACATAGAGTTTCTTCTTGTAGATCCACATGTTGGTGAGATCTTGTATTATAGATCCATGAGATCATGATGTATTGTTGATCCATGTAGATCTAGTCTTATATTGTTAGATCCACAAGTTGATGTGAGATTTTGTATTCATAAATCCATGAGATCATGTTTTATTGATGATCCATGTAGATCCAAATATTGTAGAGGAGGTTGTATTCTTGTTTGCACGGTGGCAGATGTAGAGATGGAGGAGAGACTTACTTCTTGGTGTAGAGTTATAGTTGCACATTGGTAGACCCATGTGAGAGGTCTTGTTTGCAGATTCACATGAGAGCTTGGTTACACAGTTGGAGATATAGTAGTTCTGGTATGTGAGATCTGGTGGTGTTTGGAGGCACAATTGTAGTACACTCATGTAGATCCATTTAGAGATCTGGAGGAGGAGATACTCTTGGAGAGATACATTGTAATCTTGTGGGAAGAGTTGATTTGTACTCTTGTTTATTATTATATATATTGATATCTCTATCTTTGGTGGACATAGCCCACATTGGGTGAACCATGGTACATATTGTGTTGTGTGTGTGTATTTTGTTTTGATTTGCATTTATCTAGTTTACATTTCCGCTGATGTAGATTTTGGGGAATTGTTTCCATTTCCACATTCTATATTCCCAACATATTTTGTTGAAAGCCTCAGTAGTTCCATTAGCTTGAGGATGATAGGGTGTTTTCTTGTGATGCACCACCATAAACTCATCTAACAAGATCTTGATAGTCTCATTCAAAAAGTGTGTGCCCCTATCACTTGTCAGACTTAACAGACATCCATATCTACTGATAATGTTTTCCCACAAAAACCTTGTTGTTGTAGTTGTTGTGCAATCCTTTGTAGGTGTTGCTTCTGCCCACCTTGTAAGGTAATTTGTACAAGTTATAATTTAGTGCGATCCAATTATGTACGTGGGTGGGAAATAGGACCCACAAAGTCAATTGCCCACTTTTCAAATGGTTTTGCACTAGCAATAGGCCTTAAAGGCATTTCATCTCTATGCCCAGGCTTTCCAAGGCTGACAATGATCACAAGCCTTACAATATTCTTTACAATACTTATATAATGTTTCCCACCATGGGCCTGCCAATAATATATTGTGCATGGTAACATCTCCTGCATAATGTCCACCTACAATACTGCCATGAGCCTCTTCCATAGTAGCTTCACGCTCATTCTCAAGTACACACTGATGCAAAACTTCATCCTGGCCTAGTTTTTATAAGTATCCATTGATCAACATGTAAGGTGCGACGCGTTTGATAAGTTGTTTCTTCTATATATTGTTCATTCCCTCTCAGTGCCACAAATGTTCACAAAAAGACAATAATATCTTCTAAGTTAGAAGGCGTGTGGTTTAATCTAAAAAGTCGTGCATCCAAAATTGTATCCTTATTACTCTGCGCATCCTCGTTTGTATTAATCCTTGATAAATGATCTGGTCCATAATTACTCTTACCTGGCTTAACCACCATAGTAACATCAAATTCCTAAAACAACATAATCCAATGGCATATGTGCCCCTACAAGATGGGCTTGTTCACCAAGTACTTCAATATCACGCAATCTGTATAGAAAATAAAAGGTGTTGTCAAAATAAATCATTTGAAACTTATGTAATGCGTAGATCATGGACAAAGCCTCATGCTCTGTAGTTGTATAGTTTTGTTCAGCTGGTGTCAATTTCCTGCTTGCAAAGTAAATAGGATGATCAATAATACCTTCTCCCGACTGGGCTAATATTGCGCCAATGGCCATACCAGAGGCATCCACATGCACATGAAAAGGTTTGGTCCATGAAGGAAAGTGCAAAATAGGTGTTGTAGTAAGTATTTCCTTCAATGTCTCAAATGCGCATTATTGTGCTTCACCCCAATGAAACTTGCCTTTACTCTTCAATAATTCTTCTAAGGCGCGACAATCTTAGCGTATCCTTTGATAAACTTCCTATAATAGCTTTGTGTGCCCCAAGAATCTGCGCACCTTGCTCTAGTTAGTAGGTTCCTCTAATCCCAAAATAACAACAACCTTAGCAGGATCCACTAACAAACCTTCTTTACAGGATGACGTGTCCCAAAGAAGTCCCTAAAGGCTCTGTAGCGAAAACGCACTTCTTAATGTTTAAGGAGATGCTCAACTTTCGGTACCTCTCAAACATAAGCCTTAAATTATCACAATGATCTTTCACTAGCCCATACACTATCCAATCATCCAAGTAAACCTGCAAGAACTTATGAATGAAATCCTAGAATGCTTGCACAACAATGCGCAAAAATATTGCAGGCACATTCTTCAATCCAAATGGCATAACTATGTATGCAAAACTTCCCCACTCTATGGTGAAAGTTGTCTTCTCTTGATCCTCTTTAGCTATCCTCACCTGATGATATCTAGAAAATCCATCAGTGAAGGAGTAGATCTCGCGCCTTGCAACGCCTTCCAATATTTCTTCAGTAAAAGGTGTGGGAAAAGGATCTATTACACATGCAACATTCAACTCCCTGTAATCCACACAAATTCTTATTCTTCCATATTTCTTGATACTTATCACCATTGGGCTAACCCATTTTGATTCCTCTATGGGCTCAATAATTTCATGTTCCATATCTTGTCAATTTCTTCTTTAACCTTGATGCGTAGGTTAGGATTCACATGTAAGCCCTCTTCCTAACCAGTACACACCTTCCTTTAGCTTGATCATTATCTTGCCCAAAGATTCATGCACTCCTTTCAACTCATGATAGCCTCTAGGGAACAAATCTTGGAATTCATGCAACAACTCAATGATCTTAAGAAACCTCGAATCGGACCAATAATATTCGATGATGGCCTCTTTAGGTTTAGCATATATGTCCCAATGTTGACCTTCTTAGTTCTCATAGGCTCATGGTATGTGCACACCTTCTCATCTCGCACAGTCTAATGCCTTGCGCGTAACCTCTGTAAGCTCAACATCCAGATTCTCTACCTCTTCATCATCAATTACATAGACCATTTTACCCTTTTCTCTTTCTAGGCAGGTGCATCCAAGTTATTCTGCATCGGTCTCTTCTTCTTCAAAGTGAGCCTCTAGGTCTAACTTGCCTAGTAACTCTTGAATAAGTACTTCAGCCTTTGCACTATCTCCCATAGTCAAGCACTTCATAACTTGTAACGCTTCATTCACTAGAGGTTTAGTGGAAAAATAGTCAAATGTATGAATCATAATTGTAGTCAATTCTTGTCAGATCCATGTTTCTCTATTCAACTTGGCATAGACATGCCATGCATGCACGCAGCCTAGTAAAGTATAGTAGAACTGGTGCACCCACAATGAAGGTGTTAAAGCCTCCGGCCCCTCTGTCTAGAGTCTCTCACACTGTTGAACATGGTGTTGAACATCCTTCCCATGGAATTCACATATCTTGGTAGGTGCATTGTTGTAGAGAAACCTTACAGAGAAGGTGATTCTCACCTCTCGCCACTCCAAAAGATTGTCCTTTTGAACCATCCACCAACGGGTTGCCAACTGCAATGCGAGTATAAACTATCACATTCCTTCTTTCCACTTGATCTATCCATTGGACTTCAATCGCACACAAGAACACTTTAGGATTTCCTTCACCAATGTACCTCGATGTCGGTTATTACCCAAATTCCTAACACAATGTGTCATGCTTACGCACGTAAATGCACTTCTCACTTCGCGCCTAACCATTTCATAAGTGTTATATGCCCAGTTGTCACATGCAACACTTGTAGTATCACTCATGAATTGTGCATCATCCCATTGGAGAATTCCTTCCTTTGATGGCTCAAGTGCTTTTGGGTCCCTAATGGTGCATACATAAATTTTGTTTAAATCTTGTTCACTTAAAGGTTCCACATAAGGTGCAACTTTCTCATCTATCAAAGGGATGATGATGTTTTCTTCCTTATTCTCAAAACTTATATATCCTTTGTTGAAGTGCAGCTCAACATTGTTTGCATAACACCAAGGGTGCCCAATCAATGTTGGAAAATTGTCATCGTATCTATCACCGCCAAGACTTCAAAGTCCCAGTAAACTTGGCCCCTTGTATAGTAATAGTGGCATCCTTCAAACTTCAATGGGCATGGCCTTAGTCCTGTTTGCCATAAACAACACATTTGAAGATGACTATAATGGTGGTATCCCCATCTGAATCCATGCGTCCAAAGTGAGTACATTCACTTCTGCACCTGTATCAATCAAAATGTTACTCAAAATCCATCCATCAACAACAACATTCAAAGTGATCTCCTTGTCATAATCTAGACTATGAGGAGGTAGGTTAGCATGAAAAATATGTCTTTCATGCTCAATTCCAACACATGGCATATTTCCCCTTAACCATTCCCCCAATAAAGGAATGATGTTCTCTTGTCGCAGCATCTTACAAACCTCCCTTAGATCATCAACATCTTTATGAGGAAGCTCAATTGTTTTTGCATGCTCCAACTTCTGCGATTGTTCTTTTAAACATTGTATCTCACCCTGCAAACTTCTAATAACTTCCATGGTTTCTTGATATAATTCCTTCTAATGTGTAGGGTTTGGATACTTTGCATGAAATACTTCCTCCTTTGTAATAATAGGCTTTTGCTTTAGAACTTCCTGCGCGCGTAGCCTCGCACGTGTAGTGACTAACACAAGTACCAACTCAACATCGGGTGCTAAGTTCAAGCATCTCACCGATCATCCACAACTCGCTTTACACTCTAACCATACCCGCGCCCTTTTCATGTTTATGTTTCTTACTTGGATGTCCATACAAGTCTCAACACTCTTAATAATTGTGGTTCTTTCGCAAAAATAATAAATAATAATTTGAGGGAATTTATGCCTATAGTGATGAGAGGGATCTGCAGTATATAACATGTCCCTCATGGAAATTCGCTTCTTCCACCACCGTGACCATGGCCTCTGAATCCTTCATGGTAACCTCGACTTCTACTGGCCTCCATCAGAGTGCCCTTTATTATGATTATGCTCATGATGCTCACCTTGTTCCTTAGAATTATTCACAACACTGGTCTGACGTACACCAATATCAATGACATCACGAATCTGATCAATCAACCTGTAATTCTCTATATCGTGTGTGGTAAACTTACAAATCTTGCAGTAACAAGATACGTTCTTCCTTATCACGCGTTGGAATAATGGGCACTGCTCAAATCATGATCCAAGTGACAGATCTTGTAGTCCATAATATGGCCCGCACCATCTACGAGGACAACTATCCTTAGTATGTCCGTCTACTTCACAATCTGTGTATCAAATCCCACTGCGCATCTCATGTGTTGAATTAGCTGATAATTTTTCTAAATATTTTTCCATCGTTGCAATCTAAGCCTCAAAAAATGGACTAACATCAGTGTCTACACTCCTAAGCGCCTCGGTGCGTAGAGTCGCTTTTGAAGTGCCTCACATGGGTTTGTATAAGTCTTGCATGAGAGCGCTCTTCTAAAAGGTGTGATCAGACCTCCAACAAACCATTGAGCATGTTAACTTGGGTGAATGTCATAAGATAATTTTGACAAAAGGGTCTTGAACCATGCATCATACTCTGAACACTCTTAATCGTGCCCTGCTTGATATCTTTCAAATGTGGCAATGATGCTTTTTTGCTCAAACTTAGGTATGTGAAGCTCTGTTAAGCAAGCATCACGCAACATGGTATAGTCTACACAAGTCTAGTTCGGATCATATTTCCTATACCAACTATACGTGTGCCCTTGCAATGTAGTTACAAATTGGCTTTCCTTACGCTCTAGAGTCGTAATCCCCTTCACACACTATAGTATCTCACACATATGCATGTGCTCAACTACGTCTTCTATTCCCCTATATTCTGGGAGATGAAGAGACATCTACATATAAATTTGTTGGGGCTAGTGCGGACCATGCCCACCAGATCTAGAGCCTATTTTACCTCTTGTGTTTCCTCCACCTCTAGAACCACAAGATCCGCTAGATCCCAAGCCACCTGATCCTCCTGATCCCCCTCCTATAGAAGGAAACAGACTAGAGGACACACTACCTTGTGTTCCAACAGTTGTGCTAAACTGAACTCCCGATGCAGTGAGGTTGTCTTACTCCTGAGGCGTGATACCAATGTTCTTGCACGCCCACGTTTTGTGATGATTATAAAATATACCTCCAACTGGACCTCCAAATAAAACAAACGATCGATTGTGCCACCATAGATGAATAAACTACTTGATTAACTCCTGAACTTATCGTAAAATAACTCTATTTGTCACTACTTTCTTTGCCCACACTAGCTTGTTTACTGATAAATTTCATAGAAACTGGAAAACCAAGCACAAGGGCTAGGTTGTCATGTAGGATCAGATGCTCACATGTAATTCTCAATATTTCTTCAGACACACCTTCATCTGAAAACCAAAGAGGGTTCTCTACCATGCTTTCCCAAATGGGGGAGTTCCAGATGCTTTGGCTCCACGTCTTCTACGTGAGCTCCAAATCCTTCATGAGCCATCTCTCTCCTCAACACCATTTTTTTGTAATCTCACGTTGTTTTGTCAAATCCCTCTTACGTGCTTCGTTAAATTTAAGCCACATTTCTTCTCTTTGTCTTTACGCCACCGGATCCGCCATCTTTCACCACACTTGTTCTTGCCCGCACATGGTGGGGTTTATCTAGCCATAGGGGCGTTGTTCCAAATACGGGGTCACAATCAAGATTTTAATCACTTAAAGGAATACATACCATGCAAATACAACCCTCTGGTTTCATGCATGAACTAGAACTCAACAACCTCTAGACATGAATAAATAGAAACGGTGTACTCTAAAATATAGTTTTTAGAACACCACTCCACCAATGATCTACAACGCGCGTCCAAATCAGATTTACATCATATAAAGCCTATAATTCTTCCTACATCCAAACAAGTGTTTGAAACCTCCAATTTATCTTTAATGCGTAAACAACCAACCGCTCGTGCGCTCTATAGGAAAATGGCGAAGAACGTCTCATACATCTCGTGATATAAATTATGTTCAATCCACGTGTGTCGTCAAAATCGAGTCCAATGATAAATCTGTGAGCATACTCTTCCTCCAAATTTTCTAACCACTCTTCAATCTTACGCCAACTTCAACCAGGTACATCTTCATTATGCAACATCCGGAAAACAAGCTGAAAAGAGGTCCCATCAACGTAACCAAAATGTCACCTAGTTTTTATCACCAATAGCCCAAGGCGCACTTGGCACATAATCGAGCTAGAACTCGAGCACTCACCCAAAGTGCACAAGGGTACCACATATCTCTTTGTGACAACTTTTTTCAAGAAGTTAGCATGATTGTACAAATATTCCATATCCATAACAGATAATCAAGTATATTACATAACATAAAGCAAATCTAGATCTCAATCATAAACATGATTAACTCATACCAAAATCAATATTAACTTTACCATGCAAGAATCATTAACAAATGTTTCAATAATTAGTATCCATCCACAAAGATCCATTATATTAATTGTTGTAAAACACAGAAGCTTCATACATACATAATATTGTGATCATAAGTCATGTCTGCCCATAAACCAACATCATAACTCTAACAAAACATGGATCTCTAAAGCTGTGCAAATCAATACATGTATATATGTAGGGGGACTTTCCCTTTATCGCACATACACCTTCCAAAGATAGGCTACATGTTAATAATAGTCATGTGCCCTTACATGATAAATACAAGAGCATGCAAGCTCGTTAATAATAGATTATCTAATAATACAACTTTGCCATCTAATCCTATTAATAGCCTCAAAACTATGCATGGTGATTAGTCTTCCATTTTCCCAAAATATATTTTGTGTGTTCTTAAAGTCTTCTACAAAATGTGCTCTTCACTCCATGTCCAAAATTAGCCTCATCTTTATAAAATGGCTAAGTCCCGACTTCTGCTTTCTGAGTGCACCATGTTTTGCTATATTTCCGCTCGCACCCACACACCCTATGCCCACAATCCTAATCCTTGTAAAATTTTCATACTTAGGCTATATTTTATCAGCCCAACAATCATGAGATAACAAAGCTTCTAGGAAATCCCATTTGGCACTTTTATTGGAAAGATATGAATTTATGACCTAAAAAGTGCCATAATTGGTAAGAGTGTTTGCTTTATCTTGTTTACTTCCCTAAACACATGTTGAATGGACCATCTCTCAAATTTGGAGAGCCAGTGAATGATTTGCATTATGAAAATATTGAGCCTCCAAGAATTGGATTTTCCTTTCTTAATGGCTTGTATAACAATTTGGGAGTCTCCTTCCACAAATATTTTGGAATATCCTTGATGAAAAGCCATCTTAAGACCACTAAGAAGAGATTTGGCCTCGCGATGTTGCAAGTGCCAATATCTAACTTGGAGGATCCTGCACTTAACATATTATGCCTAGAATCCCTTATAACACACCCCACCCCCAATATTTCGGGGTTTCCTTTAGAGGTCTGTCGAAATTGAGTTTTCAAAAGCCATAGGGAGGGACACTATTTGTTGTTAAAGAACTTTTCAATATACATTTTTAGAAAAACGTACACAATATAACATTATTAGGCACCATTATACACATATTTGTAATAATAACCCGGTTTATGATATCTTAAACCAAGACAATAAAATAAGGTTGATCAAAATTATTCTAAAATTAAACAATTAGAAATAATCTTCTAGATAAGTAAAAATATTCAAGAGGTGTTGCACATCAATTTAGGCTAAAGGAAATTACAATTCTTGTGGTTAATGCTCCCACATCTTCCTTATCTCTAACACTAACATCAATTAAAGGTGTTTGTGTGTTTTGTGGGTGTCATTTCCTTGTAATCCTTACTTGAAATACATGAGAGAAAGGTCCTTAAAACAATGATGAATCATGGAAATTGGTCACCATAAAGATGACTTGATTATGTAATGGATGAAAATATTTTTAAAAATCTAATGAAACTTGACAATGAAACTCTAAATATCAATATTAAAAGTTATCTCATCTCATTATGACATGTTACAATAAAAAGATTCACCCAAAACGTTCAAGGTACAAGGTAGGGAAAAATGAGTTTCACAATGCAGGACACTTCCATTTTTAAGATTCTTGTATATTTATTGTAGAATGAGGATACCTTAATCGAGTTAGGGGTCAAACTTATGGCAATATGTAGATCTGATTTTATTCCTTTGTGTCATCATAAAAACACTTGGATATAAAAACAATAGACTCCTACTATTTGCAATCTGCAAACTTAACTTCGATCCCTACAAACTCTTGTGTATTTGTAGTAGTAGCTCTCCTTGATTGAGGTAAGGGTTGAATTTTTAATAATGTGTAGACCAAATTTCATTACCTATATGTCACCACAGAGACACTTAGACACATGTAAGCAAACAACTCCCTATCACTTGTTATGTTGGTAGGTGTTTTACAATATTAACGAGGGATGGTAGTGGTGGATTGCAATGTAAAGAGTTGTTTGCAAATATTTTCATATTCATATTCGATGTCCATTTTACTTTGTTAAAGGGAATTTTGAATTGTAAATTTTATGTCCAATTGACCATCGCTTAGAAGTTATTTCTTATTGCTTAAAGAATTCAATCAAAGAATCATAATAGCATGCCCATATGGTGGAATTTGGAGTTTTTCCTTTTGAAAATATTTGTTGGGCTTAACACAATGGTGTAACTAGATCAACGCCATTTATCAATAACAAAAGAAAGGTTCTTATAGAAGAAAAATAGTTGTTGATAAAGCACTTGGGATTGATGGATTCTCTAGTGTGTTGTATCAAGAGTTATGGGACATTATTGGGCTAGATTTGTATAGCCTATATGGAAGTAGTTCATATTCACACTCTTGGAAAGATGGTCAATCAAGACAATATCAAGCTCATTCCCAAAGTTAGAGACATTGAACTTATTACTTTTTGGTGGCCCATTACTCTACTTAATGTCTCCTACAAAATCATTTCCAAATCTCTAGCCTTAACTAGTTATATTTATTCTTCCCCTCATTATCCAACTTGAACAAATTAGGTTTATTTTCAACATGTATATCCTTGATAATAACATTGTCATATAGGAAGGCATGCAAACCAACCAAGGCCTCACACAAAAAGGTGATGTTTGTCAAAGTTGGATTTGAAAAACCTATGACAAAATCAAACGAACCTTCATTATGGAAATGTTACAAGCTCTTAGGTTTGGCCCTAGGTTTGTTAGAATCGCCAAATTACTCTTTCAATATGTTGGGGCTTACATCACCATTAATGGAGTTTAGTTTGAACAATTTGGTCTCTTTAGATCTATTTGGAAAGGTTTCCCTCTCACCCTTCTTTTTATGTTTTGGATATTTGTAAGAGTGTGAGCAATCATTATTGAGCCCAAGCAAGCCCATTTCCTCTTGTGCATTCTTCATCAAGGATTGTCATTTGGATCTCACTTGGTTTATTTAGGAATGGCTTACCTAGATGTTTCTTATTGTCATCACCATAAGTCCATTAAACATATTAGTTGGTGATGTAAATGAGAATAATTTACTTGGTATTGGATTCACACCCTCTTTAAGCCCTTTCACTCTGAAATGTTCACTTGGAAAATGGTGCTTTGGGGGGACTCAACTATGATTCCTAAAAAATACTCATAGATTCAACACATGTTTCGTTATGAACTTATTTTTCAGTCATGGAAAGATAAAAATGATGATAACTTCAAACACATTTCTCTTGAAGATTACTTTTCTAATGGCATAGAGTTTGTATTATCTCTAATGTGACCCTTGTTGGTGTGATGGTTTATTTTATCCATTTATTAGTTTATTTGGTTGTCTCCAACTCACACATGGTGAGTCATCTCACTTAAGTGAGTCATATGTCTTTTAGGAGTTATAAGACATATGACAGATTTCATCATAGAATTTGTCATACTTGTCATATGTCATATAAAAGTTACATTCTATTTATGAATTGTAACTCTCTTCTCCCTTATGGAGGTATGATTAGTCCATGAATGGGAGTTACATAACTCTTCCAATATGTACTTTCTCCTTTTGATCTATGAACATGAGTAGACCATTTATATTTTTGCATTCACAAGTTTCTTGAGTTCTTTTTTGCTTGCTAATTATTTGGAGAAATTTCACGTTATCATTCAAGTGCAACTCCATCGATGTGTAGGCCATCACAGGAGATATTTGTGCCCTTTTTCATGGTATTAGAGCTCTATCTCAACAATCATATCACTCACATTAATAGTTGTTGATTACTCTTGGTTTTGTGTTCATTTTTATCTCATAGTGCAAGTTTTGAACTATATTCAAATACGTGCTAGATTTTCTTGATTCTTGGTCATTTTTGTGTTTAGAAGGTACTGTGCTTAGTTTTGTGTGTTTTTTCGTGTGTGTAGGTCAACAAGTTCAGTGGTAGGATTTAGGAGTTTGTGCAGGTTTCAAATTGCAAGTTTGTGTGTGTTGAAAAGTGTTCGTTTGGTCCAAATTGTCCCTAGGTCACCAAGTTGGGTACTGAGATGACCCAACTCGCCCATTTTCACCTTGCTAAGATTTGTTGCTCCTTGATACTCTACCACCTAAACTCCATGATCATTTCACTTCTATCCCCCATGTTTACTCGTTCTAGATCACCCCCATTGAACTCGGTCCTCGGCCTGTCTCCACCCACTCTCTCCAAGCTCAACCCCTCTTGACCTCTGAGTGCAACTCACCCGCACATCTGGTATTGCTCCGTGTTGACCACCTTCTTCATGTTTAATCTACTCGGTTACTGTGTAACTCATTACAACCTTGACTTGGCTCTACAGGCCGCACCTGGTTTGCATACTGAGCTTGTCAACCTACACGGGTCATTCACTGCACCCTAAACCCGTCCCCACATAGTCATTTCTCTACTCCTTCACCTCATGTTTGACTAACCAACCAAATCCCTAGTCCTCTACCTAAGGCATTACCTACAACTTGGTTTGTTCCATTGCCATGTGGAGATAACCCATTAACTCACCCAACTCGATGCCTTGACTCGGTTCGCACCCTCTATAGCTCATCGACCCAACTTAGTCATCGCAAGTCACCCATAGTGTTTCTCATCAAGAGTTGGCTCACCCGTAGTGCTTCTCATTCGAATCTAGCTTGCCCACAATGCTTCTCGTCTAGAGCTAACTCAGCCCGTAGTGTTTCTTGTTTGGAGATGCAATGTTTTTGGTCTAGAGTTGCTTGCATTTGGTTCGAGCTAACCATACATTTAGTCCTGAGCTACTTGTATTTGGTTTAGAATTATCCATACATATGGTCTCAAGCTACTTTTATTTGGTCCAGAGGGCCATATATTTGGTCCAGGAAGTTGTTTTGCATATTTTTTCCTAAGATCATTGTAATCAACTCCTTTTGCTTATAGGTTTGTGAGTGCATCCAAGTCACAACCGTATGACCTTTGTTCCAACGCGAGACATTTTTTCTCACATGAAACTCTTTTTCCCTTCTCACTTGTTTACG
The DNA here is from genome assembly GCA_018340775.1 of Taxus wallichiana var. yunnanensis. Lineage (NCBI taxonomy): Eukaryota > Viridiplantae > Streptophyta > Pinopsida > Cupressales > Taxaceae > Taxus > Taxus wallichiana. Next base: position 887,994,003 of record CM031242.1, read on the forward strand.
CAATGTTTTTGTGTTTGTTACGATGTCATTTCATCACGCACGATTAAAACTTATTATGGTCTCCACACTTGCGTGGTTTATGCCAATTGTAAGGTGAGTGGCCAATTATTTCATGTCGCATGAACACATCGATTACATAATCAACACACAAAACTATAAAATTCCGTAAATAGGGGTTAAAATATTGTTTTGGGGTGGGTGTGTATTTCCTTTCTTTCTGCATTTCTTGCTTTCTCTCTCCTCACAATGGATGTTAGCATCGTTCCTTTGCTCACGTTGTTTAACTTATTTGAATGGAAATCCAAGATGATAATCAAACTAAGGGGTAAATGGTTGTATTACACTATGGGAGTGGAAACTAAACCCGATGATGAACCTAAGAAATCCAAGTGGTTCAACCGATGTGACAAAGCCTTAAGTCTTCTTTGTGTGTCTATTTTCCCGACCTTCTCTTTCACATTGAGTCTTCCACAACACCTAACAGAGCTTGAAAAATATTGATGGCATGTTTGGAAAACAAGATGAAACAAGAGCTCATGAGTTAAAGAATGAACTCCTGGGTTTAATTCCTACTAACTTTGGTAACGTCATGCTTTATTCTCTAAATTTGTCCACACGAGACTGTTATAGAAAGAATGTGGAGTTGTTAAGAAGGATGGCCAAATGATCTTATCCATTCTCTCTAAGTTTGTCCCTGAATAATTTGTCTTTGTTTCTATCTTTCACGCCGCGAAAGAAGCTTTAGGAACTGCTTGGAAGATGCCCTCATTTGACAACTTTTCATCCAAAATCATTCAAGAACAGGACAAGTTGATTCAAACGGATGCATCGGGTCAAGTCAAGTCACATGCCCTTATAAAAAGTAATGGTAAATGAAAAGAGAAGAAATAAGAGAAAAAGGACCAACCTAAGAAAGAAGCTAAGTCCACCAAATCCAAACCCAACATGAACACTTATACTTCTGAGCCTAAACCGAAGAAGGAAAAGTGTAAGTGTTCCTATTGTAATAAGTTTGGACATGAAGGGCATCAATGCATGAGAAAAAAATTAACTCACCTTACTTATTTACTTGAGAAGAATAACATAGGTGTTCTTGAGTCTATCAAGAAAATGCTCTGAACCCGAGTCTTCTAAGGAAAAGGAAACCAAATCTGAGAATAAGAAAGGTAAATCCCTCGTAGCAAGAGTTGCTCCGTTATCAATGTGGGTTGTAGATTTTAGTGCCTCACACCACATGGGTTCTTCACATGTTGAGTTTTCGACATTGAATTGTGTGGCATGTCCCAAATCACTTTGGGTGATGACACATCACGTGTGGATTCTTTGGTAGTGGATCAGTAGGAGTAGAAGGTGGAACACTTGACAATGTTATAAGTGTTCCCAATCTCTCCACCAATCTCCTATCAGCTTACCAAATCACCCATATTGGAGAGGGAATGTGAGTGGAATTCAATCCTAACTCGATGATCATTAGAGAGCTACATAGTGAGACTACAATGGTTGATGGCAAGGCAGATCACTATGCCTAGTTATACACCTTTTCCCACTTTGCTCCCGACTCTTCTCCCACTGCCTTGCTTACTCACACAAATGAGGTTAGTAAGCTATGACACGAACATTTTGTCCATTTAAACTATCGTTACCTTGAACAATTGAGCCAACATGAGATGGTCAATGGGTTACCTTGAGTTAATTTTCTAAGGGTCTTTGTGAGGGTTATGCCCTTGGGAAGCACCTCGAAGAAAAATTGGCAAGGGAAAATCACGAGAGCCTCTCATCCCTTGGATCTTGTTCATAGTGACATTTTTGGCCCTTTCTGTCTCCTTCATTCACTAGGGCTCTTTATATACTTACCTTCATTGATGACTTTTCACGTTATACATGGGTTTACTTTCTCAAATAGAAATCTGAATTTTTCGATCACTTTTGAGACTTTAAGGCTCTCGTTGAGAAATAAGATGAAAGTTCTATCAAGGTTCTTAGAACTGAAAATGGAGGTGAGTATGTGAGCAATAGATTTGCTGATTTTTACACCTCGAAGGGATTACTTTGCAACATGCAATTTCTTACAACCCTTCGTAAAATGGAGTTGCGAGAAAGGAAGAATGATTTTTTAAGGAGATGGCTAGTTGAATGGTTCATTCTAAATCCCTTCCTCTCAGTTTTGGGATGAAGCGTGAATTGTGCTTATCACATTTAGAACCACATTCCATACAAATCAGTAATAGGGATGCTAACCTTTGAGGCTTGGTATGGATGCAAACTTGAAGTTGAGCACTTTTGTGTCTTCGCTCAACCCATACATGGCTCAAATACCCAAAAATAAATGTAAGTTCTTGGAACAACAATCCAAAACTTGTATTTTTGTCGGTATCCCAAAGGTGTGAAGGGTTATAGACTATTGAATCCCAACATTCATAAGTTCTATATCGAGAGCCATGTGAAGTTCCAAGAGTCGTCTTCTACTTCCACTCCTTCACCCGTTGAGGTCCTTTTGCCCCTCTCGACTATGATTCAAAATATTCTTATGATTTTGTTGAGCCCCGCATTCTGCTCCTCTTGCTCCTCCCGATTTGGCATCTATCGATTATGACAATAGTGATGACAAGGACTATTTACCGTCTTGCTTGAGTGATGATTCAATATATTTTGAGCCTAACTCTCCTCTCGGTCCTCGCTAAGCTAGACATAACTTTTAGAGTGGTGGAGATTGGATAGGGGATACTTCTGATTAGAGACGGACTCATTCATAGTTCATTAGGCCCCGTGCCTTCTTCACCTTTGCTTCGACCTAAACTATTTTCGAGAGGCTAATGGGATTCCTGAGTGGGATTCTACTATGGAAGAGGAATATTCCTCTCTCATGAAGAATCATACTTGGGATCTCACCCTCTTCATAAGGGAATAAAAATGGTTCGGTGTAGGTGGATATATCGAACCAAGTATGGTGTCGATGGGAATGTCGAAAAGTATAAAGTGTGAATCATAGCTAGGAGTTTCTCCTAGGTACCTAGGGTTGACTATTCAGAGACCTTTGTTCCTATTGCAAAGATGAATTCTATTCGAATGACCCTAGACATAGCTACCACTAACAGATGGGATGTCCATCAAATGGATGTGAAGAGTGCTTTCCTTTGTGGGGACTTAGAGGAAGAAATATATATGGAACAACCTCTTGGTTATGTCCAAGATTCCTCCCTCATTTACAGACTTAAGAAGTCTATCTATGACCTTAAACAAGCCCGTTGAGCTTGGTATACCAAGATGGACTCCTTTCTTCTCGCATCAAGGTTCACTAGGTGTCACTCTAACCTAAATGTTTACATTTGCTGTAATATGAGTCTATACTTATCTTAGTCTTGTATGTCGATGACTTATTGATTACAAGTAGCTCTTCCTCGATCATTGATTATGTGAAGATTGCCTTAGCCAACAAGTTCTCCATGATCAACTTGGGTTTGCTTCACTACTTCCTTGGGATTCAGATTACCCAATCTGACTTGGGGATCATCATTTCTCAACCCAAGTATGCCCTTGATTTACTTCTAAGTTTAACATGTCTAATTGTAAGCCATCTCCCACTCCCTTCCTTCTAGAGTCAAGTTAGTAGTTGATTGCTCCACTCCCTTAGTCGATGGTACCCTTTATTACTAGATTGGTGGGGAGCTTGATCTACCTAACTCATACTAGACCAAATCTTTCATTTGTTGTTGGCATCATGTCTAGATTCATGCAGGAGCCTCATAAGATGTTGTAGACACAAAATCTATCCACTGGGTACATTTCTAGGTCCTAAGAGTATGCTAGCATTTACACATTCCTAAGCAATAATACTAGTAATCGACAACTCCTTTTAACCTTTTGCTTTGTCTTCTGCACTTTAATTGGCTTTATACATATTGTACTCTTGTTAGCATTTGACTATCTTATATTTTTATGGCCTCAAAATAAGCACCCGGTTAGGACACTCACGCTAGCGCTCCTATCCTCCCAGGGTGCTCCTATCTCTCTTTACCTTTTTCTTATCCTTTTGGACCCCTTTCACTTCTTAATTACTTTTTACTACTTTGGGTTGACCTTTCAGTTGTCAATTATGAAATTCAAACAAGGGAATCATATAAATACATAGTTATGTTTTCAAAATAAAGGACCAAACACTAAGCATTACATATTACCACCTAATCTTGCATCTAAAGGCATAAAGAGCATCAAAGGCATCCATCTAGCACACTCATTCAAGGGATAAGGGTTGCATCACTTATGCATACATGACATAGGAGGGAAAGTCTATTATATTTCATCCCACACATTCTATACATTTTCTACATTCTAGATCTAGCTCCCTATCACTGTGCAACTTGCACAAGGGCATCTAGGGAATCATTTCTACACACACACAAGAACTACATGGAGTCTAAGATGTAGTGCAATGCTCGATCGTAAGTTCACTCATCGGGTGATTATCGGGTTAGTCCAACTACCCATTCTACATTTTCCTTTTAGGTTTGATGTGGTTTATGGGTATGTGCAGGTGAACTTCTTTCTTGCAGGTTATAGGTACATTCACATATTAGACAATGAATCCAAAGTGACAGATAGAAAAGGATAGTGAACATCATTCAACCCCGAAAGAATCGGATCCCGTTATCTACCTGTACACCAATGCCCGGATCTAAAAACTAGCGCCAAACACTCTTGTCCTCTCCCGTGTGCTTTCGTCCTATGTAGTTTTAGAGTCCTAACCTCTAATCGACATCGATGACACTCTCTTTAGTCTCTTTTCGATGATTTCACTACCTGATCACTTCTTGTTTGCTCATAAATCAACTACGTCCCCCATCTCTCCTTCTTGCTTAGGGTTTCGTATTGTACATGATTTGTTGCTTACGTCTTATTGTATATTAACATTTGTACATCATTCATTATAGTAGTTACTCTAAAAATAGATTTAATCCAATTTTTATTAAATCAACTACATTGGAAAGTAGCTAAGCGGATCATTCACTATATTAGAGGAACTTACACCAATGCCATTCATTACTTAGGAGGGACAAAGATTGATTTAGTTGGATTGACAAATTTTGATTGGGTCGGTGATCTTGATCATCAAAAGTCTACCTCCAGATACAAAATTCCTCTTAGTTTGGGTCCTGTCAGTTGGTCAAGCAAGAAGTAGAACGTGATTGCTATATATTCTATAGAGGCAAAATATGGGGAACAATCAATGCTTTTATAGAGGCTATTTGGTTACAACGGATTTAGATAGAGCTTGGTATTCACTTTCGGTGTCCTACCATCATCTATTATGACAAACTTAGCAATATCTCCATTTATAGAAATCCATTTTAGCATAAACAAACAAAGTACATTGAGATACACATGCACTTCATTTGGGATTTGATTCAAGGAGACATCATTGATTTGCGATCTTGTTAGAATTTAGATCAGTCATAAACATCTTTACAAAACCCTTCATTGAAGCAAAGTTTCTTCACTTGTGCGCTCTTCTTAGGGGTGAGGTATACTGCAACCACACATTTTCTTCAAGATTTCTAGTCCTCTTCTCCTCCTCTTTTTCTTCTAGAAAGATTGTAGTTTGCATATGAATACCTCATCACGCCTTATTATCAGGGCCCATATGACGCATCTTTCTTAGTTTATCTAGAGGAATCCTCTTTCTCTTTCGGCTTACTATGCCTTTACCTAAGTTTTGATGAAGGGGGTGTTGGTGTGAGGGTTTATTTTAACCATTTATTAGTTTATTTGATTATTTCCACCTCACACATGGTGAGTCATCTCACTTAGGTGAGTCATATGTCTTTTAGGAGTTATATGACATATGAAAAATTCCATTATAAAATCTGTCATATGTGTCATAATTGTCATATGTCATACATGAGTTACATTCTATTTCTGAATTATAACTCCTTTCTCCCTTGTGGAGGTATGATTAGTCCAGGCATGGGAGTTACACAACACTCCCAATATGTACTTTCTCCTTTTGATCTATGAGCACGAGTAGACCATTTTAATTTTTACATTCACAAGTTCTTTGAGTTATTTTTGCTTGCTAATTACCTGGAGAAATTTCTCGTTATTGTTCGAGTGCAACTTCGTCAATGTACATGCCATTATAGGAGATCTTCGCACCCTCTTTCAACCCTCCAAATTTGTTTCCAAGCGAAGAAATTTTTCCTCGAGGTTGCTTACCTCCAACAATTATAAGCAACAATTATATTTCTTCTTCCCCTCATTAGCCAACTTGAACAAACTAGGTTTATTCGTAATATGTATATCCTTAATAATATCATTGCCATCTAGGAAGGCATGTAAATCAACCGGGGCCTCACACAAAAAGGTGATGCTCGTCAAAATTGAATTTGAAAAAGCCTATGACAAAATCAAACGACCCTTCATTCGGAAATGCTACAAGCTCTTAGGTTTGGCCCCGTGCTCATGTTAGCATTATCAAATTACCCTTTCAAGATGTTGGGGCTTTCATCACCATTAGTGGAGTTTAGGTTGAACAATTTGGTATCTTTAGATGTATTTGGCAAGGTTTACCTCTTGCCCTTCTTTTTATGTTTTGGATATTTATAAGAGTCTCTGGCAATCATTATTGAGCCCAAATAAGTCCATTTCCTCTGGTGCATTCTTCATCAAGGATTGCCATTTGGATCTCACTTGGTTTATTTAGGACTCGCCTAGCTATTTTTTTAGTCATCACCCTAAGTCCGTTAAACATATCAATTAGTAATGTAAACGAGCACAATCTATTTGGTATTGGATTCACACCCTCTTTTAGCCCTTTTTAGTTTGAAATGTTCACTTGGAAAATGATGATTTTGGGGGACTCAACCACGATTCTTGCAAAATACACAGATTCAACACATGTTTCATTATGAAAATATTTTTCAATCATGGAAAGATAAACATGAGTATAACTTCAAACATATTTCTCTTGAGATTACTTTTCTAATGGTAATAGAGTTTGTGTTATCTCTAAAGTGACCCTCTAGATTCGTTTACAAGTGAAGAAGGTTTGCACGGAGGTTGCTCACCTCCAACAATTTTTGCATCATTGGGGCAATACACCTTGTGATGTCAACAAAAGTCATGATACACCTTGTGATGTCAACAAAAGTCCTTAGGACTCGCCTCACCATCGCTCTCCCCTTGGAAATATGGCTTTGGTTAGGGTAGAAGGTCTCGCTCACATAATAGACACCGAAGTAGTTCTCCTTAGTGGCGGTTTCCCTCTCTAACTCAAAATTCTCGAATCAACAACAATAGTGGCAAAGGCCACACTAGAATCGACACTACTAGTTGGGTGACACCACATCAAGGGAAATGCCCTCACTTGGTTATGACCATTTCACCAGAGTACCAAGATGGTAATACCGAGAATGACAAAGAAAAGAAAAAGAGGATGGATGGAACCCTATACTTGATGCTTCCAACTCTTCATTTATGACCGAGGTGACAAACCAAGTGATCCCTTCTTCCTCGCCTATGCTTATCAAGGCTCTTTTGCTAATGTTTTGTGTTGTTTGTTGGTATTGCTTTCATTTCTTTTGTTGATTGAAAAAAATGTTAAAACTTTTAAGCTAATCGATACCATTCTCAAGTGAGGTTGATGTGATCTTTGGGAGTGTGATTTGTCCATTGACATTTTTGTATGATTAATTTGTAATATGTATATTTTTTTCTATCAAAAATTATTTAAAAAATCTAAAATAAAAACCTTAAAATTAATTCGAAAAACTTATGAAATAACTTTGTCGGAACTTTTCACTCAACATTTTAGATATCTACTTGTAAACCATCATCAAAAGAGATTACAAATAGACTAGACGAAAATGTAAAATCTTACGTGAAATAAATATTTCTTTATATTTTTAAAATAAATATCAAAATATCTCCATAAAAGATTACTCATTTTTTTGTTAAACTTATAACAATACAAAGATCCAAATCCCTTAGGTACACTCAAAGGGTTCACTCCCTTCCCAAAAAAACGTCCCTCTCCCTTGGGTGACTTGTGTTCCCTAATGGACCTACACTTACCCTCATATTTGGTGCTCTCCCATACAAAAGAAATCCCATCCTAAATCTATTATTACCTTTAAAAATACTTGCCTTATCTTACAAGCGAAAATAAAAAGCAAAATAGAAAAAAACTGAATATTATTGTCACCCATAATACCGTCTAATTTGGATTCACGTGACCACCCCCATATTCCGCGCTCAAAGATTCCCGTCTCTAGACGGCAAATGTAAAGACACGGTAACGAACCGGTCGTCACGACAAAGCCCGCGGTCACATGCATTCACGGTCACACGGCGAGCCAATCGTAGCCCTCACTTCAGTCTGACCATTAAAGAAAGCAAAACTTAAAAACGCGGAAATAAATCAAACGGTGAAGGTATATAAATATGGAAGAATCGTTCCCGCAGGGCGAGCATTTTCTAAATGGAAACGGAAGAAATGTGGATAATATTAGCGGCTGCAGCAATTTCTGTTTCGGCTCTCCTTATACTCCTGCTAAATTCTCTCCACAAAACCCCACTCAACAAGCATTTCGATTTTCCTTCTTCCATTTCTAGCGAAATCAGGCAAAACAACAACAATTTACAGAGGCGGTTAGTTTTAGAAATCCTCATGTCTGCTGGGTGTCCGAAGAGCCTCCAAATCAAGCTGGAGGACGCAGATGCAGATTCAAATCTCAGTCCCAACCCCATCGCTAATTTGGCGGCGCTGACAAATCTGGCCGCTTCTGTTTCTTCCTCCAATCGCAAATGGAACCTCTTCAGGGACTTGCTGAAGCCGCCATGTGACCCTATCGATGAACCAGAGCAGGCTAAGGCGGCCGATTCGGCTGCCGACCATGTAACCGAGTCGGACGATGACGGTTGCGGGGGTTTGGAACTGGAGGTGAAGATTTCCGCTCACGACGACGTGTCGGAAGGGTTGCCGCGTGTGCCTGATGACGTGGCGGTGTGTGTGCCACCACGTGTGTCAGACTGGGTGGTGGAGGCCGAGTCGGTTGATGTTCGTCGCGGCGGGGATGGTAAGAGCAAGAGGAAAAAGAACAGGAAGAAAAAGGGTTTGCAGAAGAAGATGGAGGAATTGGGGGTTTTATAATGGCAAAGAATGCAGAAAATAATAATGATAACGAGGGGGAGTTGGGGTGTACTTGTGGGATAGGGAAAGGGGATTATCATCATGGCAGCTGTCCATACCCTTTTACTTCTTCGGCCAGTGTTATTCAGAGGCGAATAAAACTGCAGTATGATGATCTCGTCCACTCTAATGCGTCTAAGTCTCTCACGCTTGCGCAGGTAGGTTATTTTTTTCCCCGTTTCTTTCTGATTTTGTAAATATTCTTTGCGGGGCCACCTTTGCTTAGATGCAATGACTGATAGGCCGTGTGCATGGTAGCGCGTCTGCCATTGGTGATAGGCCGCCTAAGTTACGTCCTTCCGCACGAGCATTTTTGCAAGCCTTCGATCCCTAATTAGGATAGACATTTCATTCCTAATTCATCAAATTGAACCATGACACATTAGAATTTTGATATGTCTGATTTAGTTTCATTGTCCCTTGGTTTTTCTGCTTTAATAACATAATTAGCCTTAGAAGTATGATGCCTTAAGTGCTGAAATTTGTTGAAGTAGTTGCGTGAAATTAAATTAAGCAAGTAAATGACTAACACATCAGACAAAAAGGATCAATCCGAGAATTTACTTGGGAGAAACTCAATGTGGAAAACTCTAGAAGAGTGGGGTTGTGCCTCATTATCTCCACTATCATTATTTGAGATTTACAAGCCAATTTTTTCATTGACGCCTCCAAGAATACTTTGGGACTTTTGCTGCAGTCTTGCAGTGCACAACAGCTTGCCTTGCTCTGAAACCCCACCCAAATAATATGCTTCACTACTGCACTCAACTGTAAGAACATCCTAGGGCTCCAGAATGTCCAATAGACTCAAAGGGTATATTTATACAGGTACGTGAGCAATTGAACCGGACAGAAACTCTTAATTCTTGGGCGGGACAGTAAATGTTTTGCCTTCTGTTTCGGACTTCTGGATTTTTATTATTATTGTCATCTATGGGGTGGATTTGACATGTGCCAAATTAGTCTGCACATCGCTGTTTCAGCTGGGAAAATCTGGGATATGATGAATATGCCAGCTGGCATATTTGGCCCTTATGAATTTGTACATGTAAATTGTCATCAGTTGTGGCCCCCCAGGATGTCTGGATTATGCTCAGACCTTTTTGCATTTGTTTTCTTGCTTTGTTCAACTTCTGCACTTCAGTTTTGGCCTGATGATCTCAATCAAACCGAATGACAACTTTCTTCATGATCTGATTCGGATCAGAAATGTTTAGATTAACTGTTCAACACTGATCCCACTTATATTTGAATTTTACGTCTGCAAGCCTGGTAAAATTACATAGTGATATTGTTCAACCCTACCCCTAATAGCAAGCCTTTGAGCTGCAGAACCTGAGGGCTCACAATCACATCTCTGTTAGAATTTTGACAGATGTAATAAAATCATCCACTATAAATATGTCATGTAATCGTTCTACAATGAGCCCACATATATTTAAATCCTTCAAGCTGCAGAACCTGAGGACTCACAATCACATCTCTGTTAGAATTTTGACAGATGTAATAAAATCATCCACTATAAATATGTCATGTAATCGTTCTACAATGAGCCCACATATATTTAAATCCTTTGAGCTGCAAAACCTGAGGACTCACAATCACACCTCTGTTAGAATTTTGACAGATGTAATAAAATTATCCAATATAAATATGTCACATAATTGTTCTACAATGAGCCCACATATATTTAAATTTCATGTGTTTAAACCTGGCTAAAATGCATCGTGACATTGTTCAAACCCAAGATCTGATAGTGCCCTTTTAATATCCATTTGCATGGGCAGTATCTCCAGGTGTCTGTTCTCCGGTGACTAGTACTTGGCCTCTCAGTTAGGTCATACCACACCAAGTGAGTGGAATGCAGTATTTTATCCAATTTCATCATGTTTCCATGGAATTTGAACCTGTAGCTTCCTGGCATTTTGAACTTTTGCCACTTGAACTTATCTAATCAGAAATTTATGCATTCTGATAGATGCACATTTTTTTATTATGTAAATTTTGGGCAAGTAATTATAGACAGCTGTTGATGCGATGCTGTTATAATCCTAATTTGTATTCAGGATGATTTTTAGAGTTTTAGTTACCTTAGGAAGTGCATCTGAATATATTATGGATTACGATAATGTCACTGGAGTTACAAAAAAATTGTGTTATGAACTTATGACAATGTCATAGGAGTTACAAAGAACTATCATATGTTATAAATTTATAATAATAATGTCATTGAAGTTACAAAGAACAATCATATGTTATAATAATAATGTCATAGTAGTCACAAAATTCTTGTTATAGGGAGTTTTGTGATTTTTTAAAAATGGTATATTTTCTTTGGCACCCATTGACGTCGATGTGGCATTTTACCCAACTTTCACGCTTGATGATGTCTCCCGTGGATTTGAACTTTGGGCTTATTTGACAGTTTACCACTTAAACTCATGCCATTTGACAGTAATTTTTTGAATTTTGACTGTTGTATATATTCCATTTTTTGGGTGAGGATGCTCTTGTGGGTTAACCTTTCTTTGTAGGGATGTCAATACTGTCAAAGTCAAATAAAACTTGTGCTCAGTCTTATCTGTTGGATGTGTGGCACCCTGAGAGTAAGATGCAGAATTTTACCCAATTTCAACATTTTATGATGTCTAATGGGGTTTTGAATCTTAGGCCCCCTGATGCTTTACCACTTGAACTCATTTGACAGGAATTTATTGAATTTCAATGGCTGCATTCGGAGTTTCTTGAAATTTGATGACTATATATGTTCTTTTCCTCAATAAATTTGGGTGAGGTTATAGGTGTGTTTATGTCGATGCTTTGTTATTATTCTAATTTGTATTTAGTGTGAAGATTTTTGGTTGTTTTATTGTACGAGAAAGTTTATTCAAATATCTGGCCATATTACAAGGACAATTTTGTATTATGACAATGTCATAAGAAGTGCTTTGGCAAATATTTTCCTGCTAATTCTTCATTCTAAAATGTCATAGGAGTAGAGAACAATTATGTGTTATAGCAATGTTGTAGGAGGTACAAGGTCTTGTCACAAGAGGTAAAAACGAGGTAGTTACAAAGCATCTTAGGTAACATTTTATTTTCTTCAATAAATTTTGGGTGAGATTACAGGCGTGTTTCTGTTGATGCTGTATTGTGATTACTCTAATTTGTATTTAGCAAGATTTTTTTTCCTGTTTTGTTACATGAGAAAGTCTATGAAAATATTGTTTCCCTCAATAAATTTTAGGCGAGGTTGTAGGTGTGTTTCTGTTGATGCTGTGTTGTTATTATTCTAACTTGTATATAGCGAGTTTTTTTTTTTGCTATTTTGTTATATGAGAAAGTGTAGTCAAATATGTGGGCCATATGATCATATATTATGACAATGTCATAGGAGCTTTGGCAAATATCTTCCTGTGAAAATCTTTGTTCTAAAATGTCATAGGAGTTACAATAACAATTATGTGTAATAACAATGTTGTAGGAGTTACAAGAATCTTGTCACAAGAGGTAAAAGAATAGAGGTAGTTACAAAGTATCTTAACCTTAGGTATGATAGGGGGTTTAAAAACCAGGGAGTTCCAAAGCTTCTGGGATGGCATAGAGAGTTAAACAAATAGGAAGGTACAAAACATTTTTGATGGAGCATGGAGATACAAAGATTACGGTCATAATGGGGGAGTTACAAACATCCACTATTCCATATGAAAAGGAAACGAGTTTTAAAAAGTCTTCAAGCATTAATGTCTTGGAAGTCTTGGAGTGGGTGTATGTGGATAGTCTGTGGAAACACTGTTTCAAGTTTGTTGTCAAGTGCAGCACCCATACCAATCTTGGATCGGTCTGATTTTGTTCCCACACCACCTTAGGAAAGTCTTCTGAATTTTCTATGTTATCTGAGTATGCTATTTTGAGATAAAATAAACTTGTGTTGGGGTTCTTTTCAAATTTGGTGTATTTTTTAATATAAATATCAGACTTCATTATTAAAAATAAAATGAATAACAGATATTCAGATTCCAGTTAGTCTCTAACTTGATATAAGTTTATCCTCTCTTATTTATTTCAATTGTCATCTGTTATCACATCTTTTTCAGCACTTATTAGCTATTATTTACTACTTGGTTCCATCCCTAGTCTGCTATCTTCCAGCTATAATGACAGATTTCTTGTCAAAAACTCAACAGAAATCGGATTTCAAATTTTTCTAGATTTCAGATATCGCTTTTTCAGTCTATTAGCAGATTCAGGACTTTGTAACACAATAGTGTGGGGTAAGCTTTGGCCACATTTTTAAGATCTTAAATTGGATCACTCTTGATTTTACCCCATATTTTCTTGCTCATAACTCTCCCACATGTATAATGGAGTTGTGGGTTGCCTTATTGCTTTATAAGTTGGAATTATTGTCTCGGAAGCTAAATGAATGTGTACATACTGTAACCATATGCACGTGCTATGTAGGTATTCTTATTATAAATTGTAATGGCTCAAATTCAATAGCTTTTTGATCTTGTTAAACCATAGATAAGGTTATGAGCTTCCTTTAAAATGGTGTGGGATAAGTTTGGATTGCATTCTAGTCTAGGGTAAGCTTGCTACAAATTCCTAAGATTAGTAAACTTGGGTCACCCTCTAAGGTACCCCTTTAAACTTTGGTAACTCTTGAATGTACTCCATAATCATTACTCCACAACCTCGTCACCTATTCGCGAGTTGTGGTCACTTTATTGTGGTGAGGGGGTTCAAGTTCGAATCATAGTCATGCTCTGATGAGTGATCTTGTTGACATTATTGGGAGATTCCCTTCTCTATCTAATTCTTTGGTGTGCTTTTCCTTGCTTGGTCGAGTTACGAGAGAGGGCTGACTTATGAAGGCTTGTGCGGGAGGTGTGATGCATCTTATGTAGCAGAGAAAGATGAGTTAGATTTGCTTGGGTTACTCCTTGGTGGTGGATGAGTTAGGTTTGCTTGGGTTACTCCTTGGTGGGAAGTTTAATGGCCATCTCTTAGCCAATTTGCTTGACAATCATGATCACCCACATGGAAGAGGAGTGTCCAACTTTGTGGTGGTTTTGAACCTCCTAGTTGTAGCATGATGTTTGTGTTGTTAGGCCCTATTTAGATTGACAGTTACGGGAGTGCATTGCAGCATGTCCGTGAGTGTTTCCTTGGGTCTTTTATTTGCTAAACCATCTTTTAGCCAACACTTTGGGTTTGGTAGGAAAAATCATCCTGTTGGGCAGCACGGGTAAGATTATTTGGTTTCAATTGTTTGCAGAGATGAGGTGATTACGCCTATGATTAGGTGCAAATCCACTGGTTTGCTAGGATTGCTTAGTGTTAGGTTGTGGAACCTGTTTTCATGTGTGAAAATGTTGAAGACTGTACACTAAGAGTACTGTACACTTTTCATGTATCCTTGCTGGGGTTCGGGGGCACAACCCTTGAATTTTTTTTTTTGGGCGTAAATTATTTTTTTGGCCTCGAAAACGCACCCGACATATCGGGAAATGTGCTCTTCTCATATGGGCGAGATTTTTGACCCATAGGTTTTTGGGTTGGTTTTGGCCCATGGTTTTGATACCCATGGTATTGTAAAACTGCTTAAGCAATTGCCTACTTATATGGTTTTATGCATATGGTAGGGTATAATGAAAAACATTGCAGATGTGCTTTGAATTCGGCTGTGAATTCTGTAGAGTTTGTTGAGCATAGCTCCAAACGGATCTGGGTATTGTATTGAGAGAGCGGTGGCTTGTAATAAAATTTGAGCAAGTGATTCTTGGTGGTCATAGCCCAAAATTGGGTGAACCTCGTTAAATCTTGTCTCTTTGTGTTGTGTTATTTTATTCGGCAATTTTATTTGAGATCTGTAATAATTTCTGCATATTAGTTTCTCTCTTTGCGATTTTGTGAGGGATTATTCCGCATATTTTATCCCTTATTACCTAACACTTAGGGGATGATCAATGTGTACTTCTTTAATAGTGATTTGCATTTGAGCCTCTATTCTCACCAAAATATTTCCATGAGATTGGGAGTCGGGGTCGTGTCCTAGTTAGTTAGCGCTTTTAAATATTAGAGTAGTGATTTTGATGCGGAGCTATACACATTTACATGCATTCAACTAATTAAGAGGAACAACAACAAACCTTTACCCAAGCTCTGCAGATGAGGCTCTTTACCAAGAAGCCCAAAATGGCTAAAACTTGCAATTTTTGACTTATTTCACCTCAAGTGGCTTTCTCAAACACCATTCCTTGTTCTATACCCTGCATTCAATGTCAATTCAACTATTCGAATGATTCATAGTCAAAGAAATAATCAACTTTTCCTTTTTCTCAACCTGCCCTTCACCTTCTTACTAGTTGCTTCTTCTCAAAACAAGCAACTTATGGCTTTTTAGCCTCCACTAACTCTTCCACTGCCTAGTACCCTGTTTCTCACTTCAAACAATGTTAGATTAACCACCAACTTGATTTCAAAAGATCAAAATATCATCCTTTCACCTATCTTGCTTAAGACTAGCATTCTTGTGCCCTTAAGACAATACTCTTGATTGGTTCATGGCTGGGAGGTTTGGTAGACACCCAGAATAAGGTATAATCATCTTCAAATACCCTTTATCATCCTTATGGTGCATGGCAATTTTCATAAACTATCTCATTCATCCTCTCTCAAACCTCAATCTTACCTTCCTAGCTCATTACCAACCATGTTGACGCCTAGAGAGCTGAAGAAAGTGTTATGAGGATTGTTGGACAATTCCTAGTGTTGGGTGTATTGGGAATCACTCAACATAAAAGAACATCCAAAACTCACCAATATCATGGACCTATTGGATGGAAGTCAAGGCAGTTTTGAAGGAATTAGATTTCTCATGTAGCACTCTGCATATCTAAGCATATCTTGTGTATTTGAGCTTGAATTTCACTAGCTGCAAGTATAAATGTGTTCTTTTGATGTTGTACAATTAATGTTGGAAGCATAGTTACCTAAGACTCTGGGACGATGGGATGGGGTTTTTGGGATGACAATTTTTTTTTCAAATTTTGGGGACGGCGGGGGGCGACAAGGGGATAGTTGATAAAAAATATATAATTTATTAATTTTACAAATATAACATGAATAATTCAATAAACTACAACTTAAAATTGAAAGTTTGAAGATTGAAACCCTTAATGATTAATCCAATTATACATCACATAAGCCAATGCCCAAAATGCTATATATTGAATGTTCATATTTCAAATTTGAATCTTTCATATTGAGTCATTGACATAAAATGATAATGGTAATACATGTAAGATTATCATAGAATTTAGAAATTACTATAAGAAAAATGAATCCAAGATACATTGATACTTCATAGTTCATACTAGATAGAGATACAATGAATCAATGATACATCAACGATATCAATATGACAATGAAAATTAAAAACAACTACAAGTCTTCAATAATCAACATGAAAACAATACAACTACATATATTATTGAATATAATGTCATAGGCTCATAGTCATAACTCAAAAGTATATATATGATATTACATAACCAATGACCATTTAAAATAAATAAAACAATAAAATTTTGGCTTTAAACTTTAAGTTTTTTTTATAATGTTTAAAAGAGGCAAAATGTAGGAGACCTTGTGACACCCCCAGAGACGTCCCTCAAGCGTCTTGGGGACATCACGATGTCCCCTATTGTGTCCCCCAAATCTTAAAGCACTCGAGATGTCTTGGGTGTATTCCCTAACCTTAGGGACGTCCCTAAGATGTCCCTCTTTTTTTTTTTTTGGGACATGGGGAAACATCTTGTCCCCGTCCCCAAGTCCTTGGTGGGGAGGGTGGGGGTGCGCGTTCCGCATAACATCGATTGGAAGTTAATTAGTTAGAATAATCCCCTGTAACGAACCTTACATTCCTTTTTATTGTGCATTCCATAACAATCTAAAAAACTTAAAAAGGGTGTAAATAGTAAGCAACCGTCACTAGCGAGTATTTTTAAGGAGAATGGCGTACCTATACCAATAATCAAGTACATGCATGTGCTTCTCAAGAATTTCTTTAGAAAAGTTGTGAAATGTTGATGCATGTAGAGAGATGCAAGATTAGGATTGGTAATGACATTGGTAACTCTCTAATGAGAGCAATCTTGGGCATTAACTAGTGGTGCTCCTGGCATAAAACTTTGTGTAAGTCAGGCCATTTTGTATCTATAGCATTCAAAGTGAAGAACAAGGTTGGTGATCGTTGTTAGACAATCACGTCTGTCAATTCAAAGTGAGATTTGTTCTAATAAGACATTGTACCACAGAGGTTCAAACCAAATAGCATGAACCGTTCGATAGGCTTTGCATGCAAAATATCTCTTTAGTGTTTGGTGCAAGTTTGTTATTGTAGCTAGTATGTTGTTCTCAATCTTTTTTTCACAAAAAGCAGTAGTTTTGGCTTGGATACGATGATGCATGATAATGTTCAACAAGAAATATCGAAATTGAGGATGCCTTCCACATATACCATCATGACACCACATTAAATGAAGTGCATATTCATTCATTTCAACCTCCCTCAATCATGGTTTCTTGAACATTACTTGTCCAGAAAGTAAAAGGAAGGGGATGCCATTGCGAATAAGCCTTTTGTGTTATTTTGATTCATAGGTGACAAATCTACGTGTGGTCAACCCATAGAAACACGTAGGGATGACATCTGAGGTTGGGGCAGCTATAATTAGTTTACATTTATGTTTGTATGTTAGGAAGCACGTTCAAAAATGAAGAAGGTTGGTGTTCCACGTTATTTAGGAAATCATTTCCCAGGTCTTCAAAGAGATTTTGGCCAGTTTTGTTGAGTGGCATATTAACAGATTCATGATGAAGAATGGAGCGAACATTAGTTGGGAAAACATGCAGTGAAGAGATCGGAGCCTCATCGATAAGGACATCACAATAATATGTATCATGAGCCAACTTGTATTCTAGTGCGTGCATGATACATGATTTACAAAGAAAGAAGTCATATGTTCTCTCTTTTGAACCCTGTCTTTTCAAATTCAAAAATTTCAATGTCACTTACAAAACACAACAATGTATTGACTTGATGCCCTGTGGGAAACTAACTGTGGGAAACTAATGGTATGCCCTTCATACTTATATTGGCTGCCTCGTGCATGTGCCACCCGCAAGATAGGCTTTCCTCTCACTGTAAGCATTTCTTCAACTTGAGTGAGAACACATAGAACCAAAGGTTGCTCTCAGGGGTCCTAGTTATTGGCTAGGGAAAACCAATGGACACCTTTTTTTGCAAAACACCCAAAACATGCATGATTCTCTCCCGATAGTCTAGTTTTGATACCTGGATATCTCTCCAACCAAATAAAACATGTTTCCATGCAAGAGAGCTGATCCAATCTTGCTTGAAAGTGGTGGTGTGTGTCAAGAAATCTGGGTCTATGAACAACGGGCATGGGTGTTAGCTGACCAATAGAAGTAGTTGAAGCTGCAGAGAGTCCCATAAAAGTGAATTGCAAGTTTTCAACAACACCATGTACAACCATGCTAGGCAAGGAATCAGAGTGGGGCTGCCGAAGAATGCAGTGAGCTTTGTGCAGGACAATTTTGGTTCATGACAACCAACTTTCTTTTTTTCTCTTCTCCTTTTATTAATTTCTTCTTTTCGCAGATGGTATCACAACCTTTGCATGGCATTTCTATGTAGCCTAGCGTCATCAGGGCAAGGGTGAATGCGGTCAAGTGTATGTTTAAAACACTCCTGTATGGGTGGGAGATTCAGTGATGGGAGAGTTAGCGAAGTAAAGAAACAAAATAGAAGGTTTTAAAACTGAAATATACATCAAATGAATAGCCTTTTTTTGCAGCCAAATTTCTGAGCTCATGCAAAACTGAAATTAAATCTCGCACATACTTATTTGGAAGTATGCAACAACCACCAAACAACAACATTTCTTATCAATGTTGGAATTTGCACATGTCTCACATGCATGCTAGCGGAATATTGATTAAACAACAACCTAGCTAGCTCAACTAAAATGCAGACTTGAGAGCATGTAATAAATATGCTTACAAGATTGAAACCAGAATAGTGGAGAAAGAACAATCCAGCTAGCTCAAACAAATGTGGCAACCAATATGTGCAGTCAATGCAACCAACGTTTTTTTAAAACATCAAGTATCCATCCGATATAATGAAATATAGTCTCAAAAAGGCATGAACAAATCTAGATCAATACAGAACATGGAAGGGTTGTTATCTCCAAGTGACATTTCTTTTTGATACGTGGAATCCTATTAGAGCAACTCTTGTAATCAAACACAAACGTCATAATTGCATGGACTGAAATCACACACAATGGTTTCTTCAAAAATGTCACTTGAAATGCACACAAAAAGTTATCAATCAACCCATAAATAATATAACATTGTTGTTTTTTTATAGAATTCTAGAAGAGTCATCAAATAATATAACTATGTAGCTATCAAATCACACATAAGGGTCTCTCCATAAATCTCGCTTGAAATGCATACCAAAAGTTATTAACCTATAAATAATATAACATAGCTATCTTTTTTATAGAATTTTCAAAGAGTCATCAAATGATAGAACTATGCAGCTATCAAGGACAGTTTTCAATGACAAAAGAGGGTGTCACATGGTTGTGCAAAAGGAAAAAACAAGGAAAGTGCAAGCCTCATGTGGCTAAAACAATAGACAAAAGTACAATTGACATTGTTTGCAGAAATTTATCCTAGATTGTGAAATTGAGAGAGCCTAGTAATCTCCTCCAGTGGAACTGTATTTTCTGCAACGAAGTCAATTTCGACTACCTCATGGATATCAGTGGAGGTTCTTTCTTCATCTCTGAATATTTCCTTTTCATTGACAGTGTGGAAAGAAATTGTTGGGAGAGAACACAGTTCAAGGCACTTGGGTCAACCTCACCAAGAATGGTTTAGAGTTTTGATGGGGTGGAGAAACCTCACTTGCAAATGAATGAAAAAAATGAAACTTGCTCTCAAGCTAAGGAAGAAATTTGAAGGAAAAAGAAGTCCAGTAAGTTTAAGAGTCGAATGGAAAATGGTTTTTTTGAAGATTGTCAACAATATTTGGAATCTAGGTGTCATTCCAAGAGTTTTTAATGCAATTGTCTTAGTCTCCAAATCAATGAAATGATACCTAGCTATGCAAGACAATTAAAGTGTTTTTTTTTTAATCAAGGCTGTGCTTAAGATCTGCATTAGTTATCAAGAGAAGTGACGTGGAGTTACAGAAGGAACATTACACAATTGGTTGAGTGAGATTCTATAATAATGAGGAGTGCATTGGGTAGGTCGTAGTGCTGCTTCTGGACATCACCCTTAGGAGGAGGGTCAAGCTCAATAAGCCGACTCTTGTTGCATTCATTGACTCTGGCAAGGCTTATGGCATGGCTCCCAATGAGGATTTAATTGAGGATCACTTCATCTAATTATTGTAATAGTTTTGAAAGTTTTTCCAACCCTCTTCATCATTTTTATCAATGATATCATGAACAAACTTCAAGGATTGGGAGCTATATCCCTAGATTGGTTGTACCCTCTTCATCATTTTCATCAATGATGGACCACGGCATGCGGGAACTTCAAGGATCAAGAGTTGGTATCCTTAGTTTGGTTGAACTTATTGTTGGACTTTTGTTTGTAGACCATTTGGTAGTCTTTCCAAGGGTTGTTAATGAGTTGAAAGAAACATTGAGAGCACATGCTTGGGTAGAGAAATAGTCCAATGAGTGTGGTCTTGAAAAGTGTAAAGCTTTGGTCAGGGTGATAAGGAAGAACTTATTTATGTAAAGCTTTCAATTGGAAGGATCATTAAGGAGGGAGCCACAATAGGAAACCAAGGTCTTCATGGGCCGAGACATTTTGGGCTTGCATGAGAGTGTCCACCCAGTCCAAGTTTCTTATAATTAAAGCATTGATAGCACTTATAAAAGATTGCTGATTCTGCCCTTGAATAACAATGGTTGAAGTAAGAGCACTTTCTTGGACCCAGATTAATTTCCTCGATAACCCTTTAATCATTCTGAATGCACAAATGCAAACACTGATAAGGAAATCGATGCATGTACTTCATATATGAAATTGAGAAATAACAAGAGTGTGTGCGCTTGTGCATACACATATAAATACATAAAAGGAAGCATGTAAATAAATTCTCCACTAAAAAGGATTTGCAGAGAAATATAATTTCCTTGTATTTCAAAATGATGTCTCGAGTCTTCTTACCATACAGATGTACCTCTCTATCTGATATTATTTATTTATACATTTTTTCCTTACAAAATGGAGAAGATGAACTGATTGGTTTCCACATTCTTCTCATATTCTACCAATCTAAACTAAGTATAGCTATCCGAGTCAAATTACCCCGAGGTAAGTTATCAGCAAACATTGTAATAACATCATGAGCTTGATTTATATGATTAAAAAAAGTGACACAACTAGCAGCACTGGGATCCAGTTCATCCAGCTTGGTGCTCAGCTCATCGCACTTTCTCTTCATCTTCTTCATAATCACCATGGTCCTCCTCATTCTTCAGTAGAGGATCAGTAACAAAGTCTGAGAGTCAGGACTGATTCCCACATTCTGAATCCAAAACCATTTTCCTGTGAGCCCTAGGGTACCATCATATTAGCGACCATGTCACTGTACCGGAGGTTTGTCCCAGGTACCATCTGAGGTCTGAGCTACTGTGATGTCATGCATTTGCAGAATCAAAAGCTCAGATGCAGCATGCATGAATCTTTAGATAGATCTCTGCTATCTTCCCAGAGGCTTCCTCACATTCTTCTTCAAAATATTATTGGCATATGGTAAACAAAGCTCAGTCCTTTTCAGTAATGGTGCCAATTTGAGATCTGTGTAGCCCATGTTTGGCACTGATTTACTGAAAATATTGCATCTTGTCTTCTGCGTCAACATCTTACTTTTTCTGATTGTCTTCTGCTCTGTGCAAGTGACTGCTTGGCTCTTTTAATTCACCGAGGTGCTTCACCAGGGTATAGAATGGCTTCAGGGTCTCCTCTCTCTCATCAAGCCCCCACCTATGGTTATCTTGGTCATAAGCGAGTTTGCAGTTTGCCTCCTGATTTTTTGTACGGGATTTCCAACTCCGTGATCATCAAAAACCCCACATATGGTGATCTTGGTCATCTGCAAGTTTTGCAGTTTGCCCCTCTGAGCTTTTGCATGGGGGCTTCCAACTCTTTGATGATGGCATTCTTCTGTCCCATCTACCATCTGAGGTCTGAACTACTGTGCATTTGCAGAAATTTAAAAGCTCAGATGGAGTATGTGTGAATCTTTATATAAATCTCTGCTATCTTCCTGAAGGTTTCCTCATATTCTTCTTCGAAATATTATTGGTATATGGTAAACAAAACTCCGTCTGTTTCAGTAAAGGTGCCAATCGGAGGTCTGTGTAGCCCATGTTTGGCACGGATTTGCTGAACATATTGCATCTTGTCTTCTGCGTCAACGACTTGCTTCTTCTGATTCTCAATCTGCTCTGTGCAAGTGACTACTTGGCTTTTCTAATTCACTGAGATGCTTCACCCTATGGTTATCTTGGTCATCTGTAAGTTTGCAGTTTGCAGTTTGCCTCCCTGAGTTTTTGTAGAGGACTTCCAACTCCTTGATCATCAAAACCCCACCTATGGTTATCTTGGTCATCTGCGAGTTTTGCAGTCCTTCCCCGAGCTTTTGTATGGGGGCTTCCAACTCCTTGATGATGGCATTCTTCTGTCCCAGCTTAAGATTTAATCCTCGGTATTCTCATCAATAGAAGCCCCATTGCCATATTAGCATTGGTCAACATATCTTACTATTTGGTTTCATAGAATGTCATCCCTCCTCTCCTTTACTTAGATGTGCTCGCCTGTTTGAGCTTCCTATCTTGTTACTTAAAGTTTAAAAACCTAAGTTGCAAGGTTTGAGTTCGTGATTGGCGAGGATAAAAGTAAAAACAGGTTTGCCAATAGATAATCTTTGGAAAAATTTGTGATCAAGTTCAAAGATTATAAATTACATTACATTTTATTTTTATTTTCAAGATATGAAATAAAGCTTAGGAATGTCCAAATCGATAAATATTATTAGATAGCTTCTAAAACTATATAAGATGTCAAAACACAAACCATGATAAGTTTATCAAAATTAGAACAGTAATAGAAATTACTTTCGATAGTATTCACTGAAGTCCATTTTAATTTGCCAAAGTTCGATTAAATTCGCCAAAAATTAAACTGCATGAATTTTTCAGTGAATATGAATGAATTTAAACTTGTTCAATTAAATTTTTTGAATTCCAATTTTTATAATGGAATTTTGACTTAGTTAAAATCAATGATATCCGATCCCCAATTGTGATCTCTTGCTAGGCTGCTCATCCTCTGTTTGCAATGAAGCGTTCAGTATTGATCCCATAACTGAGGATTGTGTTGCATCAGAGGAAGACACAATGGACAGCACCACATACATACATTGAGATTTTATGATGGGGACTTCAATGCTAGCAGAGGCCAGTTTGGTGACTGGAAAGGGTGTAGGTAATCCACTGAATAGAACTGTACCCTGCTGAGCCACATGTGTGGAGAACACAAAAGTGTATTTGACTATGGTTGAGGAAATTTTTTGAATTCCAATTTTTATAATGGAATTTTGACTTAGTTAAAATCTTGTGATAGTAGTCTCTTCAATGATATCCAATCCCCAGTTGTGATCTCTTGCTAGGCTGCTCATCCTCTGTTTGCAATGAAGCACTCAGTATTGATCCCATAACTGAGGATTGTGTTGCAGCAGAGGAAGACACGATGGACAGCACCACATACATACATTGAGATTTTATGATGGGGACTTCAATGCTAGCAGAGGCCAGTTTGGTGACTGGAAAGGGTGTAGGTAATCCACTGAATAGAAGTGTACCCTACTGAGCCACATGTGTGGAGAACACAAAGGTGTATTTGACTATGGTCGAGGAAATTTGGTGAGACAGCAGATGGAGTCACCATCTTAGGCACAAAGATCAGAGAAGATAGTGAAGGCAAAGTGGAAGTAATGGTGGCTTGAAGAATAGGAAGAATAGAAAATATGGGCAGAGTTGATGAATTGGTAGATTGTGAAACCACGGGTGTTTGGGAGATGGTAGAAGCTTGGGATTGTGGTTTTGTGATAAGACTAGAAACATCAGTAGTCAGGGTCACTTGTGAAAACATATTGTTTGGCACACAATTGGGACGAGCATGATGGTAGAGGTGGAAGTAATGGGGACATTTAATAACTCTGCAACTTATTATCTCTCCACCATCTTGTGGGGTAGAACTGCTGGATGATTCTGGGGAAGCACAAATAGAAGGTGCTTGGAACATAATGGGAAGAGCAGTGCTATGAGAAGCATAATAAGTAGAGGCAGAGAATGTAGGAGAAATTGGTGTATATGTAAAGGGCATTGTGTTGGCTCTAGGTACTTGAAAAGGACGTCTTACTGCTGAGTGGAAATTGCTTCAATGGGAGACATCTGCAAAGTGAGTAAAGCCAAAAGGTCTCAACTTTGTAGCGGAATTTTTTAGGAAGTATTGGCCCTGGGCTACTTGTACCCTTCAATACCACCTAAGATTCCCAACATTCTTATGAATTTCATCTTGAGGGCGGTACTTGTGCATATGTTGAAGATTTACTTCTGCCAATTGGCCAAAAGGTGAGCTGCCACTTTCCCTTTTCTATTGTAGTGCAAGAAAGGAGCCACCGTGAATGTGTATTTGATTCACATCTCTACAGCAAATATGAGTATGTGTAAAGTTTTGGGGTGCAAGGTTTCCAACTGCCACTGGTAAATTATTAAACATTGTTGCCTGCGCTGCCTTTAGTGGCCCTTAAAACCTGGTTTGCCACTTTTCTAGAATCAGTCTGTTGAGCACATACTTGGGGAACCTATGAGGCCCAACTAGGGCTACGTCCAATCTGATAAAAAAGCAACTTGCTAATTAGAATCAGTCTCCTGGTGCTCTTAGCCCTGATTACATCTCCAATGGAATCCTGGTGCATTATTCAATGCAGAATTTCAAATATAACTGTGCAAGGAAGAGGTCACAAATTCTACTGTAATGGTTATATTACAGATGTCTGTTTGAATAGGGTCTGTGATATTGGGCGTCCAAGGTTGAAATAATTTTGGACTAAAACTCAGTCTTACAATTACAACCAATTACAGAGATTGCCGTGGAAACCAAGAGAAGCCAGCCCTATAATCATTATCCTTATTAAATAAAAAGATATGATCCCTTTCTAGTTCAACCTTGTTCCTTTATTTTGTCCTAAATATTTTGCACATAAGCACCATGGCATTTCTTACATCTATGTATTGTTATGGAGCATTCCCAGGTTTGAATGCATCCAATGTATCTATCTGGTCCCTCAGGACATCTTCCATGTCATTCTCAACAGTCCAACTATCCACCCAAGATTGTGTGAACTTTAATTTTGGTTAGGAAGTTACAAATAGTATGAAGAAATCTACATGGGGAATCTGCATTTAACTTACCTGAGGGAGAATGAATTTGTCTATTCTAGATTGTCCCAAAATCTAGCAGATACTTCTTTGTCTTAGAGCTGGCTACACCTCATTGCTAGCAGCAGATACTTTTGAGATTGTAGGATCCCTGTGGAAGAATGACTTTTGATCTTTGGAGCCTTGTGGAAGAATGATTTTTGATTGTTGGATCCCATGGAAGAATGACTTTTGATCTTTGGAGCCTTGTGGAAGAATGACTTTTGATTGTTGGATCCCTGTGGAAGAATGACTTTTGATCTTTGGAGCCTTGTGGAAGAATGACTTTTGATCTTTGGATCCCTTTATCAAGGTGGATTAACAATCTCAGGGCTTGACTCTACTGGAGTGGTATTCTTAAAATAAAGTAGAAGCCAGAGTAATTTTGGCACAAGTTTCTGACATTAGCATTACATCTCTGATGACATGCAAATCAACTGGTGATGCTTGTGCTTGCTGCATTATATCTGTCCCTGCATCTTTGTTTTTCTACTTTCCCGTAATTCCTCCTGAACCCTTTGAGCTTCTTCAATCACGCGAATGCAACAATTCAGAGTAATGATTTCACTTGAAGAGCTTGAAGGAAACCATTTTATTCAGAACAATGGCGGATTTGAGGACCCTGTGGATACATATGAACTGACAATCAATCAACTCTGAGAAAATATTAAATAAATCACAGAGCAGCTTAAAATTTAAAACACAATCAATGAAATGAGTAAGTAAATCTCTGGGGATTAACAAAATTGCATTGATTAGATATTTCACCCAGTAATTTTGGCGGTGATGCGTCTTGGGGTAAGATATTAATTCAAAAAATACAAATTATCACATAGTTCAAGATTAGAATTACAGTTGGATTTAAGATTGACAAATTTCACAATCCTGTGAGCTTTTAGAAACTTAAAGCAAGACAAACAACACAGAATGAAATGCCACCGGATTTGGACATGTGGCCTAGTCTTGTCAATCCTGCACACAAATGAGAGCTCAAGCTTACACTGTAACCTTTCTAATCTTGTGGGTGTGCAGGGTTGAGAATCATTACTAAAGTACTGGTGAACGGTACACAGTGCAAAAATTGCTCAAGGGAGCACAAGAGTGAAATAAGTGTCTTCATTTTGTGCACTCAGTCCCAAAATGCTTAGTATTCAGCCTGTGCTTCAAAAATATTTTGCTTGAATACTTGGCTCTGCCCTGCACACATGCAAGCCTGCAGATATTTATGTTTTGCTTTGGAGTTAAGACTTCACACGGGAACTGGTTGTCTGGCTTCAAACACTTGTCTCACTCTTGCCATCTTTGACATTTAAATTGTATTTAATACTTTTAAAGATAAGCCCCGAAAGATAAACTTTTAATGCTGTCTTAAACATTAGAATGGGAAAACATTGTGAATAAAAGAAAAGAACACAAAAATTAACATAATAAAGTAAAAAGTGAAATATTTACACAGCAGACTTTATTACAAAGTTGGGAGAGTTGATGATAAAGCAAGGAATGAGTTGATGAAACTTGGTAAAATTAACTTTTTTTTTTGCCTAAGTTAAAAGTGGCCCCACATTAGGAATAGCAAGGAACATGTTTATGAAACTTGGTAAAATTAACTTTTTTTTGCCTAAGTTAAATAAGTGGCCCCACGTTAGGAATATCAAGGAACGGGTTAAGGAAACTTGGTAAAATTAACTTTTTTTTTGCCTAAGTTAAATAAGTGGCCCCACATTAGGATTCTGGGAGACAGGACCCTGAAGCATCTAAAGGCCTTTGTTCCATGGAGAGCATTAACAATGTAGTTCTTTGGGTGGAGGAAAGAGATGGAGTGAAGCTGGCCCTCTCCCTTCAGCATGGATTGAAATGGTTGAGTGCTCCAGTAGTAAGAGTGCAATGTGCATACATAGAGTACTGGCATCCGTGGGTATCCTCCACTTCTGGCCAAGTTTACCGAAGGGTGGTGGTGGTATAGTGGTAGCCTTATGGATTTGAACCCCTAACCTGGTAGTAAAGGATGATGGGGACGTTTCTGATTCCCCTGCATATAAAAAGAAAACAAAAGTACATACATAAATTTGGGCTAGGTCTGCTGTCCTGTTTGGGTTTGCATTGTTGGGGTTTTGTCTGGAAAGGGTAATGGCCTACTGAGGAAACTGAAAATTGGTTGTATAGTTTGGCTTTCTGAGCCAATTTTTGTCATTTGGGCTGTGAACTGTCCTTGATCCATTGCTTGTTGCTGAGGGATGGATTATGGGCTACGTTTGGGTCATATGCTTTTTATTAGCTGAGATATGGGCTGAATTTGAGGCTGTTTGTTGGGATGAATGGCTTTGAGATTGAACCTCAACTTGTGCCTGATGTTGGGCAGGGTCAAGCTGATTTCAGGTTGTTCAGGTGGATATTCCTTATGGGCATATAACAAGTAGTTAATTACAACCACACTTGGCGCTGTCGTTTAGAAAATCAAGCAACTCTTTGGGTGTCACAGGTTGGGAATTATAACCATGACCCGGCTTTTGTGTACAAAATTAGCCAACTCTTGGGTGTCCTATTGCCGAGAAATCTCCCAAGAAATTGGACCAGCTGCTGTTTTTATGGATGTCCATTTGCTGAGACAACACAACTTGGAGATGGCTGAGTGAGGTTTGTTCTGATAGGTGGTACTCAGTCCAAAGACTGGTTGTCTTGAAGTTCATCTATGCCACACCTTCCTTTAGATGGTAACATGGTCTAGGAAGGGTTGTTGGTCTTCAAGATGTCCATAGACTTGGGAAATTCGAGCTCTCGTATGAGCTTTAGGAATTCTCTCATAAAAAGTTTAGCAGGGTTTTTGAGAGCACCTTGTTCCTGATCATCTGTTGAGCTGCTTCTGTTTAATCATGGCAGCTTGGTTTTGAGGGGCTTGCTGTTTGATTTCACATGGAATGTAAGATCAACGAGTTGGGTCCATCAGTTAAGAGGAGATGCAAAAAGGCAAAGGGAAAGGTGAAACACAACCCAAAAGGAACTACTTCAAAGAGAAAGGCTTCCTCTGGTTTCACAATTTTTTTGTGTGAGGAGTACACTCTCAAGGACTATATATTTTGGGTCCAAACTATTTTACGCACTTGTTACAACCATTGACTTACAGTTGCAGGTATGGACTGAATTTGAGGCTGTTCATTGGGTTGAGGCTTGGCTTTGAGGTTGCACCTCAGCTCGTGTGGCTGTGCCTGATATTGGGCAGGGTCAAGCTGATTTTCAGGCTGTTGCACTGGATCTTTCCGATTGAAAATATGGACATATAAGAAGTTGTAAATCACAACATAACTCAAGGCTGTATAACAAATTTAGCCAACTCTTCGGGTGTCAAAGGCTGGGAATTACAACCATGACTCAGGGCTGTTGTGTACAAAATCATCCAACTCTTGGATGTTACATTGTGAAGAAACGTCCCAAGAAATTGGACCAGCTGTTGTTATTTATGGATATCCATTTGCTGGGACAACGCAGCTTGAAGGGAGCTGGGTGAGGTGTGTTCTAACAGTTGGTACTTAGTCTAAAGACTAGTTGATTTGAACTTCATCCGTGTCACACCTTTTTTTTAGATGGTGACATTGTCTAGGAAGGGTTGGTGGTCTTCAAGCTGTCCATGGACTTTAGAAATTTGTTCTCTTATATGAGCTCTAAGAATTCTCTCATAGGAAGTTTAACAGGGTTATAGAGAGCATCTTGTATCCAAGTCATCCGTTGAGCTGCTTCAGCTAAGGTTTGTTTAATCACAGAAGCTTGGTTTTGGGGGTTGGTGGTGGAAGGGAAGAAGTTGTTTGGTTTCATCTGGAATGTAAGATCAACGAGTTCGGTCTGTCAGCTAAGGGGAAAGGCAAAAAAGGCCAATGTAAAGGTAAAACACAACCCAAAAGGGAAAGGTCAAAACCATTTCAAACGAGAGGTGTCGCTCTGGGTTCACAAAAATTGTATGAGAGGAGTTAGACACAGTCCAGGACTACATATTTTGGCTCGAACCATTTCATACACTTGTTACAACTTACAACCATTGACTTAGAGTTAACAGTTACAGGTCAGCCAAGGGCGAAGACAGAGGAGTATAGAAAGAGGCGAAAGATGTGCAATTTCTTACAGACTAAGGGCTGTAGAGCTAGAAAAGAAAGAGGAAGATAAGTTTTTCTTAGATTAATTGATGGTAGAAAATGAAGGTCAAACTTAGAAGAAGATAACCAATCGAAGAGGTCTGCTTAGAACTGTTGGTGGAATCTCTTGCAAGGCTTTGTTTGACCTTCTTCAATTAGATTTGTTTCATGGTGAATATTGCAAGCTATTGGCAGAAGTTCATTTGCTTCCACTAGATGTTTCTTTATAGACACCAAAGAGGCAAAAGATATACAATTCCTTACAGACTAAAGGCTAGAGATGGCTAGAAAATAAATCAAAGGAAGGTTTTTCTTAGATTAAGTGATGGTAGAAAGAGATAAGCTCAAACTTAGAAGCAATCGAAGGGGTACACTTAGAATTGTTGATGGGATCTGTTATAAGGCTTAGTTTGACCTCCTTCAATTAGAATTTTCACAGAGAATATTCTAAAGAGTGAATCACTGACTCCAGAAACTTCTTTTCTGTGTAGTTAGTGAAGGAATGTCCAGCTGAATGTCATTACACCCGTCGCTTGCAGATGGGAGCTACCAAAAACAAGGCAAAATGATGGTGGCATGCGATTGTTTTCCTTTTCCTTTGCCAGGCAGTGTCCCCTGAGATGCCTTTCCTTTTCCAATTTTCAGACACGAGTGTTTTCATCATTCAACTCTCTCTATCATTTTAATGTTTAATAATTTATCAGGAAAAATTGTTGCAAATTGCAATGACATTATAATTAGATGTTTATTCAATCTTCTGTCCTGGAAGGTTCATTACAAATTGTAATTTTCATTTTATATTTTCTTGCATTTTCAACAAAGTATACTGAGCCTAAAAGAAATTCACAAATCAATAATCATTTCTAGATATGCACAGCGTATTGCTGAACTACCCTTTCTCACTTTAGGTTTTACCTGTGACCTGGAGACGGGAGATATCTTGGGTACGGTGACACCGTGACAGTGACACATTAATAAAAAAGGTACGAGGGTATGGGAAAGCAGAATAATTTACACACACATAGAAAACAAATAGACACATACACATGTATTTATATGGACACCCACACAGATAAATACATATGTTCATGTATACATATATATGTGTGTGTATTTCAGAATATGTATATAAAATTGAAAGTTTTAGTGTTTATAAATGGCAGAAAATGTATTTTTTTCATTTTAAGCAAGTCTTTTGTTTTTACGGGAGATGCCGAGATAGAGCAGGACACATCAGGAAATTATGAGTGAAAACTCCAGATGCTTGAAGATGCCCCTCTTTGTATTTCGCCTATCAATGTATACCCATCTTGGATATGTGTACCATTGGTCAGGAGATGAACCTCCTGGTTTCTACAGGGCCTCAGATAAAATATAAAACTTAAATATGTTTTGGAGGACAAACCGACTCCTGATGGGCAGGGAAGGTTGCAAATTTTATCGTTGGCTGTTGGTTGGTAATTAGGTGTATTAACATTACTTCACATTGCTATGTGTATGTATAACATGCTGAATCCATCCATATTGGCATGCAGGAAGTTTTGATGTTTTTGTAAAATGGGAGCTTTAGAGCAAATGCTCCATTTGGTTTTGGGATGCACCTATGCATATTGAAGAAGTTTTATATGATTTATCTTTTTAGTATTAGACTTTGGCTTTGGTGATATGATTCACGAGTCTCTAGCTTTGGTGATATGATTTTGTAAAATACTGAACCTATACATAAAAGACAAGTGCCTAGGTCACTTTGGGGCTGTAGGAGCTTATGGGCTAACCATTGGTATGATAGAGTGTGTCAACCAAGGGAGAGTACGAAAGGCTACTTACCCTTTTCAACTCCGATACAGCACGACAATTAAGAGACAATATGAGAGGTTATTTACAGTTTTCAAGTATGATGTAGTGTGAAAGAGCTAACCCCAGGGCTTGACTTGTAGTCTTGTTGTAACCCTGTTTTAGGAGATATCACCTTTGACAATCACATTTCAGACGCAAAGGATGAATTGACATTCTCGTCCATTTCCATTAACTTGCTTCTTATATAAACTGGCTACCTGGAGATGAAAAACTTATTATGGCGACTTCATGATTTCATATTGAAATAGCTTGTGTATTACTATGACTGACTGTTTCAGGAGAAAACTTTCATGGGAAATAAAAAAGCCAATGTAGTATTGTGAAATATGTATCCCATAGGAAGTATGTATGAGATTTGGGATTTTAGGGGTATATTCTTTATCAAACCTATATTTTGTCACAAGTACATATTGAATCCTGAACTCCAAACAATTGGACTGGGGAATGCCAACTTTTGCCAACTTTTTAGCTTTGTTTGGCATTTGGGTTTACTTATCAAGAATATACCTTTTCCCTTGCCTGTTGTAATGTGCATTGCCTGAATTCCGAGGATTGAAAAGATCTTTGGACATAGCACATTTATTCCTCTGACATTCAAACTTTCTTCCTGACAACCAACAGACCTCCCGTAGCTTGTCAGTTGCATTGCCCATGTTCCGAATCTGGAGCATGTACTTGGTAATTTCCTTCTAAATGACATCTTCATAGAACGTCCTTACAATTGTAGATTTCAATCGAAGCACTAAATTTGTTTATGTGAGCTGCTCTATATGTTTGGAAGACACATGTAAAAGCAGCTTTGACATCTTTGACCAGCGAATATTGAATACAATGTTTTACCCTTTTTGGAAAAAGGCGCTGCCAGCATTTTTTGCCGGTGTCAAGCCCCAGTTGAAAATTCAGAATAGTATTAGAAGAATGTTTTGTGCTGAATATTTAAGGCCTAACAACAGTTGTATTTGGCCTACCTCAAATCCTGTCTACCTGGGGAATTCTCCAAATCACAAATGAAAACAGGGGGTCACAGCTCAATTTCCATTCTTCCTGCGAATGGTAAAAGCCAGTGCTATCATCTCTGCGTAATGTGTACCCGGCAAAGGGGTTTAACCCACCCGAATGGGCATTGGCTCTTGGGTCCTGACTCATTTGGAGATATTATATGATACGTGGGAGATTTGTTTATTATGTGGTCTTCCTATTTTGAATAGCTTGTAGTAGTGGTTGTATGGTTTGTTTCTGATATTAATAGTTTTACTAGTATTGTTTTCATTTGTTTATAAAAGAAAAGGCTTGAATGATAGTTTAAAATAGAAGTTTTTGGTGTGTTTGCAGGTTGGGCGCTTTACCAATTGCCTGGTGGAGGCAAAAGCTGCACTACAGCAAAAGTACCTCTCCTCATATTCATCTTTTTATTTTACCTAACATAAATTTGGATTTCACTTTCTGGATAAAGTTGATTGCTTTTACCTGCAC
The DNA here is from genome assembly GCA_018340775.1 of Taxus wallichiana var. yunnanensis. Classification (NCBI taxonomy): domain Eukaryota; kingdom Viridiplantae; phylum Streptophyta; class Pinopsida; order Cupressales; family Taxaceae; genus Taxus; species Taxus wallichiana. The sequence goes on from CM031242.1 coordinate 888,027,248, forward strand.
AGGTCTGAAACCATTCAACGCAAGTTTACGATAGCAAAGTCACTTTTAGCAAAGGCAGATAAATCTACATTTGATCGGCTATGTGGACAGGTTTGTAATAATGTACTTGCAATGGGAATGGATGGCCGCCTGTTTTAATTTTGCTGTACAATTATTCATTATTCTAAGCTGCCCACCATCATTTGAATTTGAAGAAAATTTCATGTAATAAGATGCGAAAAGGCTATATACAGTAGATAATCTAGTACTCAGGAATGGATTTTTCTTTTACTCAATGATCATGTATGGCTACAGATATACAGGCTAGAAACTGAGCAAAAGAGATTAGAGGAGGACACGGTGGTTTACAATCGGCTTCAAGAACAACTTAAGCTTTCTCCAGCCTATCAAAAGGTAAGCACTTTATTGTTGAGGAGGAAGTGATGTCAATGCTTTCTTTTCTGCCCAGCGAACTTCTCCCAATTGGAAGTTTTTGTGGTGGATGGGAAACTGCTGCTATAGCTAAGAAAACATTTTTCTTGATTTAGTTAAATTTCTATTTCCTATTTAGGTTAGAGAAATGCAATTTAATTTGTGTATCCACATCTCGCTCCATGTTAATGATACTTTAAGATGGTCGAGTTTTAATTTGTGTATACATATCTTGCTCCATGTTTATGATACTTTAAGATGGTCGAGTATGGTCGCACACACATCCAGACCCAACAAAATACAGGCCAGTCAGAGAAGTCCGACGTGGAAGATGATGAAATTTCTTTTGAGGAGCTACTAGCTAAGGAAAAAAGGATTCATTCTGGTACGCTATTTCTAATTGAACTTTAGCATGAATGTAGCACAACATTTCTGTTCTTGGTTTACAATGAACTCCTCCTTTGCAGGCAAAAGCATGGCCCAATCAGATCATCAGTGCCTGTTCGTTAATTTGGTTTGACTTGAATTGCACATGTTGAAAGGAAAGTGCGAAGTATCTTACCTGTATAGTTACAGAGAGGGATCAAACACCTCTTTTGTGGGGTGGGCGTTGAAGGGTCGCGATAATAATATGATGTATGTTCTCTTTTTTCTCTTGATAGTAATACTTGCAGCTTATGCATTAATGATGGTGCTGTCCATGTCAAATGTGCGGCTTTGTACACAAGCATTTAGGAGTATTTGTTTTTCACTCCAATAAGATATGTGACAAATTGAAACATCTGCAAATGCCTAATGCGCATCTCTGTGTTTCTTTTCTACGATGATGTCTGCTCAGGTCCAAGCTCATGTTGCATTAGTTTGCTTTGTCCCTAACACTTGTCGAATGTTATAAAGAGTGACTATTCCACTTTATGCAGACTGTGTGGGGTCATCTCATAATGATTTGTTTCTGTGTTTGTGATTCAATATTTTAGCTTCCAGCTGGGTTATATGATTGAAACACAAAAAACCCATCTAGGGAAAATTTTCCAAAACGAAAAGATTCCCTACAAGGATCACAAACCTTGCACTTTGTGGCGTTCATGCCTACTGGCACGAGAATGCAATGGGATGGTTTTACTTGCTTGAATGAATCATATAAATCATCTTTTACAATTTTGTGATGCAATGAGATACTATGAGATGCTTGTGTTATGTGACCAGGTACTTGTTGCAATTATCTTTCAAGAAGGAAAGAACAAAAAGGATTATATAATTTTCACCGGTGACCAAAGTTACACTAGAATCATATTTATCATTAAGTAAAAGAGAACTCGAAGTTGAAGAAGTCTCCAGCTAAACCATAAAATGGGTGAAGCACAACAAAAGGGGGTAAACCCAAGGCAGGGAAACTTTAGCCATAGAACAACCAAAGAAGGATCACTTAGGGAAATAAGAAGTCCATGAATACCAAAGTTGAAATCCAGGTTAACTAACCAACAGTTATGTATATGTGTGATTGCACAGTACAGAAGGTTAACTGCCAACATCACCATTCCCTAGGATCCTCTAATAATTTTAAGAGTATGGCCTAGGCTAAGCGGTTCCATTTGGAGGAGGAACCAAGGAACTTACCATAAAATGCCACCTAAGATTCAACGGTTGCGAAACTGCGTTGACATACAGACTGACAGTTATGAAACTGCCTCGACATGCAGATTGGTGGTTACAAAACTGCCCTGACTGTTGCATCACTGTTAAAAGTCTCGCAACTTCCATAGGCCACAACCTTAACATATGAACTTGAAGTCAAGTGCTGTCGTTTTGAATGTGCATAACTTCTCTCGAAGAGTCCAAATATGCACCCAAAATTTGACTTTGATGTGTTCACCGTGATGTTTTTGCCTCTGCGCAAGAACCTATCATTTTTAGGTTAGTAATGGTCGCATGCTCTCATTGAATCCTACTAATAAGCAATTGACTAAATTGAGTTTGATGGTGTACACGATCCAACTCCATGAAGAAGGATTGACAGCCCATTGCCAAATTCACCCTGACATGCTACTTTTTGTGGTCTACGTTGCTGAAATGGCACCCCGGGGCACTGGAAGCGGGTATGGGAGCGGGCAGGGAGTGGCGAGGGGCCTGCGGAAATGGCCGGGTACTGGACAGCCAGTACCCGGCCGTTTCCGCAGGCCCCTCACCGCTCCCTGCCTGCTCCTGCCGCCAAAAAACAGTTTTTTTAATTCTACAGAAGGTATAGTTTAAATTTAATATATCATTACAGCAGAAATTACAGTTTTCACAGCACCATTATTCTACAGAAGGTATATTTTAAATTTAATATATCATTACAGCAGAAATTACAGTTTTCACAGCACCATTATTCTACAGAAGGTATATGTTAAATTTAATATATCATTACAGCAGAAATTACAGTTTTCACAGCACCATTATTCTACAGAAGGTATATTTTAAATTTAATATATCATTACAGCAGAAATTACAGTTTTCGCAGCACCATTATTCTACAGAAGGTATATGTTACAAGCCATCATAAACATGGATAAAAATAGCATGTATGAGATAAATCATAAATGTAATAAACACCTCAACTAGATATGGTAGGGACAATTGAAATTATGAATGTATGAGTAGTTTGTTGTGGCTATTTAGCTTGTTTTGTTTTTCATATGCATAATATGTGGTTAATTCTTATTTAGAAGGCTGAAATTTATATATTTTTTAATTTTTATATATTTTTGTACTGCCGTATCCTATACGCTGTATCCAAGCCCAATTTTTTTGCCGTTTCCGCGTATCGGATACTCCGTACCTGCTCCCGTATCCAAAATGTATCGGCTACTTAGTTTTTGTTGATGCAGAACTGCCCTGACTGTTGCATCACTGTTAAAAGTCTTGCAACTTCCATAGGCCATATAACCGCCTTCTTGTGGGTTTCTGCCCACTTATAACGGTCTTGCAACTTCCATAATCTTAACATATGAACTTGAAATCAAGTGCTGTCGTTTTGAATGTGCAAAACTTCTCTCGAAGAGTCCAAATATGCACCCAAAATTTGTTGTTTTTGATGTTTTTGCCTCTGCACAAGAACCTATCATTTTTAGGTCATTAATGGTTGCATGCTCTCATTGAATCCTACTAATAAGCAATTGATTTAATTGAGTGTGATGGTGTACACAATGATCAATCCAACTCTATGAACAAGCATTGAGAGCCCATTGCCAAATTCACCCCGACATGCTACTATTTTTGGTTGATACAGAATTACCATCACCCATTGGATGCTCTTGCATTAGAATATCAAAGTTAGAAGATTGTGAGCTCATGCTCACATATGTATGGCGAGTGGTAGAACCACTCTTTTGGCTATTAACCGTGGCCGTGGTGTTCTCCTCCACCATGTTGAACAATAGATTGCCCTCTGCCTAACTCTGATTATTCTTATTCTTTTCCATCTTCTTGTGGGTTTCTGCCCACTTACAACCGTCCACCTTTGCTAAGTTCAATTCTACCTTCTGTTCTGTGCATTCTTTTTCAGGTCAATTCACAAAGGCTTCACTATTTCATTGAATTGCAAGTGGATTGTATTGATTAATCATATCTTTCATTGTTGCTGCTAAAAAACTTTTTCTTTCTTGCTCATTCGTTGATCCCATGGCCACGTTGAACCTTTTACTCTATTTCTATCTTTTGTGATTGCTTCAAACAATTCCTCCACCTCACTCTAAATCACATTTTTAGCTGAATGTTCAAACAAAAGGTTGTTTTGGATTGATTTGCAGAGTTGCCCGTTCTCTCACTCTTTTGGGTTCTCCAAATAGAAACAAGCCTCATTTTTTTCCCATCATCACAGATTAGGTCTCCATAGGCTTCTTCCTTCTCTGTTGATCCTCTGGACTTCCCATCACCTCTAAAGATGCTAGAAAGAAATTATCTCTCCCACGCCTCTTCACCATCAAACATAACTGCATCATGATTTGAAAATGTCCACTTCCATTCCTCTTTTGCTAGGGTGGCGTTTGCATTTAGTGAAGTCAAATGACAACTTTTGTTTATGACTCCACTCTCTTCTGTCATTGAAAGTAGTCTCCAATTTTCCCTTCTTATGAATTGAATCTCCATTTACCATTCCATCATATCTAGCCTTATTGTCAAACTGCCATGGTATTCCCAACAAGATATGACATGCATCCATATGCAACAAATTGTACAAAATGTTAACTTGATATGAACCTATCTACACATCAATTTCACATTGTTTCTGCACACTGTAAGTTCATTCCCCTCTACTAACCAAGGCACCATATATGGCTCCAAGTATGGTGCACTCTTCAAATTCAGCATGTCCACGACTTCCATTAACACTAGATTATTTGTATTTCCATCACCAACTATAACATTGCAACACTTTTGTTTTGTCTTGTATTTGGTTCTGAAGATACAACTCCTTTGGCATGGCTCCAATTGCTGTCTTGCTGTCTTGCTGTCTTCAACCTCCTTTTTCAAACATCAAAATTACTCTTGGCTTCTTGGCCATACATGAACCTTCAGAATTAACTGGACCATTGTCTTGCTTCTCATTCATTGCTGATTGATAACAAGACTTCCACGCTGTTCCTTGGTTTTCATTCTTAAGACTTGTTTCAATGCTTCTTTGAAGACATTCAAATGCCTTTATGCGCACACACTCCACACTCAAAACTCCACAAAATCTCTAGCTTTCTACTCGAGACTGTGTCACTCTAAAAATTCTATGAGGTGCCCAACTCTTCATATTCCTCTTCATTTAGTCCATATGGAGAAGAGTTGTCCACTTGTACCAACTGCAGAAACAACTTGGATGTCCTTTTTCTTGATTACTCTTTACCTTTTCCCAATTTTCATTTTTCTTCTATTTAGCTTTGCCTTTATAACTCCTTTGTATACTCTTTCATTGATAACTCTTTTTGCCCCAATGATGAATAAACGAATGAATGACTTAAGATTTTGAAGTCATAACAGCAATTTCAAAATGCACTTAAGAGACAGCTGAGTTGGTGTAGCAAGGCATGTTTTTTTAGAAACTTACCTTTCAGCTTAGCAACCATTTCGCCCATATTGAAATTTTGGCTTTTCTTCTTCTATTTTTTTATATGCACTTCTCTCCACCATGGAGCTGCATGTCATTTCAACATAGGTTTAGCCACCTTTAGTTTCATGGGATTTTTAACCTCTTCAAAATCAAGTACTCTTCCATCTCAATCACTCAACCTATTAATTCTTCATGATTCAAGCTTCATAAGGAGAGGAGCCAATGGTTGAGCATGGACCAATACTTATGAGGGTAGATAAAAACTAAAGAGCTAGTACATGTCACTTTCCCACTTACATTTTGAAAAAAAGTGCCCTATAAAATAAGTCACATCAAGTCATTCCAAACCAATTAGCCAATCAAATGATGACAAATAGGTGGGAAAAAATATATGACTTAATTCTCAAGTAATGGTCCACCTTGAATTTCTTTGTATTTAAAATAACCAAATTTAAATATTTAAAAAGTCTCTTCCACATAATTTTAACTTCTAAAATGAAATATATGTATAATGGGGAGAGCATAACCTATTAAAGGGTATTTTTTGTTTTGAATTATACTATATTATGGTGCCTATGTGCACTCTTAAACTTAGGGTGCACAAAGACTAGCTCCTCTCCCTTAAGAAGCTAATGACTATTTTTGATATGGTTGTAAGCAATATTTCCTCTATCATTTGCTAGATAAACACTTCACATTTATACCTCTTGCTCGCCATTGGCTCTTCAACATCACTCTCACCTCCTTTCTACACTATATCTTCTTCCATCTAGTTTAGCGGCATCTAATCTTGTTTGTACATGTCTTAATGAACCCATAATTTCATCTTAACTCCCTACCGTGTTAGCAATCATCACTCTTCTTGGAGGATCTTGACCCATTTTAAACAATCGGCTACTTTGTTGCAATAAGCCACCTCTTCTCAATGACTCTCTAAACACCTATCAAAGGAGTACACTTGACTGTCTTTTCTATTACCCACCTTAGAGTGGATGACACTTGACTACAACATCGCCTACCCAAAATTCTTTGTCGGAAGATGTCTTCACACTTTGTTAACACACATTTGTTGGATACTCTTGCTCTCATACCAATTGTAGTCGAGGATAAGAGACACCATGTGATTGGCTAATTTGTCCTTGTGCCTTGAACAACTCATTCTAGTTGCATACACAAGCACAACAGAGACTTCACGGACATATGATCATATGCAACAATTGATAGAGATTCTTAAATTGAGAAATACTTATAACATCACTTGAGAACTCATCTCAACTTACTAGTTACATACAACATACATGAAAGTATTACAAAGGTACACAATCCTTCAATATTTGGAATTCATGACAATAATCTTATTGACTTAAAATATGGGTTGAAAGCCTATCACAACTCTTCACCTAACATTCTTAGAAGCATTCTAAGGTGCCATATCATTCTCTAGTAAATTCACTTGTCTAAAATTGATGTAATCTCCTTGTCATCACAATGATCATCAATTACCTACTCAAGCACTCTAAGGTGCCATATCATTCTCTAGTAAATTCCCCGCTTGTCATCACGATGTTCATCAATTACTCGAGTTGTATTTGGTATCTCCCCATTCCTTTGTCAAAGATACTTCTTAAAAGGATTCAATTTCTCCAAGGAGACTTCATTTCCCAAAGGATACCCCTTTTCAAATCTGAAGACTCTTGAAATGTTGGCTGTGAGAAAACCAATCATTATAGGTCGTTACTCTTTTTTTACAATTGACACGGGTAAAATTGTTGATCAATGCCAAGCAACGTTTGCTTTGGTATGTAGACTAGTGGTTGCGAAACTGTCACTTGAGGTTGCAAAACTAGCATGGTAGTTTTATCATCGTGAAAAGTACTGCAACTTGTAAGGCTATAATTTTTGTACTTAAACCTGATTAAGGTTCTATTTTTTGAGGAGAATCCAAACAAGCAATCATATTTGAATTTTGATTTTTGCTTTATGATGTATTGCCTCTACACCAGAGCCTATTATTTGAGGTCATTAATAGTTGCAACCACTACATGAAACTTACTAGAAGCCAATGAACTCAACCAACGGAGTTTTATGTTTGTACGTGACTCAACTTCATAATGAAAACATCGAGAGGACATGCACAAATCCACCTTTGCCTCACTACCCATATTTTTGGTTGATGTAATTGTATCATTGAAAACCTTATAATATTGAAGGAAAATTGCTAAAATGTTCATTAGTATGTTCCAAGTTGCAAACAATGAGAACTAGAAGGTTTTGAAAACTACGACATACATGTAAACCAATTAGAATGATCATGATGTCAAATACCATAGGAGGAGTTTAATAAATCATTTTCCACATGGCATGTGCAATTTGCTTAAAATTTTTCTGACTATGTTCCAGTTAGATATTGTTTCTTAATGTATATTTTTGCTAACTATGATTCAACTATATATTGAAGTGTACAATTTATTGACATTTATGCTCAAATGCAGCAATATTTATGTAGCGAAATATTGATCAATATTGAAATTAAACTTTGAAGTGGGTAGTTAAAGATTACAAACATTTAATGCTTGCCTTCAAAATACTACTTTTGGTTAGAGAAATTTTACAAGTGTAATAAAATCAATGCAAATGTGGCAACAAAGGTTTGCATGGGGTTTTACAACAATATAAAATCTGACTTCGTTTACAACGAATGTAGATAATTTAGATCATGCATGCTCAATTTGAACATGCTATTGGAAGTAAATATGCATGCAAGGAAATGATTATTATGAAGGGGTACTTATGGCATGAATGGAAGCAAATGCTTTGAATTTCATGGACAAATTTATTGTTCCAAAATCACAATTTAACCCAACTTTTCTAAAGAGCTAAACAGTTGTACAACATTTTTTTGGGTACAAAATTGTGACATATATTAATAGATTTAATCAAATAGTTAAAATGAAATAATACTAATGATTGTGTTTCTTTAGACATTTGAGCGATAAGAAGATAATGGAAATGCTTGCAATTGTAAGAAGGTAATGCCTAAAAGGGTAATGTCTTTTTTTTTGGTATCACATAATGGTGTAACATATCTTGTAAATGCTTTATATTTTGTTTTATGATATAATAGAGAAGGAACTTATCTTCTACTAGGAGGAAAAAGTGTAAAACTTAACATTCGATTTCAAATATTTAACCAAAATTTGAAATTTATTACATCAATACTCATAATTAAATGAGGGTTTAGCACAATCTTCGTCCGTCTAAAAAAAAATTATAATAAGGAAAATTTTAATTGGCTCTATTTGAAATTCAAATTTTAACATTAGATGTATTTATGCACTCTCAAAGGATTACATCTACAAATATGTTACATAATCCAAAACCAAACCCTAGGTTAAAGATACCCTAGAAATTATAGGCTAAGACAAAAAAATGTATAAAGCCATGTGGCAAGCTTGTTAGATAGTCAATGCTTCTTCATGCAAGTAATATTTTACCCACACTAATGTTATAATGAAACCATCACTCGTATTGACACAAAGCTATGCAATCCGCTCTTCATTAGCATTTACAATCTTGATAAATGAAATATATAACATCCATTGAGGACAACGTAATGAGTTTCTCAAAGATATTTGTAGTCATCACAAGCAACCTCTTTCAAAGTTGCATCTAACTCCATGTACTCAAGTTTCTTACAAGAAACATTTTGGGTATAGCACCACCTTCTCCACCTCTTGTAGCCAAGACTTTTACTTCAAACCACATGGCCTTTTGAGTGCAATCCTACACACCACTACCTTTTGATTTTGTTCCATCACAAGGGTCTTGTTACTTGTCTCGGACCTTGACCTGCTTCTAACCTTTAGATTAGAGGCCCGGGGTTTGGGCCCCTATATAGGTTCTACACCACTTGGTGAAGAGGTAACATCTCAAAGATCCAACAATTTTTGTTTATAGATATTTTTATTTATTTATAATTGCTCTCAACAATCTAAAAGCCCGTATCTAAATTTTAGTGATTTTTTTTTGCAATGGCAAAAACCTCCTATCTTTCTCCTTCCAAACTTTCCTTAGATATGGATATAGTATACACAAAGCATTCTATCTCCTTGCCTTAAACTCAAAAATCCATGAGCTAAGGGTAGAGTTTAGGTCCCTTGCCCATGCATGAGCCTATTTAAGTTTCTATACAAGCCATGTCCATACCTTCATTATGCAATCACAATAAATGAGTGGGTGATTGGAATGCTCTTTCATACCTTTGCGTGATCGAACATTGTGAGGGTCCATTGGGGGTTCTTTTAACCCAATCCCCTGAGTATGTTGTGTTAAAATTTTATTCTAGGATACTAACCAAAGGAAGCATTAGATTTTGGAAAACCCAACCCATGCGAAATTAGCCCCCCCAAACAATCATGATTGACGTTATGAATTAAAGGTTGTATATAAATTCCTCTCATAGAGTATTCACATGGCTTATTTCTCGTCTATCTTAAAGTTTTTTCGTTCTTCCGAAAATGGAACAAGAGGTGCAAGGGTATTGCGAGCAAGTTTCGCCCTTGTGGAAAATGAAGTGAGAGATATTTACAAACCTATCTCAATCCTTGCTCAAGCTTATTGGTGATCCCAAAGTTCCTCACCCAGGATCCATATGATCCCAAAAAGAGATTTTATACGCCCATGGCAATCCACTACTTGTGAAGAGGTTTGTTTCCAATCCCTCATTCCTCTCAAATATTTTATAATAAGTCATTGAAACTTTTGATCATTGATGTTGAGTGCAAATTTGTACCAAATTTGATCACCCAAATACTTATTCTGGAACATCATAACCCATTTGATGCTTTATTCAAGGAATAATCTCAACCCCTTGCCCCCTAAAGTTTTATTTAATGCTTTTGTAAATCCAATCCTTCACATTCTTGAGTTTTTGGTTTGCTTACACTAATCCATTTGTAGTGCCCACATTTTTATAGCTCCAGTTATCTGTTGGTTCCTTTATTTCTAGACATGTTTTGATTGAGACTCTGATAGACGTTGGACATTTTGCTATGATATTTTATTCTCTTGGACATTATGGCATTTTGGGCGCGTAGCGCCAATTGGATTAGATTCATATACTGTTATATTTCTTATGATATGGATGACACTAGCAGGGTTATATGGTATATTTATTGATTAGATGTTAGTCTCTTGTGGATGATTGATTAATGATATATTGTTTTGGATTTAATGAAGGTAATTTTTATGCTAACCTAAGTATATGTTGTTGCAATTTTAATTGTGGATGACGCATGGCAATCTATGTGGATAATTGTATGCATTGCACTATTAATTGTAAATTTTGTTCGGACATTATAAGTTTGACTGATATTGTGATGTATAGATGATGTTTATTATATTGACAAATGCGGTTAATGTTTGGAATGAGTGTGCAGTGTGGTATAGAGAGCATGGGTTTCAGGGCAGCTACGCAATTGTGCACAAGCGGCCCAAGGGCTGAGTCCTAACCATGCTAAATGTTTGAGGCCTTAGATTAGATGTATTTAATTGGGCACCATGGGTGAACCCCTCATTTTGTAATGTATTTATGTCTTGTAAAATTAATTAGGTTTAGGATGTGTTTTGCATTAAGTAAACTAGCTTAGGGGTTAATAATATTATCTTAAGTTAAGTGTTAGTTTTGGGAAGTGTGTGTGTGTTGGTAGAAGGGATTGGGGACCACATGTGAACCTTGGGTGAACCCCACACCCTCTACCCTTGTGCCCAAGCATGCCAAACCCGAAATTGGGTTATTTTGGGTAATTTTAGGGACCCCTTTTGAGTTTGGGGGTTCCCTTAGCATGAAAATGGGCCCTTGGACCCTACCTAATAGGTAGGGGGGCCTATTTCCAAGGTTTGGAGGGAGTTTCCCTCCCATTTAGCCCTCTTTAGTCACCATCCATGTAAGATGGTTGGGTTGTGTGAAATTGTTAAAAGTTGCTCCACTTTGTTTTATTTTAGTTTTTAGTATTTTGGGTGAAAAGGGATAAAAGGTGAGTTTACTCTTACTTATTTTGTTTTTGGAATCTTTGACTCTTGAGAGGAGAGGGGGTGACACTTGTCACTTTCCCATTGGTGAGGAAACTTTTGGGCTCCTCTTTTTATTCTTTCTCATGTGGGAAGAATGGGTCTTCTTGATTCTTTTTGGAGCACTTGGAGAATTTTGGAGCTTGGAGGGAAGCTTGGACAAAGGGGAAAAGCTTAGAGTCTTGGATAGCATTATAGAGGTAGGGTTCTTAACCTTCTTATTCTTAGTTTTGCTTATCTTGTATGTATGTTTGATCAATGAAATGATGTGTGTGAAATATGTGTTGAGATGAGTATGACGAATGTAGTTGTTGTTCTTATTGTTTTCTTGTTTCCTCTCCACCATCATTTGGATTGATGGTTTTTGGAGAATGTAGGGGAAGAGAGAGGGATTTCCCTCTCAAACCTCATGGTTGTTGGTCAAGCCATGAAGGTCCCTTCTCATCCCCTCATATGGTTTGAGGTGGGAGAAAGTTTCATATGGCTTGAACCTTTCCCCATTCTTGGTGAGGAAACCCCCTTGGGTTTGAAAATCCTCCCAAGAAGGATTTCTTTAGCACAAGGAGGAATAAGGAGGATGTATGATTAGGAGGTATAAGGGGTTTTTATATGTATATGTATTTATTGGTGCTCCTATGGTTGGACACCTTGTTTGGGCATCCTTCTTCCTCTCTTCCCCCTTGTGAGGTTGACCTTGTTCTCCTCATGTTGTGGTTTTCATTGTGTAGTAGGTCTAAGTGGTTGTTTGATCTTATGTTTTTCTTGTTGTGTGTGTGTAAATCCCCATTATTACTTGTGCACATTGTGGAAGCTAGTTCCTCTCTCCCATGGGCTTGGGGGAGGCTAGCATGACTTCCAACCATGGAAAGGCATGTGATGATGCCTATTGGTTGGGTGGTAAACAAGCCATGATTCTTGTAGGAGCATTGGAGTTGGAGCTCAAATTAGAGGACATTGCCATCACTTGTAAATGAATGTGACTTGTTGAGTCTATACACTCTTGTAAACAACCATTTTGTACTTATTGTTCCTTGAAAACATTGGTCACCATAAAGAAAGTTTCCATTTTGTAGTTGCAAGCATCTTGTAAGATTGTGATTTGAATTTATATTGAAACCAAGAACTTGTTAATTTCAATGCCTTCATTTGGAAAGATTTGTTGTTTAGAAATATGCAAAATATTTAGTCATGCAATATACACTTGAAAACTTGAAATATTTACTTGTGCATTGCATATAAAATAAAAAAAAATTAGTGTGCTTGCATTTTATTTCAAAAAAATATGGCACTACACCATTTAAGGGGATCTTATTCTCCTCTCCTACTTGACATGAGATGTTCTTCATGATCTTCTTCAATGTCATTCTAATTATTACATGAATTTTTAGAGTTGAGAGAATATGTATTGGTAGCACATACAACACTAATTGAATCATATGAGTTATCCCAACAAGGGCCATTTCCTTTTCAAAGATGCCATCTTGCAAAAGAACAAGCCAATAAGTTTTTACAGCTTGTATTTGCACATTTCTCTCCAAAAATTGGGAATGACTAAAGACTTGGTAGTGTCCCATTTTCAAATTGTAAACCTATTGCTTATCACTAAAAATTTTGGTTAGCTAATAAAATGAATTCTTGATTTCTCATTGTTGACCACATCCCACAAGGATATCGAGTAAGTAGGGGAGAGGATTGTATAACCGCACACCTTAAGTTTAAGGATGTGTACGACCATATGGGTGCCTCATTGGCACAAAAAAAAAATCATTATGTAGCTTATGATAGGGTCACATCATTGTTTTTGTTTCATGGGTTTAATTGGAGGAAATTGTAGATTTTGAATTTATTTATAAGCACAAAAGTAGTTCTATAAAACATTTGAAAATGGAACCAATAACGTGCCAATAGTTGTACATCCCATGTATCACATTGTGATTGACTATTAAAAGTTTTCATTGTATAAAAATTGAAAAACTATTGATACTTTTATGAACACATTATAAAGGAATGAACTTTATATATTTTGGTAGGCACACATGGTCCCCTCCCTATGTATAATTCTTTTACTTTCTTGGGTCCCCACCGATACATTGTCATTCCCAAATTGAAGGTGGGTAAGGGCTTTATGTCCTATGTAACAAGAATACGCTAAAACTTTCACTCTATCCTTCTTTTAGTCAAAGTCCTACCCAATGCTTGTGCTAATTATGATAATAAGGAGCAATACCCTTGAGATATACAATTTATCTACATTTTCACTAGTTTAGACTTAAGCAATTGATGTTTTCTTGTCGAAAGGTTTTTATTTTTAGGCAGAAAATGGCATGATGACATCCTTAGGACATTCTCTTCTTATGAATGCCACATATTTTTTTAAGCAATTCCATATACGAAGTTACCTTTTTCTCGTAAATGACAATGCTTTTTTCTTGTGGGTATACTCTAAAGATTTGGAATAAACTTTGAGTTTCTTATAAACAATATCTTGTAAATGAATACTTACATAAATATTATACATAATAATTTAAACAAAGCATCGAAAAATAATTAAAAATAACCTCATGCAATTTTAAATTATTTTCCAATGGTAATAGGGTTTCTCCACAAGGGCAAATTGTTATTATAGAATATGAAACATAGGGAGATATTTTCTCGGTAAAAAAATATATGTGATGTTGTAGGTTGATCTTTAATAAATGAATAGAATCAAACATTCACAACGTTGTATATTGCAATAATAATTATTAAATATATTACAATAATAATTCTTAATAGAAAAATGGAACATCAATACAATGAATATATTTATGAGATATAATTGGCATATCTATGGATGCAACACAATAAAACATTTGTCGCAACAAATATGAACTTGTGAACACACAAATGAATATAAGACAAATATCACATATATATTTTGATTTGATTAGAGATGGTTACCAGGGTCATACACCTTGTTTTGTAGATTGTCTAGATTGTAACATGAAGATTCAAACAAAAATGTTTGAAACAAAGATCTAACTTCTTAGTTTTGTTTAGTTGGTTTCAAATTTTGCTTTTATGCCCTTAAATCTTGTGCGATGACTCCTACTTACATACAATAATTGAATTGTTTTGAACATAGATGGTTAGTGAGAAAAATTAGATTCTTGGGCTTGTGTTCAATGGGATGATGTTACTTTATCATGCCCCTAGGATGGGTGTCGCCCATAAAGCAAATAAGATAAAATCAACTAAAAACTTGACTTGACGTTTTCGTCAAACCAAAAAAAGTGCACAACATTGCATAATAGATGTTCTAATGGATATATAAGAATTACAATTTATAGAGCTAAATGATGTTTTTCACTTGAAATGACATATTGAACATTTTAAATGAGAATCCAAGCGCATGTGTTAGCCAAGGAAATGTAAAAGTAGGTACAAGTGGTCACATTGTCCGAGTCCCACGTGTGATTCCCACTGAGTTGATCGGTTCAACAGGAACCAAATGATGCCCAAATGGCCTAAACGGAAAAACAAAAAAATAGACCAAACTACCTAAATGGACTAGATGGGCTTAACGACACAAACAATCACATATACCTAATGTCACAAACCACAACATTTTAAATTGTCATATCGTCCCAAACGAATGAACAATCCAATGACCCAAACAAGTCAAATGAACTAAATGACCCTAACGACATACGAAAATAAACACGTCAATTAACCCAACAAGGTTTGAGGGTCTCTTAGACGCGACGAGACCAAATGGTCTGAGACGGTCTCTAAGAGTAAAATGCTAAATCAAACATGAATGTGGCCTAAATGACCCATCTAAACCAATTTAAATTGTACATCATCTATTCACAAAACACTTTGAATCGAGTTCAATTGATCTCTTGGGAGACCAATGGCATAGGTCATAGTTCCACGGGAACTATGTCAAACAAAATGATAACACATGTCATGGTCCCGGGAGTAGCCACGCCTTAAAAAGAGACTAATAAATAATTAAAAGAGAAGGGGAAAATTAGTACGTGGAATCAAAGGGTCTATTGGTGATGTTGTTTGGCTTTCAATAAGCCCACCAGAGATCAAGTCTTGCTGAGTGCAAGGCCTAGAGATACCCAACACGAAGAGTCGAAACGGTTGAGGCTAGGATCGTGCCCTGAGTGACTTTGACGACATGGATGCCCCTTACTCGTAGCTACTTAAGTTGAAGGTGATCACTAGTTTAGTTGTACGCTTACTCGTAATTGTAAATCCACTATATGCTTCCTCCGAAACATGAGTAGAGATGCCAACAATCTATGTAATCTAACACCCATTTAATTGCACTACTCATTAAAAACATTAGTAAGTGAATCTAATTTATGTCATTAATTCCAACTCAAGCCAAGTTTATAAATGACAAAACCCTTCTTAATGAATATGAACCATCTTACCCGCAAGTGGTCGGTTCCATAGTAAGTACTTAAGGTTTCATTTGGGCTTCCTACCCTTGGGATAGTATTTCTTTGACTTGAGATATTGAAATAAAACACTTTCGGACCAATTTCAATTTTCTTACTTAAACTTTTCGATAGTTAAATTAGAACTCCGTCTAAAAGTCTTTAGGATCATACAATCAAAGTTATTATGACTCGAGATATAACCTCTTCATATAAGTGAAAGGAAGCCCTTCCTTTCCGTGCTAAATCCATGTATCCATGGATAATTACCAAATCCTAGAGCTATCTAAACCATCCAAGTACATTACTAATCATCTCATAGGCGATTCATCATATATGGGCTCTTTTAATGAAACATACATTCAATTTATTCAAAGCAACCTAAACATAGGAGACCATTACTCAATTTATTTATAAACCTCTTTTCCCCCTTAACATAATAAAGTGTAATAAGCACATCTTTGGCATTCCAAGAAGAGTCCTAATTCTTCTATCAAAGGAGCTACAACAGATTATTACTCGACCACTACATAAGCCTTCTTACGTAGGGCATTTGGTCATTTTTCATTCATGAAGTGCATATAAATTTTTAGTTCAAGATGCAACACTAAGTCTCAAATGAATAACCTGCAGATCATGAGATTAATAGCAAGCATTTGAAATCCAATCAATTGATTCATGGTATTCACTTCAATCTGCATAATACCATTTCCAATCAATTGATTCATGGTATTCACTTCAATCTGCATAATGCCATAAATCACATGCAATAGAAAGGAATCCAACGAAAGATGGAATGGCAATCCTTCACAACAAAATATCCAAACTTCATTGCATGGTAAAAGATAAAATGAGACGAACTTATCAAATGGTCATTCTAACTCATATACAATCAAATATGATACTCACATCGAGCATGCGCTTATCATAATTCTTGTCATCGAATTCTCAGTACTAACCCTAAATTTACAACCAATCAATAATAGTATCTTTGGATTTAACAATCTAACTATTCCACTACGATCGTCTTGCCTTAAAAGTAAATGTAGATTTTTGGTGTATGCAAGCATACATTTCATTATATTTTTCGAACTCCTTCGACATTAATAAGAAATCGGAAGAGTTTAAACATTACAAAACTAAAACTAAAAGAAAACAAAACTCGAACCCTAAATCTATAGCTTATAAGTCACAAAACCTACAATTGCATTGCAAACATTTCTATAAAATTGTAGAAATTTTAACTTTATAGTAAATTTTTTTAACTATACAAGCATACATGATATTTAGGAACAACAATAAGAAAAATATCAATATCCCTCACGAACATGGATACTTTAGTTCAATAATTAGCACATACTAGGATCATGTTAGATATCATTATCAAATAGAGACATAAAACACGACATCTCCAACCAATTGGATCACTAATAGGAAAGTAGTCAATCAAAATACACAAGTAACTTAAACTTGTATTTCCTTTAACTACAACAATAATATTCATCCCACATAACCTCCATGTATGTATAATAACCTCTTGCCAATCAAGAAACATTTGTTCCATCACTTTATACTCATGTCATCATAATCAATAATAACAATGGAATATCCGAGTGAACTTCAACTAACAATTACACAATCAAAATCTATAGTTTGCAATTACAATCGAAAATGTACTTACAATAAATTACCGCCATATCAATGTAACTATCAAAGCTTTATTTTGCACTAATCACATAGTCCCAAAACAAAATAGATTTAGTTATTGGCGGGAGTATGACAAGAGTTGTCTTGAATTCTCAAGTCGAAAAATGATCTCTATCTCTAGAAGGGAAGAATACAAGCAAAACTTGCTCTCACATCTTTAAATATAAGACCCCATGCCAAAGTTATACAAAGGTATTAGTATACAAAGTACATAAGGACAACTTTTAACCATTTCCAATAAATTAACAATTAAATGATACCATGCCACTGTCAAGTGTGTACTAATAAGTGACTAAATTAGCACATAAGCGGTTCAAATTTGTAGTGCCCCATATTGTACGACCAAAACCAAACATAGACACCTGAAATTCCCGATAATAATAATAATAATAATTTTGAAAACGTGTTAAATTTATTTCTAATTTAAATTTCCCTAAGATTACCAAATTTAGGGTACACCCTTAGTCCACGTTTAATTTATTTCCTAATTTAATATTTAAATTTCCCAAAAGATTTAACTCAATTGCACCCATGCTAAAACATTTATTTATTTAAACAATATCTAAAGGGACACATCAAAGTCAAAACCTAACATGACCACTAAATATGACTAATGGACCCATTAAATTTATTCACCACCACACCCCCATTAATTCATTAAATCCAATAACTTAAAAAGGTATCTACAACCAAGAAAGTAACATCTACAATGAATTTGTTGTACAAAGGAAAACAAGTTGAGGTGGTGTACTCTTACACCTACTTGGGTGTGGTTTTCTCTGTCCACCTTTTAGCTTTGTTTCGGCAATAGAAGCAAGACTGAGCAAAGGGTATGCAGCATTGACGGTCTTGGAAAGACAATGTTTTCAGCTCCAATTTCAAGATATTCAGACGAAGATTCAGCTTTTTCATACATTGGTTACACCAGCACTTTTATACGGATGTGATGTTTGGGGTCCATATTTGAGACAAAATGATTTCAATCGTATGGAAAGAGTTTTCATTTCCATGTTATCAAAGAATATCCGAGCCAAAAGAACAGTTCCTCACTCAATTATTCTTGCTGAGTTTGGGGTATGTCCTCTCTTTATCTCTTTGATTTTCAATGTTATCACTATGTTGCATAGGCTTCGATGCATGGCAGATTCATTTTCTAGTCAAAACAGGTATCCATATTTGGCACTTCAATCTTCTAGTACAACTTGCCAAAAAGGGATGCAAATCTTGTTGGTATGCAAGGATTACTACTCTCCTTCGAAGTTTGAATATTGATATTGATAGACTCCCTCCTCTTGGGTTTTCTATTAATGCTCCTCAACTCACTAAACATGAAGTTAACAAGGGTATCCGAGAAGAGCTCACAAGTCTTATTTGAAAGTTACATGGTTTGCTCCAAAAGAGCCTTTGAAACCAAAACTTCTTCACTATTTTCAATTGTATTCCTGCTTCCATGAAGATCAAAACAAAATTCCAGAATACATGAAGATGTTTTTGCCTTCATGCCTAAGGATCCCTTTAGCTCAATTTCACATTTTCTCTCACCCTCTTCGGATGGAATCTGATCATAGCCTTCCACAACATGAGCGGATTTGTCAGTTGTGTTTTCTAGAACCTGAAAGCGAAGAGCATTTTATATTCAAGTGTCCCATCTATTATGAAATCCGTGGGAGATATCATTGTCTTTTCAGAGATTCCAATGGGTCTTTAAGGAGTCTCATTCGATATGAAGATCAGAAATGCTTAGCTTTATTTATTCGTGAAATACTTCAAATTCGGGAAAGAACACTCAAATTGCAGTCCTCAAATACAAATGAGTACAGAAATATCAGTTCTTACTTCCACATTACTGATTTCAAGAATCTTAAGAGATCTCATATGCAGACAACCTGGTCCAGATGTGTTAGACAACGCACTTTCTATTGGTTTCACGATCTGCAACCTTCTAGCGGTTGATTTGTTGTTTCCTTATTTCTGTTTCTGGAGATGTTTCGACACTCCCTTTATGTTTTGGTTCTTGGTTTGTATTTTTTCTGTCCCATAGGCCATTCTTGGCCTTCTGTGGACATTAATATCTAAATAAATAAATAAGTATGAGGACTTTATATCCACCCTTGGATTAAATGAATCTAAGCCCTAGATCCTAGGTCATTCTAAAAAGCCCTAAATTTCCTTAAGGAAGTTTTATAACTTTTGTCTTTTGTTTATTCTCCTTTTCATTTGCATAGGTAGGGTTTGGGAGAAGGATGGAGGAGAAGGAAGAATCCATGGAGAAATTTGGTGCTTCTTCTCATGGAGGAAGGGATTTCCCTATTTATTTAAATAAACAATTTCATTACAGTGACTAAAAGTTGACGCTTTGAGCAAGAATGGCGACACTGGTTAAATGGCAACACGGGGAAAAAGTGCTGGCAGACTTGTGTGGAGGAGGGGTGACACGAGGTCACAGGGGGTTTACGAGGGGGAGGGCGGTGAGAGGCGACGGCATAAGGCTGCAACAGAGTTATGTGGTGAGGACAGAGTGGTGTGGCCGCGACCACACCACTCTAAGTTGAAATAAATGGCGAGGGGGGGGGTAGCGTATCCAATCACCCTTAACCTCCTCGCCACCTCCCTAAATCTGTGCCCTAGTATTTTTCATACTCACAGTTGAAAATATTTTAGCTCAACCGAATACATTGCAAAAATTATTTTTTTTTTGCTTAAAATACACACACACACACACACACACACACACACACACACACACACACACACACACACACACACACACACACACACACAAAAGCAATGAACATTAAAAATCAGGGGTATCAAAATAAATAGTGATTATAAATTTTAGATTTCTCCCATTTTCACACAAAGAGGTATATCTTATGGTATATGGATATATATATAGCAATGAACATTAAAAATCGGGGTATACAAATAAAAATGATAATAAATTTTGGGTTTCCCCTATTTTGACACAAAGTGAGGTATATCTTATAGTTTATAGATGGAATACACAAACACATACACACACACACATACATATTTATATACTTACAAATGTATGTGTTCCTAAATTTTCTCATAGTGATAATATATCGATTATCAAAAGAATATATATATATATATATATATATATATATATATATATATATATATATATATATATATATGCACAATGTTTATTTTCTAGTTTGAATGCTTATACAAAGATAATAAAGAGGAGATTACCATGAAAACTAAGTTTATTATAATCTCCCTAATTCTCATTTTCCTTTAAGGGAATACAACTTCATAAAATAGAATAAAAGGGGCAATAATTTCAAGAGATAGATTTAAAGCATTCAACCATTTGGACACAAAATGCAAGGGATTTAAATTAAGAGAAACCTTTCACCAATAAGCTTTATTGATTTTCCTATACCACTATGTTTCTTGAAAAATGAAGAGGAAAGTTATCTAACTTTACAACATACTTAAATAAATTTCACTCTCAAAGTTTATAAAAAGAAGTGAGCAAGAATCTTAACAATATAATCTTCCTTTTAAACAAACTAAAAGCTCTACTATCACTTTACATTTTATTGCTATGAGATGCTTAGAAAGGCACACAAAAACTACTTTCTTCATTTCCATAACTCATACAAGTAAAATCATCCTTTGATAAACACAATGACTACTAAGTAAGAGACTCTTTTCTCTCAATCCAATAGGTAAACAATAGAACAAAGGTAACCAAGTCCATGTGCTAAACATGCATTCATTTCTTCAAATCTTCTATTCAACACAAATGATAATGCAACCTTCCCAACCCATGGCCAAAGCCTTACAATATGTCTTTGCCTCTACAATATGTCTTTCAATGAATACAAGCATACCCACAAACTTCCTTAAACAAGATTTACAAACATGCTCAAAACAAGGATAGGAGTTTATTACAACATGAAGGAGTCAAGATTACAATATGCCAATATTCCTTCTCAAAGAGAGGATAACATGACTCAACATATTCAAGTGCAAGATACAAGCTTCATCCCAAGATAGGAGACAACTTAACAATAATTACAACATCATTACAAAAGCATAATAAAATGCAAGAGGATAAGCCTCCCCAAAATGGGGAACAACATGTCAATTTTTTTAACTTTTCTTCTCCAAGTTCTAATTTAAAATCTGTAAGTTTCCACTCCAAAATAGTCTTCAATGCATAAAGAATAGGGGCCCAATTTCCTCCCAACCAAATGACATCATCACATGCCATCTCCAACAAATGGAGGACATGCTAGCCTCCCTCCAAGCCCATGGGAGAGAGAGTAGCAAGCCTCAATAATGCACAAGTAAAATAGGACAAGGGTGACAATTACACACACACAAATTTTTCACACACAACAACCAAAAGAACAACACTTATCACATGAGGAAAAACTCCATGTTTTTCCCTAAAGGGAAGAGTGGCAAGGAGCCCATAAGAATCCAAAATGTGAACCAACCATAGGATCACTATAAAAATCTCCAACATGCCCTCCTTATCTCTCCATTAAAAATACCCTCCTTATCACTCCATCCCAAACACCAAGCCTCCTCCTTGGAAGGATTTTCAAACCATACATGGTTTCCTTGCCAAGGATGGAGAAGGAGGTTCAAACCATATGAACAATCCTTCTCCACATCAAACCATATGAGGGGAGGAATAAAAATGAATACCATCATGACTTGCCCATCAAGCCATGTGGTGTAAGAGGGAACATTTCTCCCTCTTCCCCATAGACTTCTAAAATCCACCTCAAAAGTAGGATGGATTGGACACAATACACTCACAATTAAACATGCAACAAACAAATTTTAACAACCATTATTTCTCTTCACATTATACCATGGGAAGAAAAACAAGAGTATCAAGCCTACCTCAACACAAACAATCCAACTTCAAGCACAACAAGCTCTCCCTATCTCCCCCTAGCTTGAAGCTCCAAGCTCTCTAACTCCAAAATGACAAGCCAAAGTTCCTACCCCTCTCCATGAGGGTGTATAAACAAAAGAAAAATTCATCAATCCTCACAAATGAGAGGGTGATATGTGTCACCCATCTCATCTCCCAACAAAAGATTCCCAAAATTACAATGAGTATAAAACAAAACCCATTTAGGAGGTAATCTCCCAAAATTTCTAAAATGCTAATAATCTAACACCCTTTATCTTTTAAGAAAACATAAAAAATAACATTCCTTACAAGATGGTGACATTAGAGGGGTAAAATGGGAGGGAAAATCCCATTTGACCTTGATAAAGACCCCCTACCCATTGGTAGGGTCCAAGTTGTCTATTTCCATGTAAGAGAGACCCCTAAAGTGAAAATAAGCCCTTGAAATTTCCACATTTAGCCCAAATTCGAGATTGGGTGTTGACCTAAAAACCCCGACAATATTGTGAGGCTTAGGTATAATCAATCTCAGTTAAGGATGTATACGGGAAATACATCACCACTACACTAAGAATAAAAATGTAACTAAATGCGTGCAATGTAATTCATCCCAAAAATTCAATGTTTATTTATTTATCAAAAGATATTACATCATTCCAAGACATACACATTCCTTTCCTTCTATCTCTATTGATTCTCATAGACTCATACATAATCTCAAAAAGGCACTGACATATATTTCTCTCGTGATGCACACTTATACAATACATTAGTTACAATAACTATACAAAATATAATATGTTTCAAAAGACAGTTCTTTTTACTCGTGCCTCTTTCGGCTTTTGCCTCGTACTAGTGTGATTTGTCTTTATTCCGCGGCTTGATATCAAATCCCGCAGTTCTTTCCAGTGTTACGTGGGTTTTCCTAGTCTTCGGCGGTTTCCTCCATGTATTGTGGATTTGTTCTTTATTGGCGGCTTCTTCTAGTCTTCAGAGAACATCTTCTATTATCTCCTGCGACTTCTTTTTGTGTTTGGTGGATTTTGTCCTTTTATTTGCGAAACCTAGTTTATCGTGACTTTCTCCCTTATCCCTTCACGGTTAAATTTATCTCTTCGTGGATTTCTCGAGACTTTGGTGGATTTATATCTATTTCGTGGCTTATATAAAAATTTGATGAAGACTCCTGTCAACATTATCCCCCCTCTTAAAATTTTTCTCATCCTCGAGACAACAACTAATGAAGACTCTGTGAATTCCTTCAAAAATTTTGGCCAAAAATCTGATGTGGGCATCAACCACCAGGACTTAGATGTCTGGTGTAGGGAAGGGTTCCCTCACTCGAATCACCCGATTGGATTTATGGGACACCAAGTTATGGAAGCATCAACCTCCCTAGAAACTTAGATGTTTGGCGTAAGGAAGTGTTCCTCCGCTCGACTCGCTTGACTGGGTTTGTGGGACACTTCATCCTCTCAGCCCTTATGGAGTACTTTGCGGCATATATTATGTGATCTAGGGAATGATATTATTTTCATACTTAAACCAAGAAGTAAAATGATTATACACCCGGTCTACCCATTCTTGAAGTTGTGTATTTTCTTGAATCAGTGGGACTAATTCTAATGGAGTGGGATATGCATGTACCTTATTCCATCGATCATGAGCAAGTGTAGCTTATTTCTACATCCTCGCAATGTTTTATCTAGTGTAGTGCTACATTCTTGCATATTATATATCTTCTCTTGCTGCGATGACTCTTGGGTTTGATATTTCTCCGTGAGTTCCGCCAATTTCTTTCTCTACGTGTCGTCCTTGTCTTTTACAATCTCATATTTTGTGTAAACTTGATGTATTTCATTTTCAAGTTTTTCCTTTCCACTTTGTCCTCTACGGTCATATTTGGCCATCCAATAGTATAAGTGTAATATACGATGACATTGTTCAATTCTATCTTCGAGTTTTGTTATCGTGGTTTTTAGTTCATCTCTATTCTTCTCGATTCTCCGCTATATGCGATTTCATGAATTCTGATTTATGTTCCTCTATTGCAATCTTGCAGATTCGTTCTTTCTCTCCTTCCAAGGTAATGCGGCGTTCCTTTAAAATTTATCATATCGCATATTTGTAGTGACCTCAATAGATAGCTTAGGATCAATGTTGATCTGCAGCTTGTCTGTTTGGATAGTGGAAAGTATTTTATGCATTGCTTCTTCTAGTTCAACGCACCTTTGCATCCAATCTTGAGTAGCACTTTTCTCTAATACTTGACTGCAAGTGGATTTTTGTAGTGGAGTTAGTTTATCTAAATGAACTTTAAAGCCCTCCATGGTTTGTTCAACCACTCCCTGTTGCAGTTGGAATGATTGTTCTGTTTCCTTTTCTGTATATAGCTTGCTTGATTTTCACCAATGAGTCTCTAGGTGCTTTGTTATTGTCATTGTGCTGGAGGAGGATGTCTGTAAGATATATTTTTCTTATTTTTCTTGTTTCTCCTTCTCCTTTTCCACCTTCTTCTTTTGTTCTTATTCTTCCTTCTCTTTCTTTTCCTTCTCCTATTTCTCCTTCTCAGCCTCCTCTTCTTTTGCCTTCATGTCTTCTTCTTCCTTTTGTTTCAGGGATACTTCTTCATTAGCCTTATTTTCTTTCTCTCCTTCTTCTACTTTCTTTTTCTGTTCTTCCATCATATTTTCTTTTTCTTCTTGCTCCTTTTTCTCCTTCTCTCCTTTTTTTTTTCTCTCTGCCTCTTCTTTTTCTTTCTTTTCTTCCTTCTAATGATCTTTATTTTTATTTTGTATCTCCCGTTGATTTTTCTTTTCTCTTGCTTTCTAACTCTTCTGTTTTCAATTTTTCCTTTCGCAACTATCATTTGGAATTATTCTCTTTCTTTTTTTTTGTGCTTCTTCTTTTTGGGATTTTATTTGTCCTTTTTAGCTACTTCCACAACTTTATGTTTTTCCTCTTCAATTTTCTTCTTCTTATCTTCTTCCACTTCTTTGCCTCTCTAGATTTTGATGCTCTATTTTCTCTTTCTTTTCTTATTTTGATCGAAATCCAAGAAGTTATTCCACCTCTTTAAATCGCTGTTGCTCTTCGGTATTCCTTTTCTTTATAACCTTCAGTTGTGATCTTTCCTGTTGAAGATCCTTCAATCGGCTTGTTTCTTCAACTTCAATTTGTTCTTGTATCTCCTTTATTAGTTCATCCGAACTGGACTCATAATGTCTTCAAGAACGAATCCAAATTTGTCTAAGTAATAGACTATTGCCTCAACTATTTCCATTTGTTCTCTACCTGTGCTCACCTCATATTCTTATGCTAACTGAGAGATACCACCTGGAGATAAGCATTTCTTATAGTATCTGTAGGCTATTTTTGTCAAATTAGTTTCTATCCATGGTTCAGGTTCTTATGAGATCTGTGGTATCTCTTGGTGTTGTGGATGTGGTGGTGAGGGAGTATATTCTTCTTCTTCTTCTTCATCCGACCCTAAAATTTCTTCTATCTCCTCATATTGTTCTTCTTCCTTTTCCTTGTTCGCCGTGACTTGTTTTAGATTTTCTTTCTCAACTAGGGATTTCTATCTTTTGGTGATTGGTTTTTGAATGACAGGGATTTATTTCTTTTTTATGTTTTGGGTGCACTTCCACTTGTTTCTGATTTTTATGATGGCACAAATTGGTGCTTGCATTCCTCAAAGGTTTCTTTAATCACATCATCAAAACTAGGAACAACAGTTTCCTCGGATCCACAGGGTATGATTTCAGTGTTTGTATTGATGTTTCTACTACCTCATCTAAATATTTATAGGGTAATGGCGGCACTTGACCTGTCCATGAGAACTAGTGGTTTGATAAAAATATAGTCAATGTCCGTAATAAACATAACTTCGTGTTCATATTTGGCCACTATTTGTTCTGTTACCCTAGATTTATTTGCAACTATCCCCTTGATTCTATCTTTCCATTTAATGAGTGATGTTATTTGAGTGATTGCATCCATGGTTCTCATGTGTTCCCAAATTTGTTTTGCCATAGGGGTATCTAATTTCCAATCTACCAATTCATCTTTTTGTGGAAGTGTTTTTGTGAAATACATTTCCAAACATATTAGTATTGACCCATAACAAAAATTATGTTTTCCTTCTTTAATTCTCTTCACATTTTCATGAAATTATCTAGCTAGGAATTCAACTAAGTTATATTTAGAATGGGTCATAGCCATATCTAATGCCAATTGTGCACTCACCCCATGGACGCCATCCTCTCTACTTATATGATAAATTTTCAAACAAATTACTTTGATGACATACCTCAAAATAGGGTTTGGAATATTTGAAATTTTGCTACCCCTTTTGCATATTGTGATGCCCATCACCTTTGCTTTATATCTTTCATCGGGGTTTTCTTCTTTGTCAATGCAAACCATCCTTTGTCCCACAGCCCGATAACCCTAGCCATTAATTATGTTATGATATGGTATTGTTGATCGAGAAAGAGCATTTAATTATGCAGACGATTGAGGAGAACTTTAATTGCCCTATCTCGCTATGTTGAAATAGAAAATTCTGCTCCATGCATCGAGTTTCAATTCTGTGATTACTTTTACATTCCATTTGTACTCTTATTTTTGGGTAGCCATATTTGTAGCTAATAACAATGCCATGTCCACCTCAAGTCTGGTATGATCGTATTCAACACTTGGTGAATGAATGTACTTCTAAAAATTATGTGTTTGTGCGACTTGGAATGGAATGTGTGAAAATGCACCCTCTAGATCATGTTTGTATGATTTTATAGAATTCTTTTCTAATTTGGGTCGGTCGAAGTCCTCTTATGTAACTTCAATTCGAGTATCCATAGCTTTTTCACGAATTTCCCTAATTCTGCCCTAGTTCACTTTGTGGCTATTTTTGCTTAATCTCTTCGTATGCTTGTAATGCCTTAGCGCTTCGTAAGTTACTCCCTTATATAGTTTTGATTTCCACCTACCACATTTATTATTTCCATAGATGGTCAAATTATTTCTTTGTTTCGTGTTATTTTCTTCATTTCGTGTATTTCCTTGTTATGCGGTT
The DNA here is from genome assembly GCA_018340775.1 of Taxus wallichiana var. yunnanensis. Classification (NCBI taxonomy): domain Eukaryota; kingdom Viridiplantae; phylum Streptophyta; class Pinopsida; order Cupressales; family Taxaceae; genus Taxus; species Taxus wallichiana. The sequence goes on from CM031242.1 coordinate 888,054,934, forward strand.
TAAACACGGTCTTTACGTGGCTTTTCCTTCTGTCTTGTGCGGTTTAAGTTATGTCTGCTTTGTCTCGTGGATTTTATTTCACTTTGGTTTCTTGGTTTTTATTATTTATTTATAGCATGGCTTCATTCCTCCTCTTTACGTGACTTTATCTATTTCCTTCTTTGCATGGTTTTTCACTTCTTTGTTTCACGGTTTACTTTTTATTCTTGCGTTTCGTGGCTTTGATGACTTTGTTTGTCTTTCTTTATTTTGCGGTATGCTTCCTCCGTGTTTTTTTCTTCCTTTATTGTGCGGGTATTCTAGCCTCCATGGATTATTATGTTTGTTCTCAATTTCCTTCTTAAGGGTAGAGATGCCCTTTTGGGTTTTCATCCTACCCCTCAACCTATCCGCCGAATTTCTAGTTTTCAAATAGGCCGGTGTTATTCTTTATTGCGCAGTATTCCTCCTCCATGGATTCTTCTTTTTATTTTCTAAGGGTAGAGATGCCCTTATGAGTTTTCATCCTACCCCTCGACCTATCCGCCAAATTTCCAGTTTTCAAATAGGTTGGTTTTTTTTTTTTCTTACTAAGTTACATATATCTTGAGCCTTGCTCCATTTACATGTCCAGGAAGTTATTTCAATTGCAAGGTCTATAATTTTACTACTCCTGAAGGTAATATTTCCTTAATAATATATGGCCCTAGCCATTTGACCTTTAACTTCCCTAGGTATTTGTATTTACTATCATATAAGAGTACTTGATCTCTAATATCAAATTATTTCTTCTTGATATGGTGGTCGTGCCATGCCTTCTGTCTTATTTTCTCATGTGTCTGGTTGTATGCGGCAATAAATCTCTTTTCATCTAATTTCTCAAGTTCTATCAGTCTTTCATGGAGAGAATCATCTTCGGTCACCTTGAATGCTACTGTAGTTCTCAAGATGGGAAGAACAAAATCTAAGGGAACTGAAAATTCTAATCCATACACCAATCTGAATGGAGAGTACTTTGTTAGCCTTTTATATGTTGTGCGGTATGCCCGTAGAAAGTGACATGTATCTTTAGATCCCAATATGTAGTTTGTAATGAACAAATCTTGATTAAGACCTTCTCCGTACCTTATTGAATGCCTCTAATGTTCCATTTGCATGAGGGTGGTATGGAGTGCTTCTATTGTGATTGATCATAAATCCGCTCAATAAATATTGGATAATTTCATTCACAAAATGCTTTCCTTGTCACTTGGTAATACTCAAAGGGCATCCAAATCTTGTAATTATATTCTCACACAAAAATTTAGCAATTTTTTTTCGGTATAATATTTTGTGGGGATCACCTTTTCCCATCTTATCGATATTCTGTTCTAGTGATAATTAATCTTGCTCGAGAGTGTTTAGCGGCTCACTTAATAGGTCCTATGAAATAAATAGCCCATTTTTTGAATGACGCTAATGCCAAAACAAGTCTCAATGGAATTTCATCCTTTGGGCTGGGTTTCCCAACTCTCTGACATATATTACAGGTCCTGACATGTTTGTGAGCATCTTTAAAGAGTTTAGGCCACCATAGGCCCGCCATCATGATTTTTCTTGTTATTTTCTCTCCTCCATTATGGCCGCTTGCCATGCCTTCATATGCTTCAATCAAGACATTTTTACTTTCATGCTCCAAGTCTACTCTCCTAAGGACATCATCTTGTCCCTTCTTATATAACTACCCTTGAATCAATGCGAATGAAAATTATCTAGCTTAGGAAATTATTCTTTTGTTGCTGGGTATAATTACTTGGAAACTCTCCTGTATGTAGTAGCTATGCAATTTCATCAAAATAATTGGGTATGGATTCAACTTGAAATAAGTGGGCTCCAAGAAAATCATCATCTATAGGCCCTTCATCTTCTCCATTCTAAATCCTTGACAAGTAATCTGGACCATTATTGAGCTTTCTAGGTTTAACAGCTACCACGCAATCAAATTCTTGGAATAGCATAAGCCATTTCCAAATTCTTCCTTACAAAACTGGTCTATTTAACAAATACTTTAATGGTTCATGGTTAGTGTAAAATGTGAATGAATTGGCTAGTAAATATTGTCTATATTTCATAAGAGCATAAACCATACTTAAAGCCTCCCTTTCAGTTATAGTATAGTTTCTTTCCGCCTTGGCCAACTTCCTACTAGAAAATGCTATTGGATGGTCCATCTTCTCTCTAGGCTGTGTCAAGACAGCTCCAATTGCTATTTCAGATGCATCCACATGGACATGGAATGGTATCTTCTAATCAGGAAAAATCAAAATCGGAGCATGAAGAATTTTATCTTTTAGACTCAAAAGCATCTGCACATTCCTTGGACGAAGGGATTTTTTTATTTGTTCTTTTCTTCAATAATTCTTCCAGAGGGGCACTTATTTCTGCATAATTTCTGATGAACTTCCTATGATAACCAGTGTATCCAAGAAGTGTCCTTCTTTTTTGTTTTGGGTGGTGGTAAATTTACAATCACTGAAGTCTTTAAAGGATCAATCAACATACCTTTACATATTATGTGCCCCAATAGTGTACCAAAGGGAGTAAAAATATACATTTTTTCAAATTTAAAGAGATTTGTAAAGCTCTACATCTCTGAAACATCAATCTCAATACTTGTATATGATTTTTCAACAGGCCATAAACTATCCAATCATTAAGATAAACCTCTAGAAAATCATGAATGAAATCTTTGAAGGCATTTATCATGATCCTACTAAACACTGCTGGTGCATTCTTAAGTCCAAATGGTATGATCAGTATACATGAAGGACCCCCATTATGTGGAAAAAGTGGTTTTTGGTTGGTCCTCTGGAGCAATTTTGACTTGATGATAACTGAAGAAACCATCTGTGAATGAATACACCTCTCTGCCAGCCACATTTTCTAAGACTTCTTCTGTAAAAGGGGTGGGAAAGGATCATGCACACAAGATTTATTCAATTCCTTATCATTTACGCATACGTGGATCTCTCCATTATTTTTATTTAGGATCACCATATGACTGATCCACTCTGCATTATCCACTAGTTTAATGATCTCAACACTCAACATTTTATCAATTTCAGATTTCTCCTTCACCTTAAAGTTGGGGTTCAATCTGTATGGCCTTTTATTCATTGGTTTGAATCCTTCTTTGATCTGGATCTTCATCGTTCCCACCTCTTCTTTTATCCACTTTAGTTATTTGAAATCTTTAGGGAAAATTTCTTGGAATTCTTGTAGCAATTCCACTACTTTATCTACTTCTTTCTCTCTTCAATAGTCTCCAATCTTAGCCATTTTTTCAGTTCCACCTGTACTCATATTCTCATTCTGGTTTTCAATGTAGTAGTATTTTTCTCCTTCATATTTGATTTCTACTATTGGTCTTTCATCTTCTATGACTTTTTACCTCATATTTTCTTGTTTTTCTTCTTTCACCTACTTCTCCGCATGAAGCATCTTGCAATCTCTTGCATTTTTATTGGGTTTTCTTGCGGATTTAGAATCTCCCATTCTCTCTTTCTTTTTCTTCGGAAAACTATTTTGTGGCTTCTTCTGAGTCAAAAATAAGAATGTTTGAATCTTTTGTAATGCCCTTAAAATGTTTAAATCCGCATCCCAAAAGGTGAAAGTATGGCAAAAATATTTAACTATTTGATCCCAATCTTTTGTTTCTACCTAATTGATCCGTAAACTTCTACTTTGGAACTCTACGAATCACAATTATGCTATTCTACTTTCAACTTTGGAAAATGATAGATTTTCTTGAATATTAGAGCTTTAGTGATCGATTATCTAGTACTATAGAAAGGAAATTATAGAGAAGAGAAAATTACTTCAAACTCCAAACACCAAAAATTTCATCTTGAAACCTCCAATAGAGGAAAACCAATCGGGAAGGGTCGAACGCTCTTTCTTCCCACTTTTATTGGTCAATTATAGAAAATTATAGATTACAAGAAGTAGAAAATGGAAACAACAACGTCAACTCTCTCTTGCTATGATTGCTTGCTCTGTTTCTACACCTTGCTCCTACAATTCCACTCTAGCACCAAGATCTTGCTCACTTTCTCTCATTAACTTAAAACTTTACTCGTTGATCTCTTTGGATCTCAACATGATCAATTCTCTTGATCCTCCTTGTATTTATAGACTTCTCCCATGTCTTCTCGTGCAATCAAGAATGGGAAATGTCGAGGAGGTAAGAGACACGATCGGGGGCTTCAATTCACATCCATTCATGCTCCATTTATTTTTCTATTCGAAGTGTTAGGACCGCCGCCTTAGTGTAGACCAGCGATCACAAGATTTCCACCTTAGTTGGGTAGCGGTTATGTAGCCTCCGCTTTGCACAAAGCGGTGATTTTGTTGAAAGCGACAAAACCTCCATTTTTCTCATTTTATTTGTTTTTTCCTTCATGGTGCTGATATAACTGATGAGGTGGTGTGTTTTCTAGATACCTATGGATCACTAATCTCTTGGTGTGTATACCATGATCATGGTATGGCCCTAGGGTCCATACAAACAACTAAATCCATAACAAGGGGGAGGTCTCCCGCATAACCACTAGTCTTTGTTCAAAAGCTTGAATATGCTTTCGCGGATCAATTTCTCTAGTGTATTTAGGGATCATGACATAATATCCTTTAATCTCCAAGTATATGGATTTTAATAATATTACGACTTGGGTCCAATGAGATACATTTGTCTTGTGTGTCGTCCACCAACCTGTGACATTTATGGTTAAGGTATCATCCAACGCATCCATCCTTGTCTTTTCATTGGGGAATATTATCTCCATGATCTTGATGTATCCTTCTAGGTTCCCAAATCCTAAAAATTTTGGTAGGGTCTGGTGAGACACCCTGCATCTCAATTTGTACACTCTTTTGATTGGAAGCTATTTTACTTATTCTCTTCCACAGACATTCCTCTCTAACTAGCATAAATATTTCACGTTCATCTTCCTCTTGAGTCGAATAGTATTATTCTTCTTCTTCAAATGCATCTTTGGCGGGTATGAAAATGTCACCCGCGACATAATAACTATCTTCTAAGGTGATGATTCTCGGTGGTATTCTCTTGGCATAATGCAAATTTTGAGTCCTTGATTCCGGGAACCCATGTATCCATGCTTCCACCACATTATCTGAGATTTCAGTAGTATCTTCTGATTTGATTGATATCTCCCCATCTGAGTGTGGCTCAAACTCATTGTCAATATTATAAAATATGTCTAATGTATATACCCCTTAGATATCATCAAAGTCTTCCCCTTCGTATCGTGTCATACCTCTTTTGCCCACGCGAAACTCATTCCTGCATGTAAAGGTACATGAACACATATACCATCCGCACTCAATTTCACCTCTTCTTCTTTAGAGCTTAGTGTTCCATTACATTCTACAAACCATTCCAAGGATAAAATGACATTATAAGAGGGATTCTCAGATACATTTTCTACCACTTAGAAATTCACCATCTTCTTAATTCCCATGAAGTTCACTACTACATTCTTTAGTACTCCTAGTGGTTGTCTTGATGATCCGTCCGCTAATCCAATAAATTATTTTGCGGGTTCCAAAGTAGGTCTTCCAAGTATATCCCATGTAGTTTTGGACATCATATTGACATCCGCCTTGAGATCTAGTAGTACTTTGGTGATAATAGTATCAAAGACGTCAACATCTAGATAGATGGCGAACTTACGCCATGTTCGCTTGAGTTTGGAATATGTTTCTTTAATTTTTATTGTACCCCCCTTCAATCCTATGGATGTGATGTGTCCTCTCCTCTTTATTCTAATAATTGACAAATTGTTTTAGTTTATCTATTAACCCGTTATTAATGGTTAATTTTGCTAGTTCCTTTAAGGAATTAATCTCTTCCTCTAAAAAGCAAATTTTCTCCCTTTCTTCAATGGCTTGTGTTTCATGGATAAGTGCTATAATCTTTTCAACTTATTTGAAGTGTAATTCAGGTCTATATCACTTAGGTTTCCACTCCTCCTCATCCGAAGAATGGTGTTCTTGGGGTAATCTTATTATTTTCTTCTTTTTAGGGACCGCCTCATTCTTGGCGGCACTTCTAGTTGTGACAAAAACTCTATATCATGGTTCTTCACCGTTCTTTCCATTTCTTTCTACTTTCCTCCTCCTATAAATTTCTTTTGCTTCTTCCTTATTTTCTTCTTATGTGGTTCCTGAAGTAGAAGCTCTTGCAGCTTTGTCTTTGGCTATAGTTTCTTCATCCCAAGGAATTCTAGTAATATGATGTACTTTTTTCTGGGCATCTTCTGCGAACACATATGATCTTGTTGATTCACTTCTATAGAGTTGCACGGATTTTGGAAATTTGAATGCATCGTGTCCTTTCTCATGGAAAAATCTACATGGATCAGGTTCTGTGCAATTTCTAGCAAGGTTCCCATCTTTCCCACATTTATACCAATTCACTAGTCTTCTAACTTGGTATCCACCTCCTTGATTATACCCCCATAGTAACCACCATCATTATAACCTTGGTATCCTTGGTACCATATAACTCCTTGATAATTGTCATAGCCGCCTCTACACCTTCCTCTATATCCTCCCTTGAAGCCTCATCGAAACCATCCTTGATATCCTCATGCGTGACCCCCATCATTGTAACCTTGATAATTTGAGTTGTAATTGTTTCCATGGTATCCGCCTCCAAAATTGTGATGACCACCTTGTTGATTTGGGTATTGTGGTGCAGTTATCATTTTTGTGAGCGTTGTGTAGGTGTCTTTGTAATCATCGTGGTTGATTAGGAGGGTTTTGTGTTATGTTTTGTCTTGCGACCATAACACTTCGGTAGCCTAATCTTTGAAATCTTTTAATGCATCCACCGAGGGAAAGTATCATGATAATGATTATAAGAAACACACACAATAGACTACATCAGTTGGTTTGTAGGTAGTGCTACTTATAATAAAGGGCAAGTGTCCTGAGTATGTTGGTCCCGAATGCTACATATCCCACACCGTGTTCTTTCTAAAGGAAATATGTTACTAGAGGATGCTTTCTGTGATGAATGCACTCTTTCCGCGGTTAATATCTTTGCATTCTCAACATATGGGCATTCAATTCTACTATGGCCTTCGGCACAACAGATTGTACACCATATCTTTGGCCTCATATTACTCTTTGGTGGGAACTACTTCTTAATCCTTCAGTCCTCTAAATTTCCTGTTGTAATTTCAATTTTGCTAGCTCTAACTACACCCTCTCTAATTTAGTCTTAATTGAAGTTTCCCCTTCTCTTATCCATGTATGGGATTCCAATTTTATTTCCATTTCAATTGCTTCTGATAACTCTTTGAATTGTTGAGAATCTAACGCCGCTATGAGATAAGGAAGTATCCCCAAGGTGAACCACTCAATTCTTTGTTTATCTGATCAGGATCTTCCAATTTTCTAGTAATAATGTTAAACCTCTGACTAAATTCCTTCACTGATTCTCCTTCTCTTTGTATAAGATATCTCATCTTGCTTACTCCTTTTGATGGGGCTTCTGGGAAATGAAAGTCTGTTTAAATTCTCTTTCAATATCAGCCCATGGTTTTGTTCCTTGAGAATTTAGCCTCATGTACAAACGCAGTGCATCATCCCTTAATGAACATGCAAAATATTGTATTTTAGCAACCTCATCTGTGGTGTTATTGCTCTTCTAGTAGGCTTCCAATAGGAACAAGTGTTCCAATGCATCATTAGAGTCCTTGTCAAAAATTGAAATTTTGATCTTCTGAGCCATTGTTGATTGAGTATTTACTTTTGATTGAACAACATGTTGTTGCTTAACTTGTTTTACTTTCTTTGTTTGATTGTGGATTAGTTTTGAACTATTCCTCCTTCCCTTATCTCTACTTGATTCAAAATCAAAGTAAACCTCGCACAATAGTTCCTGGAATTCTCTTACTATTTCTTGTCTCCTCTAACTCTCTTCTCGTAATATTTGATATCTTTCTTCTAAACTCTTTTCTTTTTCTAGATTCTCAAATGATGTATCAAGTGGCACATGGAATAACATCCACTGGGGGGTTCATCTCCTTTGGACTCAAGTTTTGGTTGGGGGGAACATATTTATTCAATGACTCTTTATAACTAATTATCTACATAACTACGTTTCTATCGTTATTGTTTCTTAATCTATATCCTTATTCTAATCCGTCATCACTTCCTCTTTTCTTATTTTGTTTTTCTTTCTCTCTTCCCTTATCTTACCCTCTAGATCTTTCCTTATTCTCTTCTTCTATTGCCTCTATCTTTTCTTCCTTTTGTCTATTTATATCCCCCTCTTCTTCCTTTTCTTCCTCTACTATTTTTATTGTCTCTGAATTCCTCAATTAACTCCTTCACTCCCGTGACTTATTCTTCTTCTTCGCCTCTTTCTTTAATCATTAGTGGAGTTCTTAACTCCTCTTCACTCCATCCTTTAGCTTCTAATAATATTTTAAATGCTGGTTCCAACCCTCCTACTAAATGCTTTGTAAATCTCTCATTAGGGGTACTTGTCTTGTTAATGCTTGTTGAACTGGACTATCTATAATTTATATATGAGATTTCTTGGAGTAAAAATTCTTGTTGGTCTCCACAGGATGTGTGTATTATAGTAAGACTTGATGTGTCCACCTCCATTTTCGAGTGAGCCAATTTTTGGCCTCCACTTGATGTGGGTGAATCTTCTACCTTTTCTACTTTCTTGACTTTATTCAATTTCTCCTTCCTCTCTTTCATCTTCTTCGCTCTCTCCTCTCTTTCCATCCTTTGTTTCTCTACCTTATTTTCTAACTCCTTTTCCGTGGCTAATATTTCTCTCTCTTCCATCCTAATTTTAATTAGCTCCTCACAAATTACTAATCCTCCTTAATTCTCTTAATCTTCCTATCCTAATTTTCTATTTTTCTACCTTTTTCTTTTTCTCATGTCGGCCTATTTCTGCCACCCCAACCAATGTCCCATTAATTTTGATAAGTCATGACTCCTAGATCACCCCCTTCATGATTACTATCCTGTGGTGCTGTCCCCTAAAGGAAGTTTTTGATTCTCTAATTAATCACTTCTTGATCATTAACACTTTAATTAAGAATGGAACTGATTGAAGAAATCGACTGTGGGCTCCACTTAAAACTTCTTGTTTCTTATTGTTGAAGATCGTCCAACCTTGGATTGCCCATGTAATTATATAAGAATCTAAAGTAGATTTGTACCAGTAGTTGATTGCTTTGGTCCACGGTTCGTCAATGTATTTTACTATGCTTAATTTTGTTGCGTCCCACTCAAAAGGCTGCCTTAAATACATCCATGACCATTTTGTTATCTTTGCATGCACCAATAAGTAGGGCCACAACTGATGTGGAAATTTTGCCTAGAATTCCTCTCCGTATTCTCCAAATAAGTGGTCCTCTGCTGCTCTATAAGTTATGTTTCATCTTTTTGATTCTCCTTTAACAAATATGTCGATATGCTTTTCTAACCACTTTTCAATCTCTACCAACGCAGTTTTCAATACCCTAGTGGTGAAATATTTCCTAACATCCGCTTAACACAAGAAACCTGGGCTCAGACACCAAATGTTGACCTAAAAACCTTGACAATATTGTGAGGCTTAGGTATAATTGATCTCAGTTAAGGATGTACACGAGAAATACACCACCACTACACTAAGAACATAAATGTAACTCAAGGCGTGCAATGTAATTCATCCCAAAACTCCAATCATTATTTATTTATCAAAAGATATTACATCATTCCAGTACATACACATTCCTTTCCTTATATCTCTCTTGATTCTCATACATAATCTCAAAAGACACTCACATATATTTCTCTCGTGATGCACACTTATACAATATATTAGTTACAATAAATATACAAAATACAATATGTTTCAAAAGACACTTCTTTTGATTCGTGCCTCTATCGGCTTCGCCTCGTAATGGTGTGATTTGTCTTTATTTTGTGGCTTGATATCGGCTTCCGTGACTCTTTCCAGTGTTATGTGGGTGTTACTTAGTCTTCGGCACTTCCTCCATGTATTGCGGCTTTGTTCTTTATCGATGACTTCTTCTAGTCTTTGACGGACATCTTCTATTGTTTGCAACTTATTTTTGTGTTTGCTGGATTTTTTCCTTTTATACGCTGAACCTAGTTTATCGTGGCTTCCTCCCTTATCCCTTCGTGGTTAACTTTATCTCTTCGCGGCTTTCTCCAGGACTTTGACGGCTTTATATCTATTTCCATGGCTTATATCAAAATTTGATGAAGACTCCTGTCAACATTAGGTAAAGTGACACAAGGGTAGAGGTGGTGGGGCCCACCCAAATGATAATTAGGTGGTCCCAAACCACAAACAACAAAATTAATTAACTTAAAACACAATTAACACATGTAGGGACCATTAGGTCCCTAAACTAGCTCATCACAAGACTAAAACAATTTACAATTAACATAATTACAATTAGGAATCACCCATGGTGTCCCAAACACGAACATGCTACAAAAACACAAGGCTACACACAATCATGCATGGCTAAAGGACTTGGCCTAGTCGACCGCTTGTGCAACTTGAGGTGCTACCCTGAAACCCACGTTCTCCTTTGTGCCCTATAATCTGCACACTCAATTCAAACATTAAACATACCTGCTTGATAAAATATATCAATTAAATAATATCAATCAATCATGGATAATCACTCTAACTATACCATAATAAATGTCAGTATGAAATGGCTAAGTGCTAAACACATACATCCATATTAACCCAAGTTATCATATCCATCTAAGCACTACATGACAACATTCAATTAGCCATTATAAACCAATGATATCAAAGTATACGACAAAACCATACATCCATCCATCATATATGAAATAAAACCAACTATATCATAACATGCTGATATCCAGAACCATATAATGCAAGAATTAAGATAATGATTCACAATGCTAAATTGGCACTACGTGCCCTAATCACCACAAGTGTCATCAAATGATCCATAATGAAACCATATAGTATCTAAATAATGCTAAAATCCATGTCCAAAATCTAATAAAAGCAATGAGTCAACAAATGAACTGATGCAAGAAGAGGTGGACACTACAAAACTACAACATCCAAGGGTTGAAATTTGACGGTTTGCCCCGCTTGTAAAAAAAAAAAAATTGTGGACAAGTAAGCCATTTTAAATGGATGGTCCATTATAAAATTATATCTATTTTAAATACAAAATTTGTATTGCTGAGAGTATATTTTTAATAAAATGTATATTATTTAAAATCTATCACTTTGAAAAAAAAAATCCTCTTAATATTGTTATTATTTTTGTATTTTTTAATACAAATAAATCATAGTAATTCTAATGGTTTTTAGAAACACATTCACATCACTGAGGATGGGTAGCTGATTTTAAAAATTGTAAAATACATGTTTAAAAAGGCTAAAAACGTCCAAGACGGACGTCAAATCTCATCTCGGCATCTAATAGTCCATAAGAAACCTGATTGCTACGGTTAAATAAATGCACCCAGAACATGCAAAGCATCACAACACTATAACATACACCAATTATGTAAGTTTTAACAATCCAGTACATCATTCAATGAGCCAAGGCTGAATTGGATCATCAATACCATTCTTCTCTATCACAACTTGGTGTTAGTATCCTGCTCGCAACTGTCTTCAGACATCTTTATATTTCTATCTGCTATAAGTATTTTTCTAAGTGGTATCAGAGCAGTAGATTCGTTTCCTCCATCTTTGATCTTATCAAGATCCAAGTTTCTGTAAACTTCCATAATTTTAATGAGAAAGCCATTTCTGATGTTTGAAATCTCTGAATGCATGTATGCCATTTTGTATTCTTAAATTTTCCAAGCAAAGTAATTATTGATTCCCGGCAAGACACTTTGTTATCCCACAGTCGCCGTTTTAGACCAGGCGTGCTGTTTTTGGCTTAAGGTTGACATAATGTAAGACAATAACAAAGCTTGGATAATGGCCGATGCAGATTGGAACTCAAGTGGTTCAGGAGACCAACAAAAGACGTTGAAGACCTCATTAACTTATCTGAAGTACTTACTGTAAATGAGGATATCCAGTTAGATCAAGAGGACGAGCCCCTACAGGTTGCTCTCTGCCCAGATTGCCCTATAATGAGGTATATCAAAAACTATTTTTTTTTTTTTTTTAATTCGATTGCTGCTACGTCCATAAAGTCTAACAGAGTCTTGTATTCAAGTCAGTGCTGGATTTTGACGTTCAATGTTACATGTCACAATAAAATTATTTGACGGTCTAAAAAATTATATGGATGTCATTTGGCGTTCAAAATTTGTTTTTATAATAAATTACAAAACACATGAATGAAATGATTTGACGGTCTAAAAATTATATGAATGAACTGTTGATCTTTATAATATTCTCCACTGTGACTTTTATTTAATTCTGGGTAATATATTGGACTAATCAATTTCATAGTTTTTCACAGATTCATTTTTTCCTATAAAAATTAATGTTGCACTAATTAATTTAAAGATCCATAAATATCAGTCCACTATCAAATTTCAAATTTCACGGTTCTTGCAAAATCTCAAATCCAATGCATCTAGTCCACTATCCAATATTTATTTGTAATAAATCAAACAAATTTAAAAAACCAATTACAAATCAAAATCAATAAATAAAAGCTAAACAAGAAATCAAATAAAGCTAAAAATGAAATCAAACAAAACTAATTAAAAATCAAAATTAATAGATGTTTTTATTTTATCAATGAGATATGAAGATGTTTATATTTCATTAATAAGATATTAAGATAATTCTATTATTTTTTATTTTATTTACATTCCAAAGTTTCCATTTTCATTTATGTTATATTTGTCATGAATCTCACAAATTTATAATGTATAGTGTATGTGTAATATTTAATTTATTAACTATATATAGAGAGAGAGAGAGAGAGAGAGAGAGAGAGAGAGAGAGAGAGAGAGAGAGAGAGAGAGAGAGAGAGAGAGAGAGAGAGAGAGAGAGAGAGAGAGAGAGAGAGAGAGAGAGAGAGAGAGAGAGAGAGAGAGAGAGAGAGAGAGAGAGAGAGAGAGAGAGAGAGAGAGAGAGAGAGAGAGAGAGAGAGAGAGAGAGAGAGAGAGAGAGAGAGAGAGAGAGAGAGAGAGAGAGAGAGAGAGAGAGAGAGAGAGAGAGAGAGAGAGAGAGAGAGAGAGAGAGAGAGAGAGAGAGGACCAAATTTTGAATATACATGTCATTTTGACGTTTAAATTATATATTTACCTGTCAATCATGATGGTCATATTTCAAAAGTGGCTGTATTTTGACATCTAAAATGACTAAAAATGTCTAAACGCCTTGCAAAATCCAAAACTAATTCAATTTTAGATTTTATATTCCCATGAATAAGACATCCCTCTTGTTGATAATTCGACATTGAATTCCTAGAGAAACAAACTTTGTATAAATTCATACATATTGGTTGTGTCCAAATAGGAATCAACCCGCTTTTCGACAAGGCATTAATGCCTGTTGACTTGACACCTACCATTACAACTTTACCCATTGTCTATTAGTTGCTTGCAAAACAAGCCTTGCATTGGGACCCATATATTTTAATGTATATACAAATCACCCAATTTCTATTCATACGAGACAACCTACTAAAACAAGTCCTCAAACTTCATCTAAAAACTACGGCCTCCATATGAAACCCGACTCAATCCCTCTTGCTATATTTTACAGAGTTATTTTTAGGCTAACCAATACAATACATCCTGTTATAAAGCATGGATCTTAAAGGGCAACAACGTGGTGATGTATGCATTACCTCACTTCTCAGAAAATACAACACATCATGTTGTAAAACATGGAACTTTGCGAGCTCACCCAAAGTGCGGAGGAATCCGAGTTCCAATAAGGTTAACATAATGAAGTGGAGATAACAATTAACACGTAACACGAATAATCAAAGAATTATCTTAAACATATTGATGCACAAATAAAAACGATTGCTCTGAAAACATGTTCTATTAATCATTACACGGATACCTAAGGCTCAAGCTACTTGACCCACATCAAGAACATAAGACGACTTACAATGATCACAACTATGATGATTTACAATGAACCCTTCATCGGGTATAAATACTAGTGGGGATTTGTCTTTCACTAGTCTTCTAAGAGCTATTTTTAGCCCTCGAGTCCCAACTACTAGTAAACTATTACATCAAGTGGTGGCTAGCCCACATGCCGCCACTGCTTGATCCTGCATAGTGAGTGTGTCTAATAGTTCCTTGGCTATACTTAGCCATATCCTTAATTTATCTCCCTCGTGATTTATCCCTACGCTATTATCTCTAGTCTTCCTTATCTATTCCTTTACCACTTCCACGTAAATAACTTGAGATGTTAGTCTATTTATGGACCTATCTATATCTAATGTCTCCTACTCTTGCATTTCCTTGTCTAATTTTGTCCTTGTTGCATGCTAAACTCTAAAATACTTTGCACCTCTTCTCGTGCTATCTCCCATTTCTCTCGCACATGTGTCTTTTTCATTCTTTTTGTACGCTTTTCTTCATCCTTGCATACTCATATCTCATCATCACGTACGCTTCCTTCCTATCCTTATTAAGTGCAACCTTCCTTCATTATGTCACACATCTTTCAAAAATGGAAATAATAAATAATTTTTAGTCCCAATGTAGGACACACGAATAAAGAATGAAATAACTTAGAGGTATAACATTACCCCACACTAATTATGTTGTCCGCCCTTGGGAAATGTTTTTATTGATTCTTCAAACAATTTTGGCACTTCAGATTTGAGCACATGTTCATGTGCTTGTCGATTTTGGATGGCATTTTGGATGTGAGGGGTCAGCTTATCCAACCGAGTGGATAAATCAGTAAAAAACCTTGCACCATTGACACCAATTGTAACTACTTTATGTAGTTCCTTGAACTTTGTGCTTAGTTTTGTGCACACAGCTTCCAACTTGGTTTCATCTTTGTTTGTGAGCTTCCTAAACTTTATCAATATTTGCTTCACCTCTTCATGTTTCTTAGCGGACTCTTCATTAACCCTCTCATACTATTCCATCAACTTATCATGAGTGGCCTTATTGAGGGAATCTTCTTCATTTTTGGTTTTCAAGGATGTTTTCTTTGTTGTCTCTTCCTACATGCGCACACTTATAATTCAGGTATGTTTGAAAAAACCCTGTAGTAGTTTGTTAGCATGCACAAAAATTTCCTCCAATTTCTTGACAAGGTTCTCATATGCTTCAAAGTTTTTCCCACAAACAAACCTTATGTTCTCTTTGTCACCCTTTAGTTATTTATACTGCTCTCTGTCAGCCTCAACTTGCTTGAATAAAAATTAGCAGTTGCTCTATTTCATTTATCTTCTCACCCTCAATGAATGGGTGTTATTCTATGATATTAGGCTCATGGAAGAGAATCATCTCACCCAAATTTTTTGGCTTAGAGTTTGTGTGCTTGTACCTTATGATCTCTTTATAAGTCACACAAGTTATTTCTTGTTCCTCTAAGATCTACCTCCAACTTATTCACCCTTTCCCTCTATATTCTATAGTCATTGCTATTATGGATATTACGTTTCACTACTTCCCTATAAATATTTAGGAGCTCCTCACCTTCTTGTGTCTCGAAAGTAAATAAGTTTCTGCGAGTATCGGAGTCGTATCACATTATTTTTATAACCTTATTTATGCAATTGTTAGGAAACTGAATAATTGACTCTTCTATGTAGGCATCTAGGGAAAAGATAAAGATTTCCTAGAGTGATTTGTGGCTAAGGAGTATTTCATACATTCCTAGTAAACAATTATTTTTCCACTTTTCCCTACTAAAACCTTATTCGCATGGACTTCGAGGTTTGTGTGGGTCAAGCTGAAACTCTTCATCCTATTCATCATCCTCATTCTCGACTCTTGTATTGGCCATTTTTCTTTTTTTTTGCATTTCTCTCCTTCCTCATCATCACCTCCATGACCTACTAATGCACCTCCATGTTCTCCTCCTACGCTTTCTCCTTCACATTGTGCTTATTCTTCATTGCTAGGATCGTCCTCAACTTTAATAACTTTAAGAAGCGATTTAGGAACAAATGATGTCCTTGCGCATGTATCCTTGGGATCCCCTATTTGAGTATCATCTTCGATGGGAGTATCGAGGAGTGTTTTGTTCTTTCTTGTTCACTTCCTCTCCTTATTTGGGTGACATTGGCTCTTTCTTGGGCACCCCCATTTGAATGCTTGACTTGTACTTACATAGGGGTTTGGCCTAGATGCATGGTAGTTCTTGCACTATCAACTTGTTCCTCATCTCCTTTATTGGTGGTCTCTAGTTCGAGTAGTGGGAGTTTGAATGGTGCTCTCTTATTTATTTATTTTGGGACTGGTCTCTTTTTGTCCTTTAGAGCTTGGTTTCTCTGTCATACCCTTTTTAAGACCTCCCATTTGTCCTTGACATGGGGATTTTATCACGTGGGCATAATCATTTGTTCATATAGATCTTCTTCCCGAGTGTCCATTGTATATCTCTTGTTCTTTAGGCATAGATAATAAAACCTCTACGCCATGTTGCCTATTACTATTGTCCCTATCTTTCTTAGAGTGAAAATATTATACTCATGTGTTTCCACATGTGCTTCCTGGTGAGGGTACTTGTAGGTCTTACAGAGGATATGGATGTCTACATCAAATTTTAGCACATAAATCCTTATCTTCTTTGCCTCCTTGATCCTATTAATAGATCAATCAAAATAGTATGTAGTTAAAGCATCGGACAAAATTTCCCATGGAGATCATTTATTGTCTATTTATTTTAAACATGCTAATCTATAGTGCATCCCAAAAAAATTATGCTTTCCCCTCCAACTCTTTAGGAAACTAGTGCGGGATCCTCCAATATTTTTTAAAGACATTATGCAAATGCCTTAGTCAATTGCCAAACCGTGCTTTATACACATTTTTGAGGGTCGTGGGTGCCAATAATTGCTTGTATCTTTTGGCATGGGATTGGTTTTCTTTAGGGAATACCCATATTGGTTCTCCATCTCCCTCTGGTACATCTATTTTGTTGCATACCAAGAGTATAAGGATTTCTCCCCATCAAAATTTAATACTTGATTTTTCATGTGCATGCTCCGCATCTTCTACTATGATATTTGCAATGAATTGGGACAAGTTGTATATTTTCCCTTGTGCCATCTTGTGCGTGATACATAAATACTTCTTGTTCAATTCTATCCACCGTTTGTGCTCGCTATCTTTGATGTTAGTAGTTGCGCCAATTTTTTTCCTAGGTTCATTAATCTCCTCAATTGAGAACAAATTTCCTCGTTTGTAGTTTAGGAGGTTCCCAACCCTCTCAATCTCTTTTTCATCTTCCAAGGCTTGCACTAGATCTTACCCAATGTTGATCAACCTTTTTCTTAGCTATTCGGTGGCAAGAAATTCTCATGCACTAACCCGCAAAGTAGAAATACCCTCGTGCACTCACAAGTTAAATACTAAAATATCTCCATTGGTTAGTTGAAGAAGGGTAGAACATAAAAGTGAAGAACCCCTACCTTCTCTAGCATATTTTTCATGCTGTCATTGGAGATGTCATTTCTTATGTTATCATTTTTTCTTATTGCACACACTAAATCCTTTGATATTATCCCATCTTTCCCATGTGTAAGGTGGTTGCAATATGGCATTTTGGTTAGTCCCACCCATGTTTTCCACTTCCCTACTTTTGTTGCCTCTTCAGGGTACTCATCTCATAATTTAAGTTTACAATGATAGAGATTTGATCCTTCTTCGCTATTTTGTTTGAGGCCATTGTCTTCTTATCTTTCTTAGAAGACATTTATAATTACGTCACCGAGCCTTCTTAAAACATTAATTCTATGGTACTTGATGAGATTATGTCACACAAAGTGCTTGATTCTTGTGTGGATCCTTTACTTGTGCCTCCTTCTACCAAACTATTATCTTGCACTTAGACTAGTATCCACATTGATTTACTATGGGGTGGTTTATTGTCCCAAAGTTTCTCATTCTACTTGAAGAGCAAAACACCCATACCAATGGTGGTTGATGGTAATAGTTGTTTGGCTAAAAGTTTCTCTTACTCCTCCCTTCTACTCTTTCCAATATCTCACAACCGTAAAAGCTTTAGCACTCTTTTAATGACATATGGTTTCTCATGTTTTAATTGTGTTGAATCAGTTATTTCATTTTTTCTGTTGTTTCTCATTCGAGAGATCTTCATTTTATCTACAAGGTATTTCCAAATGAATTACCCCTCACTTATTTATACCCTTTTGATAAGGTCATGAATGATCCATTTATTATCGTTTGCATGCATGTAAATTTTTCCCTCCAACCAAAACTAATGCTCAATTATTAATAGTTGTCCCTTGCTTCCTACTTTTTACTTGATTTGATTTCCTTATAGTGCGTGCCATGAATTTCCTTATCTTTACTACTTACCTTCGTTTTCCTTCTTGCCTTCAAATGCGTTAGGTGGCTTACGTTCTTCGGGCCACATCTCTTTCCCTTGTGCACATCCTCCTCCTCACATGATTTCCTTGTTCCATATCTCTTTTCAAAGCATCATTATCTTCTTAAAGACCCCATTTTTCACACGCTATACTATCCCTTCCTTGGATAATCTATTCCCTTTAAGATTTTTTCGAAATTATTTTCCCTAATTCACATGCGAAATAGTTTCTATGTTCCCCATTTCTTCATTTTCCGTAAGGAGTGTCTAACACATTCATGAGATTTCTCATGTATGAATTTTTTTAACTATGAATTTGGTACTGAATTTACCCAAAAAAACATTGTGCGGTCCTCTCATGCATTTGAACTTATTATCCTAATATGATTAGTGTAGTGAGCACATAATTGGATCCAAACTTAAACCAAACAATGTGTATAAAACAAATGCATGAATTTCATGTGCTTATATTATTCATAAAGTAAAATAGTACTAAGAATTGAAGTGATGACTAATCTATGGGCATACACCTTATTAAATTACAAAACTAATTTATTGGTAGTAGGTTTTCAACCTACTTCCATTGAAATAGCCTGAAAGATTTTTTCCCCTAAGATCCATCAAATGACATGTCCTAATCAAACAAATTGTGACTATCTCATAAGGACCTAGCCAATGTGTCTTGAATTTCCCTAGATGGCACACATATTTTGAATCATATAGTAAAAATTTTGTGTTCACTTTCAATGTCTTGTTTTTAAGATTGCGATCATCCCACGCCTTTTTCCGGCTTTCTCTATTTTACGAGTCCTTCTCGGATGTAGTATTATTTCATCTCATTATAACAACTTTGTTAGGTGCTAAGTGATGAAAGCCTCATCATCCAAATTGGATATTTTTGTGATCCATAATGATGGCTCCATGAATTTGATAAATAAAACTACCTCTGCTCCATACACAATTTGCAAGGGAACTATTTTATTCAAGTGCTTGTATGTTATAGATGGCCATAATACTACCGAAACTTTATCATCCTAGTCTTTGTGTTCGACACCACAAATATTTATTTGGTACTGCTTAGGATTTTTTTGAATGCCTCAACCATTCCATTGACTTGTGGGTGATAAGGAGTTGTTTTTTGGTGCGCAACCATAAAATATTGTAATAATATTATTATAATATCATTCATGAAATGTGTTCCTTTATCACTTGTAAGGATTAATAGAAATCCATAACGAACGATTATATTATTCCAAAGGAACCTTTCCTCGATCACCACCATGCAGTCCTTTGTTGGTGTTACCTCTCGCCATCCGATTAAGTAGTCAATCACTAAAATAATAAAAAATCAATCACCCATTTTGCGAAGGGTTCTTGACCTACTATTGGTATCAATGGAATCTCATCACATTTACTTGGTTTTCTAACCCTTTGGAACCGGTCACATGCTCTCACATATGTCTTAGCATCCTAAAATAAATTATGCTACCATAACCCTACATTGAGTATCTTTCGCGCGGTATATTTTTCTCACATAATGTCCACCTGCAATTCCTTCATGTGCTTTGCGAAGAATTTTCTATTGCTCATGCTCCACCACACATCACCTAAGAATCTCATCATGCCCCATTTTACAAAGTTGTCTACCTATTATTTCGTAGGGTGAAAATTTAATGTCGAGTTATTTTCTTTGAGGATTAATTTATTCTTTCGTTGCGACCCCATTTTTTCGGAAATAGATTACTTCCTCCAATTCTTGTGAATTGCTCTATATTTGGAACACTTGCGCATCTTATATGACCTATTCTATTGAAGTTTCTTCTTCTCTCGGTACTTATGCATGATAGATGATTAGGACCTACATTTTTTAATAGGTTTGATAACTACTCAAAATTAGAACTCTTGAAACATGATTATCCATATGCATATCCTTCCATATAGCACTACCTTAATGATTAAGTGTTTCTATGTCATGTGGTATGTGAAGAACACAAAAAAAGTTCTTAATAAATAGTGCCTAAAGTTTTACAAAACATACACATTGAAAACCCCTCTTATTCAAAGTGGTTGTATAGTTTTTATCCATGTGTGTTGATTTTTGACTGACAAAATAGATGGGATGATCCAAGTTTCATTCTCCTAGTTGTACCACGATGGCTCCAACAACAATTCTTGATGCATCTTCATGTACATGAAAGGTTGTATTAAAATTTGTGGAACTATAATATTGGAGCATGTGTCAATTTATCCTTCAATTATTAAAACATGCTTTCTTGTTCATTACCCCATTCAAACTCCCCTATTTTGCACAACATTTTTTCCAATGGTGCTACTATTTTAACATAGTCGTTAATAAATTTTATATAATATTTGCAATGTCCTAGGAATGCGTGAACTTACCTTTGTGTCTTAGGCACTTCTAGATGAACTATAACTATAATTTTAGCTGGATCAACCAACAAACCATCTTTGCATATTATATGCCCTAATAGTGTGCCAAAAGGTGTCACAAAAACAATTTTTTTAGATTTAAGGAAATTCTCATATTTTTGTAGCGTTCGAACATAAGTAGAAAATTATTACAATGATCCTTAACCAACCCATACACCATCCAATCATCTAAATACACTTGTGAATGAAATCTTTGAAAGATGCCACTACTATGAATGATAAATTTTTTGGTACATTTTCAATTCGAATGACATTAAAATGTAAGTAAATGATCCCTATTTAATTGTGAAAGTTATCTTTGCCTTGTCTTCTTCCATGATTTTAACTTGGTGGTATCAAGAAAAACCATTAGTGAAATTATATATTTCCCTTCCCACTTTGATTTCACTTTTTTGTGAATTCTTATTTCATTCCATATTAAGATTTAATGTTGTTTTCTAATTAACATACATAAAAAGGATGAAATAATACAATAAGAGGATATTTCAATTTAATTGAATTCTAACATTAATTTCAAAAATAAAAATAATGCTTTACAAAGTGACTATTGATCTAACAACTATCAAAAAATAAAGGAGAAATTGCACTTATTTGATTTTGTGAGGATCTACAACATTCTAAGTGATATGAGTGCGAAACATACTAATATGAGAATAAAAGTGCTTTGTTGCTGAAACTCGTACATAAAACTATACCTTGTCAATACTATACAACTAGGTCTAGAGCATCCATACAGTTATTACCTTTTTGTACATTTTTAGACTTGCTTAGATTCTGAATCTGTAACTTTTTGTGTGCCTTTCCTGCCTAGAAATGATTGTCACTATGTGTCTCAGATTAATCACTTTCCTTTAGAATGGATTTGTAACTTACACTCAAATCCTCAAACCTTCATAGTGCAAGATGGATTTCCTACAAAACACGATTATGTGGGTTGTGAGAACCCCTGTGTACCTTCAACATCGCCATTACTCCGAAGACGGATCAAACTGCACATCATTCTCCTAACATGTGATATCTATTGTAGTACAATCAACACTTGACAAAACATGATTTGGAAATTCCTTGCTTGAGTTTCACACTTGCTCAAATACTTGGGAAGGGTAATTTTTCTTTCTTGTAGAGAGAAGATACAAACTCCTAGACTTGGTAGGAGACATCGACTTGTATATGATGTTTCCTAATGGATTTGCATCGCTTACTTTGTTGTTGAGGGAGAAATAAGTGCCTTTAGTGCTTACTTTTACACGAGGAGAACATAAATATCTAGGGCCTTGTTAGCGAGAAAATTTTTCAGTACAAATTGTTGGTTATCTTGCCAACGTTCGGGAGTCTAAGTCCATCTACTTAATCCGTGTAACTACCGTATGTGCATGCACGAGTAGAAATGGGTTTTCTCTTGGTGGCCTTCTCAGGCTAGGGATCCAACAACGACACTCCATTGACACTACAAAAAATATTGCACATACGTGTAAGAGAGGAATTTGCTAGGAGAGCAGGAAAGGGAGTGAGAAAGTAAGAAAAGAGAAACTAATGTTGCAAGTAGAAAATAAGAGACTTGCATACATCAGCGAAACTTCATTACATGCACTTGAATTTGGAAGAAAACAAATTTGTGTAACAACAACAAGACAAAATATATTTTAATGAACACAAAGTACCACTAAACCCCTCGGTAAAAAAGGCTAAAATTCCTTCTTCCTTTATTGAAGCTCAAGTAGAAATTTTACATATCATAGAAATGGAAGACATTTTGAGTAGGGAAAATAGAAGAAATTTGCTATCTCTTTTCTCTCTTCACAAGGATATATCTCTCATGAATTCACAAAAAACATCTCCAATATCTAAGAAGTTTTAGAAGTTGTTTAAGAAGAATCTCAAATGAGGAGCTAGTTACAATTTATGGAAGAGAGTGCAACTCTTCATCTTCCCAGTGACTTTTCAAATACTTTAAATTGACTTTAGACTATTCATATTCCACTTAAATATTTAAGTCCCTTTTATAAAATCAAGGTGAATTAAAGTTTACATTATGTTTCTAAAGTCACTTAAAGTTATATTAAAAAGTGCAAACCTCAACACAAAAATATAATAAGAGAGAGCATTGGGTGAGAAGAGAAGAGAGAGAAAGAAGAGGAAGAAGAAGAAAGAAGAAGAATCATGCGGAAGAATGAGATGCTACAGTGGATTTGATCTCACTTCTTGACTAGTCTCCACTTCACACTCCTGAGAAGGCCTCTGTTCTTCCAAGCTCTTTGCTGAAACGAGTGGCTACAGGTTCCACCTTGTTGGCATGAGGAATGCGAACACAACTCAAGGTATCTTTCCATCTATCACTACACTTTGTTGATGTATTTTCACTCTTTGCAAGAAGTGCAGTAGAGGTCCGAATCTCTGAGAGGAAGTCGAGGGTATCCTTGGTGAAGGATGATGGGTTGCCTACCTCTTTCTTGATGTACTCATCAAATGGACCAATCAATTCATCGACAGTTGTATCTTCACCCATTGCAGGTACTCCAAGCTTCTGAGTTTTCTAATTTATACTATCCTGCAATTTGTATGCTTGTTCCTCTTTCTCCTCTAACTCTGTGATGGCTTGATTGATTTCCTCAAACCTAATTGCCAAGGCCCTCACCCATACACATGAAAAGTCTTGAGGGAATTTCAAAATCTTCTTGTTGATCAACTCCTGGCGATGAGTGCTACTCATTTCATCTATTACTGAGCCCAAAGGTTCCCAATAGTCTCTTTCTTTCTCCAAGTCCTCCTTGAGTGCCCATGTCCTATTTTCTATTGCACACATGTAAGTGAAGAGTTTGACCACTTATTGGAGCACTGACTTCCCTTTTTTAGAAATTGAGTTGATCCATTCATTATTCACTCACCCCTGCATTGTGAACTCATGTGTCTTCCTGATGGATTATGGATTGAAGCTACAAATGGGTGTAGCTTCCTCGGGGGAATTTGTCATGGCATTAGGATGAACTAGATGTTACACATAGAATGATAGAGTTCACACATGATCTTTTAGTTCATAAATATTCTTCTTATACTCTTTATTCCTCTCGCACCATGAGAGTAGAAGATTGCTGATACATGTGCAAATCTACTTCATGAGTTACCGGTCCCAGTTGAATTGTGCTCATTTCATAGTCAGTTGGTGTCATTTCATCCACTTTGGATTGATTAATTTTTGCCGAGCTAATTTGATATATTGATTACCCATTTCCCCACTATAGAATTGTGAGGCTATATGTGTGAGCTTCCTTGATCTTTTTCTTTGGCCAATGAGAAAATCACTGATAGATCAGGGGCCGCCACTTGCTATATAGTGTGGGTGTTAGGGAAAATTGTTTCCTGCATCCAAGGAAACATCTCATCGGACTCAGGTTCAATAATAGGTACACTGATGGTGCCCTATTCTAAAGGAGGAGGAAAATATTGAATGAGAGATTCATGAGTGTCGTCAAGAGGGGAAATCTCCTATGGTGGCTCGAAGACTGAATCTTGAACCATGTGTTCTTTGCCTAATTGTGCCTTTGCTAATGAATTTTCTTCTTGCATTTATGTGATCAAGTCTTCCTCTTGTAGTGATGCAAAGGAGTCTTCTTCCACTCTGGCTTTCTTTGGTTTCCTCTCGCAAGGAGAAGCTTCTAGTTCTGTGGCCTTCCTTTTTGAATTTGCTCCAGAGTGTTTAGAATTGGAATCTACCTCTATAAATTTTGAAGAAGACTGATGTGAGGCTTACTTCTGACTCGAGAGGAATTCCTTGTGACTAGATGGTCATGGCTCTCTTCTTTTGAAACCAATTTCTCATTCTCCTTACCACCTTCTTGGTCTACTCCAATATATCCCCTGATTCACGAACATACCAGTTGATTGGAGGTAAAGGGGACATCTTGACCACCGCATACTCAAGATCATACCTTTTTATCCCATCATCGTGCAAGATGTATTCATACCATGAGAACTTGAATTTATTCATCTCACTGATTTTCATCCTCATATGGTCCTTTTCATGTACTTCAAACTCATCAACACAGTTGGCCCAATAGTCCTTGACTTGTGGCTCATGTTGCAATTTGGGGATGAAGAAAGAGCCAGGATCTTCTTAGATGTCAAAATTAGGTATGGAAATGTATGAATGGAAAGTAAAATGAGTGAAAGTGACCTCCAGATGAGATGCGTCATTTGAGCTCTTGCACGTGAATACCCAAAGAGATATAGGGAATGAAATCAAATTCTTCCTCCTGCTCCTAAACTTGTGATTCACTTGGATGACTTATCTGTAGAGCTCAAACAATAAAATTTGGTCACTAAGGTACTTAGGCAACCTTAGTGGTGCTTGGTCAAAGCCAACAACTCACAAATAGGAGAATGTCGGGAATTGTATGAAAAAGGAGCCATACTTCCTGATCAAGGATGCCACTTGTGACGACATCCTAGCTTCCAGATATCCTTCTAAGCTCTAGACTACGTACATGGTGAATGCATCATTCACGCTAGAAAAATGCCTATGGATTTCCTCCATCACAGGTGGAAGTTTCTTGAACGTAGGCACCTTGGCAGCAATGTTTTGTGTGAGAGCCAATCCCTTGAATGATCTTGAGCTAGCAAGGAGATAGACCAAGTAAGAAGTCATGTGGAACTTCTTTGTCATGGGTACTTGGAGCAGTTGTAAATGGAGATTATCACGATGACTTGTCCTCGCTTAATGCTCTACTTTCCTTTAGTAACCATTAAGATGAAAAGGCCCATCCAGTCTTGAAAGTCCCTTGTGTTCACTTCACCCATAACCCTACTGAGGAGAGTGATGGCATATGAGTATCCTTCTTGAAATTCAAAATTTGAAGGTTCTTAGGATTTCTTGAGGGTTTCCTCCCCATTTTCAACCATGAACCAAACGTAACCCCTTACATGTATGCATCCATCATTTTCAATTCATGCAAGGCCCTATCTTTTGAGATGATAACCATGCTTTGAGTGATGTTGGTATCTACAGCGAAAGTGAAATGGTTCTAGGATTGATGATCGCCATCGACGCACCATTTTCGATCGGATGGTTTGTGTTTTAGGATCATAATGTTGAAATAAGACTAGGACCAACTCGGGACTTTGCACAAAGACTAGGTGTCCCGTGACAAAGAACACAAGCCACTTGTGAATATTTGATCTTAAATCTTCTTTCATTCCTGGGATGTCATGCGAGTTCTATGGTCATTTAGGTCCATGTACAAGAAATCACTGTCTTCTATCTCATATTCACACGTGAAGGGTTGTGCTAAATTTTGTCCTGTCCACTTTTGCTTTATGTTTTCCCTTAGAAAAAAAAACTTACTATTTTTAGTAATTACAAAAAGTAACTCCCTTGATCCTCCACTGAGTGTTGTGATCTTGATTCCCCTTTCTCCCTGCGTTCCTCACTCCTTCTAGATCAACTTTCTATTTTTAGTAGGTGCTCATGAGACCACTTACTATTTTTAGTAAGTGCCAAAATTGGACCAAATTCTGTTCTGATGATTTCTCATCTGCTATGCATCTTCAATGTCTCCGTCTCCTTCGCAGGTTCTTCTATTGATGGCTTTCCCAAAATAGCAGTTTCCTATGCGGAAGACCTGCTATTTTTAGAAAGTGTGCTTCTGGAGGTCGTATTGACGTGCAACGAATTTTTCTGATATATGTTTTTTCCGAATATCGCCCCTTTGAAATTCTATTTCTACCCACTCAATCGTCCAAGAGATTTTAAACTTTCAAATTTCAGACGTAGCAGTGCTTCTGGACGTGGTAACCATTAATGGACCTAAAAATTATAGGTATGTTTTTCTCCTCCATTTGAAAAAAATTTACATATCTGATATGGGTTTTTCCTTCTTGTGCTTCACACAAAATTTTACTTCAATTGGACAACCGGTTTGACGGAAATCTAATTTTTTCTTTGTTCAGCCAGAAATGATATTTCTTCATTGTGAATGCTTTGTTGCATGAGAGGAGAGTTTGAATGTAGGTTTTTACCATATTGGATAGAGGAATGAACAACAAAAAATAGTTCTTTTATTTGTGCACTAGTTTGCAATATTTTTTTGAATATCTGTTTCATGGCAACGAAGATTTCCACTGTCTTGTTCCCTTCGTTTTTCATTTCTCCTTGTTATCTTGATGAAAAATCCTTCTGAGACCTGCACATATCCATGGGAAAGATTTTTCAATGATTTTTTGAGCTGGTATGAGTATTTTCAATGGAAAAGTGATGGTAGAAGATTGCAGAGGGAGTATGGAGGGATGGCTGTGCAAGGGAGTGTAATAAGTTAGAAGCAGGGAGCGATTAGATATTTAAAGATTTAAAAAAATTTGAGAAAGGTATATGCACATTTTAATGTCCGTGACATCCCTCACCTCATAAGGGACATGAGGGACATCAATTTCCATGGTGGTAAAGGAGACTACACGTGATGTTGATTTGACGACAGGGAGTGAGTGCTCCAAAAATCAACTTTTAAGGACTGAGGGGTTGGAAGTGGGTCATGTGAATCACCAAAAGTATCTCTTAAGGAATTGGGAGAATTTTTAAAGGTTTTAAGTTCCTAACCTGTGAGGGACATCAAATTCCATGGTGGTCTTGGAGCTGACACGTGGCGGAGATCCGACAGTAAGTGATTTGAGCTCCAAATTGCACCTAGGGGCTGAATTGGCCATTCCGATAGTCGCATGGGGTTCCAGAGGTCACATGGGGGCTGGGAGAATTTTTCCAAGGTTGATGTACCTGACCCTTAGGGATGTCAAGGACATAAAATCCCACTAGGCTCCTGGAGCTGACACGTGTCCTCCCAAAATTTGGCTAAGTCCTGAACTTGCTCCAAGAGGATAACTTGTGACGATGATAACTTGAGCTCCCGATGGAATTTTTGAGAAAATTTTATATGATACTAAATGGAAATGGAATTTTGAATCCAATTTTGGGGGTATAATGTATTTATTCTTCCATTTGATCCTTGAAAAAATGGATTTTTATTTAGTACTCCACACATGCACTGATAAAAATGCCTGGACTGATGATCCAAAGTGTTGTGAAAAATATGATTTCACCATCATGTAGGTCTTGGAATTATAATTTTGGCGATGCTTTGTTTTTATCATAAATCCATCCGGAGCTCCCATAATCACCTTCCGAAGCTCAAATGGCCGATTGCTTTGGCTTGTGTGTTGATTAGGCTTATGAACCCTAATTCTAGCGAAATTGCCCTGACTCCTCCAAGCCATTCCAAAATATTCCTGAATAATTTCCATGATGTCCTAAGATATTTTAATCACTTCCACATTTACTTAGGCTCTTATGCTCCATTCCATGGGGTCACCCACTTCCTAGGAAGGTCAGTGATAACCCTTCCCAAAATTTCCTATAGCTTGCAAATGAAATCCTAAAATCACCTAGGGGATGAGATAACATTAATTGAGAGGTCACTTGGATTGACTGGATAGACCCGAGGTGTCTTGGAATGATAGAATTTGAAAAAATTAACACTGGGGTATAGTTGTCATGCTAAAAATTGTTAATTTCCTTGTTGCACATTTGCATGAAAACAATGGCTATAGCTTGGGGACGTGACATGGACTGAGTGCAGCGAATACATGACATGAGGAATCCAAAATCTCAATTTTAGACCATATGATCCATTGACCAGTGCCTTATCCATTGGGCCTTACAGAGTCATGTACAATTTACAAGAGAGAAGGAATGGAAGAAGGAAACACACACACACACAAAACAACGGAAGGAAACACACCACAAAAAGGGGAAACACACCTAGAAATCACCTATGGTACAAGGTGGGGGACAACCTACTTTCACTGATGATATAATTTTAGGTATTTCCCACTACAAGACAATTCCAGCAGCATTCCATCGAAATATGAGAGTAGAAAAACATTCTAGCCGCAAGCTTCATGAATCGGAATGGGCCGTGTAATGTAATTACTTGTATAAATCTGATTATCAGCAGCAATATAACACCAATGAACACAATATTTCAGATAAATGATCTCAATGTGTAAGAAGAATAGCTTAGCCACTTCGAGGGGGAAACCTCCAAACTAGACAATAAGACTCAAATGCTGAATATGATGATCAACTACTACCTACTAACCCCTATATATACTATTCCTATGCTATGGCCAACACCAAGGCCAACCCACTAATGAAAATATAACATATATGAAAGAGATACATAATGATAAGAAGTTATGATAGCCACAAGTCAGCTATATACATCCAATATAAGATATATGATTAAGGGCGTAGCATGCCCCTCCCCTGTGAAGAAACATTGTCCCTAATGTTGAGAAGATCTAGATGCTGCTGTAGGAAATTCGCATCCTCCCAAGTTGCATCTTCATTGTCTAGATTTTTCCACTTGATCAAATACTCAGTGATGACCCTTGTCCACAATCGATTAGTGTGTACCTGAAGGATGCATTCTGGTTCTAGGATGATTCTACCCTCTTCATCAAGCTTGGGTAACAATGTCTGGGTTGATACTGTTTGTCCAATTACCTTCTTTAGGAAAGATACATGGAAGATTGGATGAATTCGAGTAGCTGAAGGAAGTTCCAATTTGTATGCTACATTTCCAATCTTCTGTAACACTTGAAAAGGACCATAATACTTAGGTGAAATCTTGTTATCTTTTTTTTGTTGTTTTAAGGACATTTGCTTATATGGTTGTAAACACACAAAAATCTAATCACCAACTTCAAAATGTATTTCACTGTGATGTTGGTTTGCCTGTTGCTTCATGCGGTTTTGTGACATGGCCAAATTATCCCTGAGACTAGAAAGTACCTCTTGTTGGTGTTGAATATGTTCTTCAACTACTCGAACCTTTGGCTGGACTCTCAAAGATGAAGTGATAGATGGTGGATGGTACCCATATAATGCCAAGAAAGGAGACATTTTAGATGAAGTATGAAAGGAGGTGTTATACCACCATTTTGCCAGCAGTAACCATTGGACCCATCTCACTTGCTTATCTGATGTAAAACAATGAAGATATCCCTCCAAGCACTTGTTTACCACCTCTATTTTCCCATTAGACTGGGGATGATAAGAGGAACTACGAGCTAGTTGTGTTCCCAAGCATGAGAACAAGTCACCCAAAATTGCTAGTAAATATAGGGTCTCAATCACTTACTATAATCTTTGGTGTCCCATGTAGCTTCTGAATTGTATCCCTGAAGGCCGTTGCTACTGTACTCACAACAAATGGATGTGATAAAGAAAAAAATGGGCATATTTGGTGAGTTTTTCCACCACCACCATGATTACATTTTTACCTTCTAATTTAGGCAATCTTGTGATGAAGTCCATGGACACCTCTTCCCACCTCTGGCTAGGAATAGATAGAGGTTATAAAAGACCCGGGGACTTAATTGTTTCACCCTTATTTTGCTAACAAACCATGCATTCTGCCACAAAATTTTGGACATCTCCTTTTATCCCTTCCCGAAAAAATCATGCTTGATTCGATGATAAGTCTTTAAGAAGCCGAGAATGACCCCCTCTTGGAGAAGCAATGGAATCTCATATAGAACCCTATTTTAAAGGATTGAATTCTTACATAGATATAATATATCTTTATACCATAAAACATCTCCTTTCCATACAAATTTTTATGACATGTTTGGATCTTGTTGGAGATTCTAAATGAGATTTTGTGTACCTGGGTCATTTTTCCATTCAGACCTTGCATCCTCTATCCAATCCTCATGTAATATAGATATGGCACACAACAATGCCTCAGGCAGATTCATCCTTCCGAGATAAAGCATCAGCAACTACATTCTCTTTCCCTTTCTTGTATATTATCTCAAAATCATACCCCAACATTTTTGAGACCCATTTCGTTGTTCTTTTGATGATAAACGTTTCTCTAAGAAGTATTTCAAACTATCGTGATCTATCTTTACTTTCAAATGTCATCCTATTAGATATGGTCTCCATTGCTTCACTGCATGAAGTATTGCTAACATTTCTTTCTCATAAACTGGTTTAGAGATATTCTTACCTTTGAATTGGCGGCTCTCAAAGGCAATGGGTCACCCTTCTTGCATGAGTACTACCCCCATACCATACCCTAAAGCATCACATTCAACAATGAATGTTTTTGAAAAATCTGGGGTGGCTAGAACTAGAGTGGTGCACATGGCCTCCTTCAACTTCTCAAAGGCCATAGTAGCTTGCTCGTTCCAATGGAAAGATTCCTTCTTCAATAAATTTGTGAGTGGTGCTGCGATGCTACCATAATTCCTTACAAATCTACGATAATAACCTATAAGCCCCAAAAATCCTCAATTTTTTTAGGGTTTTGGGAACCTTCCATTCAAGCATGACTTTTATCTTGTTAGGATCCACTTTAACACCTTCATAAGAGACAATATGACCTAGATATTCAACCTCCCTGACACCAAAAGAACACTTTGAAGGCTTTGCATAAAGTTGATGTTGTTCAAGAGTTTCCAACACCTTATTTACATGATGCAGGTGTTCGTCCCATGTTTTACTATAGATTAATATATCATCAAAGAACACTAAAACAAAATTTCAAGAAATGGCTTAAAGATGGAATTCATCAAGCTTTGAAATGTAGAGGGTGCATTTGTTAGTCCAAAAGGCATTACCAAGAACTCATAGTGTCCTTCATGTGTCTTGAAGGATGTTTTATGAATATACTCATCCCCGATTCTAATATGATGATATCCAGAAGCGAAGATCAAGTTTTGTAAAGTAAACAACACCATGTAAATCATCTAGAAAATAATCAATTACAGGAATAGGAAACTTATCTTTAATTGTGTATTTATTGAGTTCCCTGTAATCTAGAAACATGCGCCAATTGTCATATTTTTTCCATACCATCACTATAGGAGAATAGTAAGCACTTTGACTATGATGAATAAGTCCTGCGTCTAACATCTCTTGAACTATCTTCTCAATCTCACTCTTTTGCATATAGGGGTACCTATAAGGTCTGATGTTGGGTGGTTGACTCCCTGGTACTAGCTAGATGGCATGGTCATGGTCTCTTTTTGGAGGTAGACCCTTGGAATTTCTCCAAACACAACTGAGTGCTCATCTATAATTGCTTACATATCTGAGGTATAAATGTATTAGAATGATGTGCTTCCAATGAAAATATTTGTGCCATAAACCCTTCTAGCACCCTTTCTAAGAAATTTTTGCATCTAATGAGAACTTACCATCTGTGGGGACTTTGCTCTTAGTCCTTTTAGTTTAAAATTCCTCCCTTCTAACTAAAATTACATGAACAACTCTTGAAAATTCATTTCAATGGTTCCCAAGGTGGTAAGCCACTGAACTCCTAACACAATGTCTACTCCTCCCATGGAAATGGTATACATATTTCTAGTTATAAAGTAATCTCCCATGGCAAGATTAATGTTATGGCATTTTCTTGAACAACTAACAGTTTTCCCATCAGTGATCATGACTTGACATTCTGGAGTTGGATAAACAAAGCAGTTAAAGCGTACTGCCAACTTATGATTGATGAAATTGTGAGTACTTCCCGAATCAATCAACGCTTTGTTTGGGGAGTGATAATACTAAAAATTGCATGGCATGATATTGTTGGTCGGGATTTTCTAATTCCTCCTATGGCTCTACCTCATCATCTTCTTCATTTTCTTCTTCTTCATGAGGTCCCTCAATGTAGAACAACTTGTTTTTAGCAAACTTATGTCCTAGTCCAAATTTGTTGTCACAATTAAAACATAACCCTTTGGCTCTCTTTTCTTTAATTTTTTGAGGTGTTAGTCTCACTGGCTAAGGGAATTATGGTGGAAGGGTGCTACGATCTCTGATATTACTGACAATTTGTATCCTACTTTGGAAAGAAAATTTTCCTCGCCCTATGTGCCATGATCATAGATTCTGAAACCTTATGAGGATTAATTATACGCACCTCATTTTCAATTTGTTCTTTAAGACCCCCAAGAAATAAGTCATTCAAATTATCTTTAGGAATATTTTCCACCCATAAGGAAAGGTTTTGGAATTAATGGATGAAATCTTTGGATCCTTTTTTGTCTAAGATTTGATAATTGATCAAATAATTCTCTAACACACTAGAACTATAGTGCAATTGCAACTCTTCGGTGCATACTTTCTATGTAACATTGAGGCCACTCTTTTTCCTTTGAGCACATAGCCATCGATACCTAATGAATTGGTCGGAGTTCAAGATATAACAATTCCATGGTAACCTTTTTCCCAATGGAATCGATGAAGATTAAAGAAATTATCCATCTGGTTAATCCAATTGAGTGGATCCTTTCCATCAAACTTACACATTTTCACTTTTGGAATCATGTTACCGGCTTACAGAGTGTTTGTATTTGGATTGGTCATGTTTGCGCAGATCCACCCTGGCTAGTTTGTCTATTACTTTGACCTAAAGATCCACCCCCGGTTAATATGAGTATGATTGAGTTATGGCTAATTAGGAAGGATATAACGACCTATGATATTGTAACTAAATTGGTGAATGAAATCCTCCAATCGTTGTCCAATCTTTTCTACATATTCTTTGCTGACCACTCTACCCTCGAGGTTTCACAACTCTAACTCAAGATAGCTGACCTTATGGTCAGTTGAAGTAAACCCTAACCCTGAGGACTTTGTAGATACCCCTTCTAACTCTAACTCCTCAACTATTATCTCATCCTTATTAGGGGTTTTACCTAGAGTGATGGGATTCTTTTTGCCTCTTGTCGAAGGCCCAACCATGATGCCCCAAAATGGTAAGATTTAAGGATCAAGGTCAAAATTTAGGGTTTAGGATTTCAATAGGAATTTGTCCAAATTTTATAAAACTCAAATAATGAACTCAAACTAATTTTTAATCTTCTTTCTAGAAATGTAAATAACTTTGAAAAATTCCACAAATTGCACCCTAGGTAGCCAAATTATGAAAAACATAAAACCGCTATAACTTTGCAAAACAAGTCAAAAATTATTAAAATTTAGAGGGAATCTTACTTGACTGATTTTGCCACATCAAAGAAAAATTTTCAGAAAAATTCGCTACCTATTTTGAGATATGGACGAACCTTCACAATTAGGGTTTGACGTAGTGTTGATTGAGTTCAAGATCTGATACCACTTGTAATGTAATTACTTGTATAAATCTGATTATTAGCAGAAATATAACACCAATGAACACAATATTTCAGATAAATGATCTTAATGTGCAAGAAGAATAACTTAGCCACTTCAAGGGGGCAACCTCCAAACCAGACAATAAGACTCAAATGCTGAATATGATGATCAACTACTACCTACTAACCCCTATATATACTATTCCTATACTATGGCCAACACCAAGGCCGACCCACTAATGAAAATATAACATATTTGAAAGAGATACATAATGATAAGAAGTTATGATAGCCACAAGTCGGCTATATACATCTAATATAAGATATATGATTAAGGGCATAATAGGCCGAGCCATAATGAATCCAAATTTCCATGGCTTCCTTTCGGTTCCCTTCTCTTGTCCCATAATAGGATGAAGTCTCCAAATTTGAATTCTCTCACTTTGGCCTTCTTATAAAAAATATTCTTTACTTTCAACTGGTGTTCTTTAATATGGTCCACCACTTGAGTCTATTTTCTTCTAGCTTCTCAAGAAAGAGGATCCTCTTGTCAATGGAATCCTTATATTGACCATCTTATATTCCCTGTAGCAACTTGAGAGCTGACATCTTGATCGTGAGGGAAATTTTTGCTTCGACCCCATACAATAGTTAGAATGGTGACATACCTATTTCCTTCTTGGGAGTGATCCTGTCGCCCACAATGCATCATACAAATTTTTGTGCCAATTCCTTTGGTTTTCATCTATGAGTTTGTGGACGATGGTCACAATGTTCTTGTTGCTTGATTCATCCTGTCCATTCCCTATGGATAGTAGTTAGATGAAAGATATATAGAGATTCCGTAGCCATATAAAAACTCGACCAACTCCTCAAGAGAAAATAGGTAGCATTATCTCGCTATAATCTTCTGTGTTACTCCGAAACGTACTGTGATATTCTCCTTGATGAAGTTACATATTATTTCGGTGTTGGTTTACGTGTCCGGAATGGGCTCCACCTATTCTTTTAAGTAGTCTGTTGTGGTAATCACATAGGTGTGCCCTTTACTTGAGTGAGGATTTAGAGCACCGATGAAATCTACCCCCACTACTCGAAATGGTTCTTCAATAACAACTAGCCTAAGTGGTAGTGTAGAAAGTTATGGTCTCCCACCAAATTGTTGGCATGATTCAAATTTGGAAACCCATACCCAAGTTTCTCAAAAGATGGTGGGCCAATAATACCTTCCTCAGAAGATATTGTGTGTAATGACCATTACTGAAAAATGTCCACCACATGCTTGGTCGTGGTATGCTTTAAGCAATTTTTCTTATTGCTCTTTATCTACACACCTGAGGAAGCATCCATCCAGACCTCTCTTGTAAAGTGCGTGATTCTAGATTACAATTTTTTTTTCCTTTAGCTTGATTGTTTTCCTTTTGCTTGTAATCAAAATGAGGAGGGAATTCTCCATAAGTTAAGTAATAGGCAATATCAACATACCACTCATCAATAGTGGTTACAAAGAAATATGTGGAATGTTTTCAAAGCAAGTTGAGAAATCATAATTTTCTTCACCGTGTTGATATTTGAGTGTTTCATCTTCAACAATAAACCTACATAAGCTATTTCCCCTTACCAAGTTGGAGGGTTGAATCTCCAAGTCATATTCTTGAGTCTTTGAAATCTAATTTCCTCTTTTATCTCTCGAGATCCCGTTGTGTCAAGATGTAATTGATTGCACTTCCGGTACCATCACCACCATATAAGAGTTAAGGATGTAAAATATTAAATTTTTTATAGCCTTGACCACTGCATAGGCATGCTTTTCCAATTGGCTATAGTTTAGTTCATGTTTTTTCAATGGACAACTCATGAAAGCAATAGGTGCTTCCACGCCTTCATCATTCTTCTAAACAAGAACGATAGAGAGGGTATGTTCTGATGCATAACAATACATGATGAGATCTTTGTTAAATTATGGAGACATAAGATTCAGAGCCTTGAAAATGGATTTTTTGATGTCTTCAATTCATTGTTCCATTTGAAGTTTTCCTGTGGTTTCATCATGGTGGTGATGTGCTTTTTCAATTTAGCAAACTCAGGAACAAAGTGACGAAGAAAATTCACCTTTCCGAAGAATGAATGAACTCCTTTCTTACTTGTGGGCAGTGATAATTCCTGAATGGATCCTAATCTCTCAAGATCAATGTGTGCTCCATGTTTTTTCACAATGTGCCCCAGTAACTTTCCTTCTATGACTCCAAAAATGCACTTTTTGGGATTTAGTGATATGCCATGTTTTCTACACCTTGCAAGTACTTGTTATAAGTGATGATATGATCTCCCCTCTTTTTTGAAAACATCATGAGATCATAAAGATATATGACAATGAAATGTTTTAAATCTTTGAATGCCAAATCCATCACCTTTTGAAATGTAGCTCCCACATTGATTAGGCTGAAAGGCATTCTGCTATAGGAAAAAGTGCCCCAAGGCGTTGTGAAGGCTGTCTTGGTGTGATCCTCTTCTAGCCAATTTGATTTGATTATACCATGAGAATCCATCAAGAAATGAAAGTATTTCAGATCCAACAACTAATTGCAAAATGTGGTCCATGATAGGGAGGGAATAATTGTCTTTCAATGATGCCTGGTTCAAGTTACGAAAATCTACACATATTCTTATTTCACCATTCTTCTTCCACATCGACACAATGTTGGCCACCCATGTTTAATGATGGATGGGAAAGATAATCCTTGCATTAAGCATCTTCATTACCTCCTCTTTGATGGTATCAACAATCTTTGGGTTATATGGCCTTTGTTTTTTCCTAAATGGCTTGGCATCCTACTTCAAGGGGATTGAGTGATGCATTTCCTTCAGTTGGAAGGATTTGAGTTCATCATAAGAGTAGGCCAAAACATCTAAATATTTCTTGAGTAACGCAACAAACCTTCTCTTCTCCTTGGGCAAGCAACATTTTCCAATATTGACCATCCTTGGCTCCTCTGGGGTGCCGATGTTTTCCTATCAAAATCATCTGGGCACCGAGAATATTGTTTTTATTTCTCTTGAATGAATCTATCGTGTTTGTCAAAGAGGTCTTCCAAAGATACAAGGCCTTTGGGAGTCTTGTTACATTTCAATTTGATCACTCCTTCATCAATCCCTTCAATTACTTCTTTCTCTTCTTCGACTACCACTTCTCGGTGTGGATTTTCACTTCCTTCAAAGAAGAGATTATTGAAATTATCCCTTTGTTTCAAAAATGTTAGAATCTGGTTATCATCATTAAAGACTTTCCAATGATTTGCATTATCTATTACAGTAGGCCTGAATACCATTTCAATGGTCACCTTGTCTTTACCAAAAGAGGGATGAGGTGTCACTAGGGAAGCCGACCCTACAAGAGAATCAACCTTTCATTCTTTTCTCTTGGGATAGCTTCAATGGAAAATGCATCAAAAGATTCAATGCAGTCCCATACTGCTTTCTATAATGTTGGAGTCTTGGATTTTTCACCTGATATTGTTGCCGGACTTACTTTAATATCACCTTCGCATCACCCCGACATCTCAATTTTTGATTCCCATGTCTTTTGCCACCTCCACGCCTAAGAGGAGAGCTTCATATTCCACCATGTTATTTGTATTATCAAATTGTAACTTGTAGGCAAATGGGTACAATTCATCGGAAGGAGAGTACAACACCACGCCTGCTCCCGAACCTACACTGGAATGACTACCATCAAATTCCATCGTCCAAAATTGATCTTCTTCCTCTTCCATAAGAAGTGATAAATTCTCATCTTTTTCTAATGTGAGGAAGTAGTTGCCTAGCCCACTATCTTGAAAAATAATTTTTGCCTTTGGATCATCAAAATTTCATATTGTGAACTTCATCTTTCTTACTGGTCAGAAATTTATTCATCTCACCTTTCACTGGAATAGTTGCAGATGACCAATCCATTTTTATTTCTCCACCCAAGTCTCTGCAGAAGCTTCACTCAATAACATGTCAAAGGATGTTGGGGTGTCCACCACCAGGATGGTTAGAAGCACCTTCTTATCTAGGAAAATCAGCTAATGCTACCTGTGCATCTTTGATTCTTCCTACCAATGGCACTTGTTTGGATTCCATTGAATAGAAGGTGCCATTTTCCTGGGTCAAGGTGAGGCCTAGAGCATTTGTAACTTTGACAGGCATCACATTATCTAAGGCTCCGGAATCTATGATACAATTATTTAGCTGGAAGCCTTTAATGAGGAGTGATAGGTAGAAAGGTTCAACCTTGTTGGTTTTGGAGGAACTAAGGGCTAGCATGTTTTGAGAAGGTGGTGTGGATGGTGTGGGGAGTAAGCCTTTGGAACTTGGACCTAAGGTTATAGGGTTACCACCACAAACTACATCAATGAACCTATCAAATTGGGTAGGATGCATTTGTAGGTATTCTATTTCTGAGAGCTGGACTTTAGTTTTTCTTGTGTGTTCCAAAAAGTCAAATGGGGTTATGGTGGGTGAGGAAGAGGTTCCAAGAATGATAGAATATTTACATGGTGAAGGTTTTTCTATTTTGGGGGTTTAATTTTCCTTCACGGGTGCAGCAAATGTCTTGGAAGGAGGTGGGGATGTAGGTTTTGATGGAACCTTAGATGTTTTTGTGGAAACAACATTTGAAGGAGAATTATTTTTAGTAATTTTTGAGTTGGGAGAAGGACTAGAAGACTTACTTGGTATGACAACGCATGATCCTTGCTAACCAATGGGTCTAATTTTTCTTTAGCCAAATCCATCGAAGGTGGTAGTGGTGATCCTTTACTAATGATTTTATTTTTTAAAACCTCTACAGGAGAATCTTCTTTCTTCTTCTTGTCCTTTACCGTAGCCATTGAGGATGGAGCACCTTTCTTGGATTGTGCATGAGTGAAAATGCACATGAGAAACTTGGATCTTCATCATCATCATCATCATCATCATCTTCATCATCAACGTACTCAATTAGGCCATTGTGCATATCACCATCAACTTCCTCGACCTCAAGATAGTTGTCATCGTCCCCCACATTTTCTTCTTCAGGTTCTTCAATTTCCACTTCCTCTTTTAGTTCTTTAGTGTCACAAATGACATTGAATGGTGGTGCTTTGAGAGCAAGCTGACGAGGAGGTGGAGAAATCCTTGGTCTATTGGGAGGATTTGGTTTCCTTGGAGTATTCCACATTGTGATATGAGAGAGCTGCTTCTTCAAGGAAACCAAGTCATTTTCCATTTTTTGGAACATTGGGTCCGTGGTGATGGAGCTTGAATTTTGGCCTTTTTTCTTTCCATTTGGGCCTTTCACTTTACCGATAGGATTAGATCATCATCGGTTTCTATCGTGTGGTCTTGAGATTCCCTCAATGTTCTTGGTTGGGTTCTTCTAAGGAAGAAACCTACTTCTGATGGCAAGGCACTAATGAAGAATATCTTCAAATTATTTTTAGGAGGCACCACATCTTCAAGGATTCTTCTTATCACTCTATTATATCTTGCTATGAAGTCTCTCATTGATTCGAGAGGTTTCTTTCTTCATTTGTACCAATTGACCAAGAGATCTTGACAATATTCCATCATCTTGAACTCTGTGTTCGAATGCACTTCTTATATCTTCCTAACAGGTGACAGACCTCGGGGGTAACATGTAGAACCATTCAAATTTTTTTTTCTTGAAGTGAATCCATAAAGAGCTGCACTGATACATCTTCATCCTCAACACCTAGCAAACCGCAAGCGGTGATAAATGTTGCTACATGTTCTTCGGGGAGTTGAGAACCATCCCCTATGAATTTTGGATAGTTTTTTCTTGAGCCTCTTGGTAGCTCATGGAGTGGTTGAGCAAGGGTGAGTGGGCTAGTGTTTTCCCCCATGGTACATTAGGCCTATGGACTTCATGATCATGATCCCCCATTCTATTTCTATTTCTAGCTTCTAACCTCTCTAAGGTTGTTTCTTCCGTTGTTTCTCTTGCATCCACCTCGGCTTGAAGTATTTCAATTTCTTCAAGCTGAGCTCTTATTTCCTCTTCCAATCTTTCTTCTCTTTCTCTAGCTTCTTCTTCAATCTCTACGTCAGTGAAATATTCAAGGTTCTCATTGATGTATGGAAATTCACCGTCCAAAGGATTGGCAACACTCGGTTCCCAATGTGACTAGTTGCTTAATGAAAGGGAGACCTATGAATTCTGACTAGTTGTTGTCTTCTTTGAAGCTCTTCAAAGGTAGGGTTGATTTTTCCTCCTTGCCTCTATTTCCAGGTGTATCTTCTTTCTGCTAGCTTGGAAATCTATGCTCTTCTTTGTGGTGCTAGAATTTGTCTTTTCCTTTCCAATCCAGCAAGACGTTCTTCTTCAAGGTCAAGAATTCTTATGGCAATGAAGTAGTAATTGACACTTTGCTTGTTGTGCCAGATAGCTTCTCTCAAATATGAATTAATATCCTCTTGGATGTGGAAGAGGAATTCATGCCTTTCAATAGGAGGTTTTCCCAGAATAGCCATGGTTTGTAGAGACGAGGCTCATATTGTAGACATAAAAATTGGGTCACACTCCCCTTGGTCCCGCGTCAAATAAACACCTCGAACACACTCACCTAGCCATGGCCCCTTTCACCCCACTCTAATATTAATTTAATTAATTTAATTAAATTAATCCATGTTCTCATAATATCTATTATTTAATTATCCTAAATTGGATAATGCCCACACCATCCACCTCACCTATACACCTCATCTAGCCACCTCACCCTAAGACCTATCTTAGTATGTTACGATAACTAACTAAGACCTACCTAAACCCTAAAAATCAAAATCCTACATTCCCTCTAACCACATTCCCATCTGTTAGAAGGGAAGCTTCCATTCTAATCTGCGGAGCTAATGAATAAGATCCAAGAAAATCAAAGGGATTTTCCCAGTTTAGTAAACCTAGGAAATCATGCCCTAACCGACGCCGGTTACCCTAAACCACCGCCGGTCAACTCGGAACTGCCGTCAGTTACCATTTAACCCCCAAAAAAACCTTATTTTGAGGTTGGCACATTTTTGAGAGGTGGGAACATCTTATGAGAGTGATAGAAGAAGACAGAGCTGCATGCAAGCATAACCAACATTCATACATGCATCAAAGCACCCACAACCAACACCAGAAGCAATCACAAAGCCATTTTCCTTCACGGGAGCATCCAGGGAAGCGCCAGCACCACACCAAGTTCCTTCCATTTGATCACCCACCATTTCCAACTAGACATCAAGCTCATGCAATAGTAAGTGTTTTGTTAACCAACACTTGTCCATTGTCATTTAGGTAGACTCTTTTACTTCTGTTATTAGTCTCTACCCCTATTCCCATTCCCCACCATTTTACCTCCATGCAAAATCAACCATCCCTTCACCCACACCCTTGACTACTCATACCCATATTTTAATCATCCTTGTGCATATCTCAGACCCACACAAACCTTGCCATTGTCCCTTTCATTTTCATCTAGCCTCAGATCTATCATCATGCCAAGTTTTTATTAAGTTTCTGTACCCACCATACCATTGTCGGTTTACCTAAATTGACATCGGTTATACTAGACTGACATCATCTATGTGTTTTTACCATCAGACCAAGAACAGAGCTTGAAATCTCTACCCAATACCCAAAACAACCCAAAACTTGACCACGACTCAATTTTACCTTGACAAACCCTTGAAAAACACTTTGACCTTTAGATTTAGTCATAGCTTAGCTTGTTGTGAACAAATTTACTTATTGTAGTTGAATGAGATACCTAAATCATTTTAACTACAGTAGATTTCCTTTATTGTTAGCATTAAGTTGTTTTAAACAAAGTGGATTGATAGCCATCTAGGAGTATCACACTTCCCAGGATCTAGCATACACTAGGCGGTTCACTTGCACATACTGCTTTACATTTTATTTGGTGGTCTTGTGTTCTATTTCGTGCGCTTCCTTCAAGAAAAAGGAATCTCTCACGATCACCGTGGATCAAGAAGTCATATGAGCACAACAATCTACAACCAACATCTTAACAGGTATTCCTTCTATCCCTTTACCCTTATTTGTTTCATCAACATTTGAAGAAACGATCTAGAATTAGGTGAAACACATATAGTTATTCGAATTCAAGAAAATTTCTTTTTTTGAATTTTGAATTTTTTGAATTTTTTGTATTTTTCTAACCTTTTGGTCATATTCAGTGTAGATGCTGCTAAATATCACCACAGTTTACACCAAATACTATTGGAAAGAAAAATTTTCAGGGACAAATTGATGGTTATCTTACCAATGCTATGGGAGTCTAAGTCCCTCTACTTAACCAGTACAACTGCCGTATGTGCATGTGCGGATAAAAATGAGTTTTCTCCTGGTGGTCTTTCTGCTCAAGATCCAATAGGGGCACTCCATTAACCCTACGGAAAAAGCTTTCATATACCTGTAAGAGAGGAATTTTCTAGGAGAGCAGGAAATGGAGTGAGAAAGTAAGAAAAGAGAAACTAATGCTACAAGTAGAAAATCATAGACTTGTATACATCAACCAGAAACTTCATTACATGCACTTGAACTTGGAAGAAATTTTTTTTGTGTAATAAAGAACGAGACCAAATAGAGTTTAATGAACATAAAGTACCACTAAACCCCTCAATCAAAAAAGGCTAAAATTCCTTCTTCCTTTATTGAAGCTCAATCAGAAATTGTACATATCATAGAAATGGAAGAAATTTTTGAGTAGGGAAAATAGAAGAAATTTTCTATCACTGTTCTCTCTTCACAAGGATATCTCTCTCATGAATTCACAAAAAATATCTCCAATATCTAAGAAGTTTCAAATTTTTTTAAGAAGAAGCTCAAATGAGGAGATAGTTATAATTTATAAAAGAGAGTGCAACTCTTCATCTTCCTAGTGACTTTTCAAATAATTTAAATTGACTTTAGATTGTTCATATTCCATATAAATATTTAAGTCCCTTTTATAAAATCAAGGTGACTTAAAGTTTACATTATGTTTCTAAAGTCACGTAAAGTTATATTAAAAAGTGCAAACCTCAATGCAAAAATATAACATTAATGCGAGAGAGCATTGGATGAGAAGAGAAGTGAGATAAAGAAGAGGAAGAAGAAGAATCATGTAGAAGAATGAGATGCTGCAGTTGATTTGATCTCACTTCCTAACTAGTCTCCACTTTGCACTCCTGAGAAGGCCTTCGTTCTTCTAAGCTCTTTGCTTAAATAAGCAGCTATAGGTTCCACCTTGTTAGCATGAGGAATGAGAACACAACTCAAGGTATCTGTCCATCCGTCAGCTACACCGTTGATGTCTCTGCACTTCCCGAAACATGATGCATGTTTCTCCATGATAAGTACAATAGAAGCTCGAATGTTTGAGAGGAAGTTGAGGGTATCTGTACGTACCCAAAATTGTAGGGTACTTCTATTTTGCCGCGAAATGATGTTACACATGCCCCAATGATGATACAATTCTCGTTGCAAGGTGTTAGAAATCTAGAAAGGCTTGCCAAGTATACACTTATATCCCGCATGCCCCGCTTAGCCTCCGCATGCTTTGTTTTGCCCTTTGCCCCCTGTTTTCTTGCATTTTAGGCTTCAGTGACGAAACCACCTCCCTACTTGGGCGGTGGTCCCTAAACCACCGCCCGGACAGGGGTGGCGGTCCTGTATGCATTTTCTAGATTCTTCTGA
The DNA here is from genome assembly GCA_018340775.1 of Taxus wallichiana var. yunnanensis. Classification (NCBI taxonomy): domain Eukaryota; kingdom Viridiplantae; phylum Streptophyta; class Pinopsida; order Cupressales; family Taxaceae; genus Taxus; species Taxus wallichiana. Next base: position 888,098,826 of record CM031242.1, read on the forward strand.
AAAATCACGTCAAATGTAAATATTCAATTTTACACACTTTCTTCAACCACTTTGGCTTGCATTAATGTTTTTGGTCCCCTGTAATAGTGTTTTTCCATTGTTTATAGTAAAAGAGTTCAAATGGGAGTTACCCTCTGGTAAATGCATTGGTTATAAATAGCCAACTTGTTTTCAAACAAATGGCCCCTCACCTTCTCAATTCTATTATTCAGTCTTTGAATTTCTTGCTTAGAATTCTATCAATTTCATGTTTTGCTTCCATTTTTGGTCTTTTAGAGGTCATTTAATCTTCTTGTTTCAGTCTTGTTCCATTGCTGCTCCATACAATCAGTTTAGCATAGAATAGCTTCATTTCTAGACTAGAATCCATTAAAGTTGTAGGTTTTGTTTTGTCATAAGGATAGATTCTAAAACTCTCGGTACATTTTCATTGTATTCCCGCAATAAATCCCGCTAGGAATTACATAGTCAAGCTCTATTCACTTGCGCTATCCCTCTCCTACTCGCATTGTATTCGGTCTATATCCAAAGCTTCCATTGTTCGAATACCATCTTCTATTGATACTATCATATACATGATTTTCTGGATTCACAAGGACACGAAGGAACGAGGAGATCACACTGAGGGGATGAAATCACACACAACTAGATTTACCACTATTCTGTAAACACCAGGTTTGAGCTATCAAAGTTCTAGTTATGACATATCAAATAGAGTAGTGAATTATTTTATTTCAGTCAAAATTTTTCTCTCAATATCACCAGGGAAGCTGTGGGGATTGATAGTTTCTAAGAAAATGTGATTCATTCCTCACTTCTGAGGTAGGATCGAGAGTCTTTCAAATTCAAAATAAATAGCTGCTTAGATACTTAGGATAAAATCACAACTGCACAGGAAAATAGCCATACCAGGCTACTTTTCTTGTTTTTATTCTGTTACTAGATTAGTTGTCCATTTTATAAATATACTAGAGTAGCTGCTCTTTAATTTCATTGAAATACGTCATTGAAAATACAAAAATAGAAGAATGCTTGCATAGTGTAAATACTTCTTTTGTAATCAGTTTATTAATGTTAGTTAAAAGTTGAATCATTTTGTATGACAATCACAGGACCTAGAGAGCCTAGAGAATATATATTTGAACCCATAGTGCCTCAACCAAATCTACCCACAACATTAGCTGATATAGATCAAGACCTTAGGATACAAGTCTTTCGAGCAACAAAACACTTACAATCAATTAGTGAACAACTGAGAGGGTTAAATATCAAAGACGACAAAGCTTACACATTTTTATCAAATCATCCTAACTATAGACTACCATGATAAAATATCCAAATGAACCATTACACCAATTCAGGTTAGGAGGGCCTTCTTTTCCTTAGATTCACATTCCATTATTGCGTATTGAGGATATAAGATTACCCGATTAGCTTGTCTGTATCTATTCACATTCAACATTCACCGGTTGTCTCGGCATGACCTTAGGAGGTCGGTATGAGGAAGAGGTACTTATAGATTCCCATGCTCGCATGTCACTTTTCCATCGTACAAAATTGGTGAACCCGACGTGAACAAACAATTCTTCCTCTTTTATTTTTCATTTCTTTCATCCACCTTCACTCTTTCCCATTATTTTGTGGGTATTCATATACCCCCCGAATATGTCAGGATACGATGCATATGGCAAGCCTCTCTCAGGTCTCGAAGTAAACTATAGTCAATAAAATAGACAACTATCACCCTCACTTTCTGCATGGGCTGATAACTATTCAAGTAACTTGTCGTCTCAAACTCCCCTCAAAGAACTAGCTCAAGTTCTTCATTTTGAATTAAGGAGTTTGATCAGTTTGCACAAACACAACAGCCAGAGGCCTCAAGCTCTAACAATATGACATTTACTGGAGAATCCACTTCATCTCCTTGGGTCTTATTCAGACCATAGATTAGTAGACAGTCACACTCACTCCCCTTTTTAGATGAGGAGTACTTATCACGCTTTGCTAAAATGGAAAAATGTTTCCAAAATATGTATCCACCTATAGGGAGTTTACAAATATAGTCTGATACCATGTTCCAAGAAAACACCCCCATTCCTCCACCTATGGGAAATACCCTCGGTGAAGCTTGACAGGTAACGATCAATTCATAGCAGTTATCACACCCCTTTACAACCTCAAGGTATACAACAAACACCCTTAAGGCAAAGCACTGTCTCTTCACCACTAGAGGTCATTTCAGCCTTAGCTGAAAAGGTTAGAGGGCTGGAACTTGCTCAAGCAAACCAAAATTCATATTTTGGGCAAACAGAATCCCCAACCCTCTCGCATCACCCCAATCAAGTTGACCTCCTTACAGAACAGGCACATTAGGCATGCCTCCTCAAAATCCTTATAGTTACCCACAACAAACACTAACTAGGACCATGTTTTCAAATGCCGCTTTAGTAGAAAACATGACACCTCTGGCTTGGCACCAAACAACTCATACCAAAACAATGCTCCTCCTTACCTAAACATTTATTCAAAGTCACAATAAGGAGACATGTTCTCTTCTCTCAGGATGTTCATTCAACCACAAGGATTCCCTTATGTCCCTACAAACGCATATGCTATGCCATATCAACAACCCATGCCACCTCAACCCCCTCAACAAGTGCCATCGATGGTCGAGGCCTATGCGGTAGGGACTTATTCAGAATATTTAAAAGATCCCCTAGACTTCACCATACGAGGTGTTATGCTTCCAAGACCTCTTCCCGATTTACCCAAATACAAAGGGGAAGGTGATCCAAATGCACACATTAAGGCCTATGCCATAGCCATATGGGAATTACTCCCTTGGGACGGGGTTGTCGCTAAAATATTCCCTAAGACCTTAGAGGGTATTGCCCTTGATTGGTATTACAGAATACCTGAAGCCTTGATACACTCATTTAAACAACTCGTGTCAGAATTCATCAAAGCTTTTGACATGAACAAATTGTTAAGAACATGAATAAGGGAATTCTTGCATATTAAACAAGAACACAATGAATCCATTGCTCATTTTAACCAAAGATGGCGTACAATTCTCTACTCATCAGAAAGTGATCCAAACATGGATAAAATGGAAGAATGTGATTTGTTCCTTAATTCTCTCAATAGACAGATAAAGGAATAAGTCTAGAAGTTCCCACTAAGAAATTATGATGAAGTACTCGAGAGTGCTCTTCGAATCAACCAAGCAGTGATAAATAGTGGGCGTAAGACATATGGAACAAATGGGAAATTAACCACTCCGAATCAAAACACCGTGGCCTATTCTAATACAAGGAACACTAATCAAGGACCTAAGATCCTTAACAAGAACCATGGAGTTACAACAGATGGAGTAACTGACCAAGTTAAAAGGGCAAACATTGTAAACATTTCACCACCTGTTAATAATTAGTGAAATAACAATTTTACTCCAACAATCAATGCAATGGATTTTAATCATCCACCACGGAAAAAACAACAACAACAACCATGAAAAATCCAAACACAAAGTCCAAATCAAAACCAATTGGATATCGAGTCAAAACCACGAGCAACATGACCTCAAAATTTTAACTCTTAAAACTAGCAACCTTATCGAATTTCAGACCACAAGATTATAAATCAACAGCCTCGAAATTATAATCCCAATTTATATTATGGCTTCCACAAGATTCAAGGCCACGATACTAGGACTTGTCGTGAATACAATAAATTCATGCAGTGTTTGCCAGAAGATCAAAAGCAACTCTTTATAGATATGTTCTTAGCAAATTCTGTAGTACCCATGCCAAACGCTTATGCAGGGGTGGTATCCCCTCAAAATGCACCCCTCAAGATATTTATGATCCGCTCCCAAACCATTCTAACAATAACATGCTAGATCCTAATGGAACAAACAAGGGTGTCATAACAGGAAACAATGATCATGAAGCTTTAACTTCATTAAATCCACCAGTCGCACCCCAACTAGGAACTCGACCCCAAACTAAGATAGTTGGTTTGGTAGAGTTAGACACCGAGCTACCCGTAGAAACCATAACAAGAACATGGGATTATTCATCCCAACCTATTCCAAGTTATCCATTAGAACCAGACAACAGTCAATAAACGTTGGTAAAACCCATAGGCACCTATGATTTAATTAATGATTTAACTAAAACCTTCTCTCACATCTCCTTTTGGATTTGTTAAAGAACTCTCCCACCCATAGGGCTGCCCTCTTAGAAGCATTAGGCCTTGGTCATTTAATCAACATCACTCCTCCTCTGGAAACATAAGTAAACTATGCAGACTTTGACGTTTATCCTCCGAGGCAGGCAGATAGGGATACTAATTTATATTTGATATAAGCAATATACCAACAGATGCTTTGAAGTTGCATGAAGAGGTGACCCAACTTTACATTTACAAGTATGGGTCTACAATAATTATGTTAAACGTGCAATGGTTGATGATGGGGCAACAGTTAATATAGCCCCCTTCGCTTTTCTTCAAAAGTTAGGATATGGAGAGACAAATTGTTCCACGACGCGAAATACGCTAAGAGGTTATGATAGCCTCAAGGCCACTTCGATTGTAACCATAGTTTTACTAGTCACTTTAGGACCTAAGATAGTCCTCACCAAGTTTAATATTATAGATTGGGAAACCAACTATAATATGATCCTTGGTCGGCCATGGATACACCGCATGAAGGCAATCCCTTCCACGTTATTCCAAGAAATAATATTTCTACACTTAGGGAAAATATTCGTGGCACAAGGCGACCCAAAACCCTTCGATATACACCTACCCTGATTTGAAGAAAAGACCAGGCGTTCAATCTGAGTTTAAACTCCCAAAAATCAACTCATCAAACCAATTAATTCAAAACCAAAAGAAAAGTTGATATCCACCACAGAGTTAGAAGTTACAAATCCAAATGAGGACATTCTAGCACTCAAAAATGAGACCAATGTTATAAAAATGGTGTCACTAGGGACTACCACAAAATTTTCGAGTTGCTAGAGAAAGACTTACCTATTCTCCTACCATTTGATTTTATTGGTATGGGACACACCCTTGGAATTGCTTCTCTTCCGTTAGACAAATTTTTATGGTAGAAAATCAAGCAAAAGAAATAGATACGACAGATATCTAACATCCATTTTTCAAAGCAAGTATTGGACTCTCTAGTTTGATGGAGCTAGATGTCGCTTTGGAGTCGGGCATGAGTGATCTTTACTTCACCTGAGGGAAAGATCCTACCTTTCACCTTTAAATTAAACTTTGAGTGTACAAACAACAATGCTTTGAGTACGAAGCTATCCTCCTTGGCCTCATCCTAGCCAAAAGAATGGGTGTCATTAACATTAGAGTGCTAGGAGACTCACAACTAGTTGCAAACCAAGTCTTTGAGGTATATGAAACTAGGGCTGAACATTTACAACTCTATAAAACAACAATATTAGATCTAAGCAAGGGGTTTAACTTCATATCAATTGAAGCAATCCCACGAGAGCAGAACCTTCTCGCAGACTCAATAACAACCTCATCTTCCCATTTCACCCCAAACCATGAGTTGGAGGATACAAATTTCACAGTATCACTTCATACCGAACCATTAGTACGTAAAATACCAAAAACTCACTCCTGACTCATGGAGAAGCTGAGGATGATTTTTCCATCATAGATCACTTTGACGATGATATAGTCACTCTTGAATATCTAAACACCTATGCGGAGCTACACCTTGCTCACCATATAGTTGATCTTTCCCTAATACCACATTCCTCTTCCTACTTTGGAAATCCCATGGTAGAGTCTCCTCCACAGAAGAATCTCGATATCTATGAGATAGAAGATGGAGAAATTTTGGAACTACCTCCAACCCCACCTAAATTTGAAGAAGGTAACACTTCTTTAATAGAAGAAACCATTGACATAAACATTGGAATGGAGGAAGAACCAAATTTTTTGAAGTTGGGATCCTCGTTAACTCCGGAGGAGATAGAAATACATACCCAAATCCTCAAAGAACATCAAAAGGCTTTTGCATTTAATTATAAAGAAATGACAGGCATTGCACCACAAGTCGCGGTACATAATCTTGTCACTAAACCAAATGTGAAACCAATTAAACAGAAGTCAAGACCAATGAAGCCAAAAGTGGCTCTCATGGTAAAAGAGGAAGTAATAAAACTTCTCCAAGTGGGATTCATCAAGCCCGTTGACTATTCACAATGGGTATCTAATATCGTCCCTGTCCTAAAAAAGAATGGGAAGATACGCATTTGCATAGATTTTCGGGATATTAACAAAGCTTGTCCCAAGGATGACTTCCCATTACCATCCATTGACGTTATCATTGATGCAACAACTAGATTTGAACTATTGTCCCTCATGGATGGGTTCTCAAGGTATAATCAGATTAAAATATCTGAACAGGATCAAGCCAAAACTACATTCATAACTCCTAGGGAACTTATTGCTATGTTGTCATGCCATTTGGTCTTAAGAACACCGACGCTACGTATCAGCGGGCAATGACATATATATTCCATGATCTTATCCATAAAATTGTGGAATCCTATGTGGATGACTTGTTGGCCAAGGCCAAGAAACGCTGTGATCATCTCGAAAGTGCTCCGTATCATCCTCTCACGACTAATCGAATATGGCGTCACATTAAACCCAGAGAAGTGTATGTTTGGTGTGACAGGAGGCAAACTTCTGGGCTACATTATATCTTCATGAGGGATTGATGTTGATCCATCCAAAATACAGAGCTATTGTTGAAATGATCGACCATCGGACTCACCTGAATCAGGTCATTTCTTGGGAAACTCGGTGCAATCCGAAGGTTCATCCCAGATTTAAGTTTTGCCATTCATCCAATCAACAATCTATTAAAGAAAGATTATAACATTGATTGGATTGAAGAATGCAATGAAGCCTTTGAAGCAGTTAAATGCTTCTTGTTGTCTCCACCCATGCTAATGCCTCCCAAGCCAAACCACCCTTTGATCTTATACTCACAAGCCACTCATGTCTCGCTGGCTTGCATGCTAGCTCAAGAAGACAATGATAAACAAGAATGTGTGGTCTATTTCATTAGTCGAATGTTTCTCAATTATGAAACACGTTATACACAGGTAGAGAGAGAATGCCTTGCCCTAGTATTTGCAACAAAACATTTAAGACATTACATGTTAAATGAAGAAACGAGGGTCATTGTAAAGACAAATCATTTATGAACATTCCTTACACAAGGGTCTTTATCTAAAAAGGCTGGGCATTTCATAACACTAATGGGTGAATTTGAGTTGACATTCGTAAACCAAAAATCCATTAAGGGACAAATCATTGTAGACTGGTTGGCTGACAATCCACTAGATGGAGGTGATTTGGTAAATCTGGACTTTCCTGATGAGTGTGTATACTTTGTCAAAACTAGGCCCCCCATCTATACATGTCCCTGGTACATTGATATCATCAATTTTATCATAGACCACACATACTCAGATGCTGCCACATCACAACAAAAAAGGTGGTTATGCATTATCACCACTAAATTTGTTGTTTTGGAACAAGTTCTATATCGTAAAGCCTTCGATGGCATGCTTCTAAGATGCATCGACACAGAAGAATCCAAAAAGATTCTTCATGAATCCCACAGTGGGATATGTGGAGGCCACTTTGGTGGTCACACCACCACTCGCAAAATACATCATATGGGCTATTTTTGGCCTAGCCTCGAACATGATGCGGTGGAATTTGTACGTAAGTGCCACAAATGCCAAGAATTCTCTCATGAGATTCATATGCCAACACAATTCTTGCAGCCAATAGCGACCCTGTGGCCCTTCTCCATGTGGGGTCTGGACTTGATAAGGAAGTTCTCTCCCTCATCAACCGCTGGCCATAATTTTATAATTATAGCCACGGAATATTTTACCAAATGGGTGGAGGCCATGCCTCTCACCATAGTACCAGGTTCGGTAATTACCAAATTCATTCTGAACCAAATTATCTGCAGGTATGGTGTCCCACAAGTCATTATCTCATATAATGGCACATCCTTTAAAAATGACGAAGTCCATGAGTTATGTATCAAGTTCAAGATAAACCATCACACGGCCTGTCTTTACTACCCTCAAGCCAATGGGCAGGCCGAAGTGACAAATAAAATGTTAAAAGCTATTCTCCTCAAAATGGTCAATGAGAACAATCGAGATTGGAATTTAAAACTATATCCAGCCTTGTGGGCCCATAGAACCTCAACAAGAACACCAAAAGGAGCAACACATTTCTCGCTGGTGCTTGGGGCAAAAGTAGTTCTCCCACTTGAGGTTGAAATACCCAGTCTCTGCATCTCATTACAAGGAATTCTGGATGAAGAAGCTTATAAGGAGGCACACCTCTCTCAACTAGAAAGCCTTGACAAGGTTAGGATAAACATCGAACAAAGGCACAAAGCCTATCTTGACCGGATGTGCCAGGTAGTACAACAAAAATTCTATGAGAAAGAAATATATGAGGGAGATATAGTTTTAAGACTAGACAACCGGATCAATAAGAAAACCGGCAAAGGAAGGAAGTTCCGACCCAAATGGTTGGGCCCATACCGAGTCATGAAGGACTATGGAAATGGTGCGTATCTTTTGTGCACACTAGAAGGTGAGGAATTCAAAGAAATTGTCAATTCATTGCATCTTAAATAGTTTTACGCATAAAACATAAAAATCATTACTTGTACATTATAGCTACCTACATTGCATTAGTCATTTAGCTAATTTACTTTTTTTCGCTCATTTTGTAAAAATTGTAGTCTAGAGCTTACTCTTAAGTAATCATTACAAATTTATGAAAGTATTGGCAAAAGCATTCAAATCACATCTCTTCAAACATCATCAAGTATTTTCAAATCTTCTCATCAAGCTTGACAGACAAGCATTGCCGAAAACCATACCAATGCCCGCATACTTGGTTTTGCTCTTTCTTTCTACTAAGTGAAGTTGTCCTTACCTACGGCCTATTCTAGAAGATTATTGGTGTCACATCTATCCCTCTTAAAATCTCTTGGAAAGAAAGATATCCCAAAGTCATAGATCAAAAATGTCAAAATCAAATGGAATCAAAAGCACCAGACAAACATAATATTTTATTTTACACACTTCTTTGCCCCACCAACGTTCGGTGATAAGCCCACATCTCTTACTGGTGGTGTGAGGTTGGGAAAGGAAAGAAGTGCCCTTACTCGCCTATATCTTGCCTTTGGTGACAAACCCATGCTTCTTACTAGTGGCGTGAGGTAGGGTGTGGGGGGTCCATTCAAACAAATTAACAAATCTTGGTATGCTAGAAGCACAAATCAAATTCTATTAAGAGAAAAAAATGTCCAAATTCCAAAGAGATCAAATCCTCAAAACCAAATTTTGTCAACCAAGTTGCCATTTATGAATCTAAGTCTAGATAAACTAGAAAGTAAGTGGCCTTCTAAGCTTGGTGGTAGTTCTGAGTAGGGTAGGTGTGTAGGTCTAAGTTTGGTTTCTATTACTGGTTTGTCTGTCTCTCATCGTTCCATTCAGTCAAACTCATACAACTTGTGCCCTTCCTAACTCTTGGTGTTGAGCCCTTGCATCTTACTAGTTGCATGGATTTGGGATTGGGACAAGTTCATCTCTTTATCACTATGCATTCATCACATTTTAACAACATAAGAAGAAATTACAAACGTTTCCCAAAGAGTTCAAAATTTCAGTACTACCATATGTTAGTATCATCTCATATCAGCATTAAAAAAACATACAAAGTAAAACATTCTATTTACTATCATTTGTTATCCATCGCATACATTCTGAAAAGCATGAAAAACAAATATTCTAAAAACATCTAAGTACACATGTGGAAATGAGTCACAAAATTCTAGGCACCAAGAGTCTAGATCCAAAAAGATATATATATATATATATATAAATCAAGTTTCATATACAATGCCATCATGCACTAGGCATGGTCAAAACACTTAATGAGCCTAAAAAGTACAAAAGAACTCATACTGATATATGAAAAATACTACAAAAGTGGCCTCTCAATCCCTAAGGGATCCTTAGAAGGTGCACGACCACGTCTAGGACTCTGGCTACGCCGGCACTCTGAATGCACTGAGGGCTCTCGGTCAAGGCTAATAGCTGCCACCTCGCTACGAGAATGACTCCTCATCAAGCGCTCGGCCATCCTATATCTAGCTACCTCAATGTGGAGAGAAGTCATGATCTTCGCCGCATGCCGAGCAGAGAGAAAAACATTAGTATACCTACCGCCACATCAAGTCTCCCCACATCTACAGATAGCTCAACACGAGTCTTCTCTGAGGGGAGCAATAGGGTATCGTGTATACTCAACGAATCAAGTCTCACCACTCATCAACAGTCACTACAAACAAAGGAGAAAACAAGTTAGAAAACGATCAAAAGATAAAACCAAGAGTAAACAAAACAAAAGTAAATAACAACTAAGACAATTCTAACTAAAACAAATGTCAAGAGAAGAGTGACAACTCACTTGGATCTCCGAGCCTCCAAGAAGGATCTCTAGGATCCGCGCCTACCACTAACTGGTGTCCCTCTCCCATGTCTGGGGCAATGTGATGGCCTACAATGGACTCACCATCTCCACCTAAGTCCTGAGAGAGAAACTCCTCTGAGACCAGAGTCACCCTCTCTGTGCTCCGCTCCACCCTCTCGGCCCGTAGGATCTCCTGAGTGTCATGCCACTTAGGATCACTATCATCTCTTCTGTCTCCTCCTCTGTCTCTCCCCATTGAACTCATCGGACTCGAGTCCACATCAATGGGCTCATCACTGCTATGGGTAGGACCGGTGAAATTCGAAGTAAGGGTGCTTGAGGAGCACCGGCTCTCCCTCAAGCACGTACCACCCTCCTGGCCGTAATAGGAACACCAGGAGTAACAATGGTCCAACCCCGACCTCTAGGACCTCCCCGAGCCTCACGAGATAGATCTATACACTGGCCCCACCGGAGGAAGCATGTCACTATAGAGGAGGCCCAAATATTTTGGTTCTCTATAAAAGGGTGGATCTCCAACTTCCCGCCCTATCTACCAACTAGCTGGTAGTTTGACAAGTAATCAATATAACAGTCTCCTCTCCCCATACCCCTACCATGGCCTGATAAGGAGTGGCCTCCATGTCTGTGGTGGTCAAGGAGGCCACTGCCGGTGAGGTGCTCTAAGAACTATCATCCTTGTCCACCTCACTGCCCTGATGGCCCTAGGATCCTCTACCTCTACACCTCTCCCATATGGGGTGATATGCTCATACACCCAACTCATGACAAGAGTCGGTGGCTTAGTGACTATCCCTATAATCGACTACCTTGTATAAATCATGGTAGGTAGTCTCGAGGATGTCTATTCCCCAAGCATAAACACATCCATGGCCCTCAATCTGTGCAATAATGGGGGCCCAACAATATAAGAGGGTGTCCCCTCCCTTGTCCCCAATCAGTCTCAAAGCAAGGATGCCCATAATGGCCTTGCGAAGCACAGGAATGTCTGACTCAATAATGGAATGGATCCTCACTCCCTTCTTCAATCCCATTGATACAACTGCATCCCCCATGTAGGTGGCCCATTGAACCACTTGTGATCTCGATACCGCTGTCTTAAGAGACAACCACCGCCCAAGGATCGAAACCCCCAATATCGGTAAACATCCTCCAGGGTGATGGTCCACTCACCCCTAACTCCTGGCAATCGGAAGGTGTTCCGATCCGCATCCTAGTATGAAAATAAGTCACATAGTATGTGACTAGCAGGCACAACGTGAGGGACCTGTGTAATCCTCCAAATGCCATCCCTCTGAAGAGTATCTCACTCTACCTGGGAGAGTGCCTCTAACACTGCTGGGAGCCAATCACACTCCCTCTCTCGGCTCCATCTAATATACTCCTCCTTCTGCATACACCCAAAAACACAAAAAGGAGTAAGTTAGTGCTAAAATCCAATTGGATGAACTATTAAAAACATGTAAAAATGCTAAACATGCAAAAATAAGTTTAGTATTGTTTTGGTTCTCTGTCGCGGACCGCCGCCCTGTGTAGAGTGGTGGTTCCATAACCATCACCTTTTAAGGCGGTGGTCCATGCTCGCCACCCCCGCATAGGGCGGCGGTCCTGTCCCACAAATACAAATGGGTCGTATACCCTAAAAAATGCCCAAAAACAAACAAATACACCATTTTAACTAAAAATAAACCTACCCTATGGCTACCCCCTTGAGACACATTTAAAACTAATATTTTCAAAAATGACCCCCGAGACAAAGATTTCATCATTTCCACATTTTAGGTTTAAAAACAATAAATTGAGAAGAACTAACTTGAGACTTCACGGGTCGATGTTCCACTCTTGGAGGCATGATCACTATCTCACCACAAATGTTTTGACTATACTCTCGTCGAAAACCGTCACCGTGGGTCCCAAAGCTCAAAAACTATCAAATCAATCCGCACAAATGAACAAGTGAAATGACTTTGTTTTATATATATATATAGCTTTCTAAAAATTGATTTTGAATGTCTTTCGCAAGGTCGAGCGTCAACGGAGGTAAGTTATAAACCCCGCGTAGATGGTAAGTCCTCTTTCCATATCAATTCGTTTCATTTCTCAATTGTTTTTATCTATCTCGCACTTGTGTCCCCTTTTTCATTTTTATAGGTAGCGGATCTTGGATGGAAACTTTCCAAAGACACGGCATGTCGTGTATAACTCCTAACTCCCCATTTCGGGACTGCCATACTCAGATCCACCATTTTACACCTCTTCATGGCTAAGATGCTTCTCCAAGGGGGTAATATGTACATACCTAAAATTGTAGGGTACTGCGCCACTGGAACGATGTTACACATGCCCCAATGATGATACAGGTCTCCTTGCAAGGTGTTTGGAATCTAGAAAGGCTCGCCAAGTATACGCCATTATCCCGTATGCCCCGCTCACCTCTCGCATGCTTTGTTTTTCCCTTTTCCCGATGTTTTCTTACATTTTAGGCTTCAGTGATGAAACCGCCACCCTGCCTGGGTGGTGGTCCCATGACCGCCGCCTGGACAGCAGGCGGTGGTCTATAGCCGCCACCCCGCATAGGCGCGCATCCTGCACACATTTTCCGTATTCTTTCGACGATCATGTCAAACATAAATATTTAATTTTACATGCTTTCTTCAACCACTTTGGCTTGCATTAATGTTTTTGGTCCCCTAGTAATAGTGTTTTTCCATTGTTTATAGTAAAAGAGTTCAAATGGGATTTACCCTCTCAAAATTCATTGGTTATAAATAAGCGACTTGTTTTCAAACAAATGGCCCCTCACCTTCTCAATTCTATTATTCAGTCTTTGAATTTCTTGCTTAGAATTCTATCAATTTCATGTTTTTCCTCCATTGTTGGTCTTTTAGAGGTCATTTAATCTTCTTGTTTCATTCTTGTTCCATTGCTGCTCCATACAATTAGTTTAGCATAGAATAGCTTCATTTCTAGACTAGAATCCATTAAAGTTGTAGGTTTTGTTTTGTCACAAGGATAGATTCTAAAACTCTCGGTACATTTGCGTTGTATTCCCGCAATAAATCCCGCTAAGAATTGCATAGTCAGGCTCTGTTCACTTGCGCTATCCCTCTCCTACTCACATTGTATTTTGTCTATATCTAAAGCTGCCATTGTTTGAATACCATCTTCTGTTGATACTATCATATACACAATTTTCTAGATTCATGAGGACACGAAGGAACGAGGAGATCACATTGAGGGGATGAAATCACACACAATTGGATTTACCACTGTTCTGTAAACACCATGTTTGAGCTATCAAAGTTCTAGTTACGACATATCAAATAGAGTAGTGAATTATTTTATTTCAGTCAAAAATTTTCTCTCGATATCATCGTGGAAGTCATGGGGATTAATTGTTTCGAGAAATAGTGATTCATTCCTCACTTCTGAGGTAGGATTGAGAGTCTTTCAAATTCAAAATAAATAGCTGCTTAGATACTTAGGATAAAATCACAACTGCACAGCAAATAGCCATACCAAGCTACTTTGCTTATTTTTATTCTATTACTAGATTAGTTGTCCATTTTATAAATATACTAGAGTAGCTACTCTTTAATTTCATTGAAATACGTCATTGAAAATACAAAAATAGAAGAATGCTTGCATAGTGTAAATACTTCTTTTGTAATCAGTTTATTAATGTTAGTTAAAATTTGAATCATTTTGTATGACAATCACAGGACCTAGAGAGCCTAGAGAATATATATTTGAACCCATAGTGCCTCAACCAAATCTACCCACAACATTAGTTGATATAGATCAAGACCTTAGGATACAGGTCTTTCGAGCAACAACAAACTTACAAGCAATTAGTGAACAACTGAGAGGGTTAAATATCAAAGACAACAAAGCTTACACATTTTTTTCAAATCATCCTAATCAGACTACCTTGATAAAATATCCGAATGAACCATTACACTAATTCAGTTAGGAGGGCCTTCTTTTCCTTAGATTCACAGATTCCATTATTGCGTATTGAGGATATAAGATTACCCGATTAGCTTGTCTGTATCTATTCACATTCAACATTCACCGGCTATCTCGGCATGACCTCGGGAGGTTAGGTACGAGGAAGAGGTACTTGTAGATTCCCATGCTTGCATGTCACTTTTCCATCATACAATATCCTTGGTGAAGGATGCTGGGTTTCCTACCTCTTTCTTGATGTACTCATCAAATGGACCAATCAATTCATCAACAGTTGTATCTTCACCCATTGTAGGTACTCTAAGCTTCTGAGTTTTCTGATTTATACTATCCTACAATTTGTATACTTGTTCTTCTTTCTCCTCCACCTTTGCGATGGCCCGATTGATTGCCTCAAACCTGATTACCAAGTCCCTCACCCATACATGTGATAAGTCTTTTGAGGAAGTTTCAAAAATCTTCCTATTGATCAACTCTTGGCGACAAGTGCTACTCATGTCATCTATTACTGGGCCCAAAGGTTCCCAATAGTTTCTTTCTTTCTCCAAGTCCTCCTTGAGTGCATGTGTCCTATTTTCTGTTATACACATGTAAGCGAAGAGTTTGACCACTTCTTAGAGCATTGAATTCCCTTTTTAGAATTGAGTTGATCCATTCATTATTCACTCACCCCTACATTGTGAACTCGTGTGTCTTCTTGATGGATTCTGGATTGAAGCTACTGATGGGTGTAACTTCCTGAATGGGAATTGTTGTGGCATTAGGATCAAATAGATGTTACACATAGAATGATAGAGTTCACACCTACTCTTTTAGTTCATCAATATTATTCTTATGTTCTTTATTCCTCACCACCATGCAAACAAAATATTGACGATACATGTGCAAATCCCCTTCATGAGTTGCGGTCCTAGTTGAATTGTGTTCATTTCATAGTCAGATGGTGCGATTTCATCCACTAGCTTGATTACTTTGGTCCGAGCTACTTCGATGTATTGATTTTCTCATTTCCCCACTATAGAACTGTGAGGTTGTATTTGCAAGATTCCTTGATCTTTTTCCTTTTTCCAATGAGATAATCACTAATAGATCAGGGATTGCCACTTGCTGCATAGTGCGGGTGTTAGGGACAATTATTTCCTGTATCCAAGGAAACATCTTATTGACTCAAGTTCAATGATAGGTGCACTAATGGTGCCCTATTATGAAGGAGGAAAATCTTTAATGGGAGAGGCATGAGTGTCATCAAGAGGGGAAACCTCCTATGGTGGCTTGAAGACTGAATCCTGAACCATGTGTTCTTCACCCACTTGTGCCTTTGCTACTAGATTTTCTTCTTACATTTCGTGATCAAGTCTTCCTCTTGCAGTGATGCAAAGGAGTCTTCTTCCACTCTATATTTCTTTGGTTTCCTCTTGCGAGGAGAAGCTTCTAGTTCTATGGCCTTCTTTTTGAACTTGCTCCAGAGTGTTTAGAATTGGAATCTACCTCTATAAATTTTGAAGAAGACTGATGTGAGGCTTGCTTTTGACTTGGAGGCATTCCTCATGAATGGATGGTCATGGCTCTCTTCTTTTGAAACCAATTTCTCATTCTCCTTACCACCTTCTCGGTCCACTCCAATATATACTTTGACTCACGAACATACCAGTTGATTGGAGGTAAAGGGGACATTTTGACCACCACATACTCAAGATCATACCTTTCTATCCCAACACCATGCAAGATGTCTTCGTTCCATGAGAACTTTAATTTATTCATCTTACTGATTGTCATCATCATATGGTACTTTTCACATACTTAAAACTCATTAGCATAGTTGGCCCGGTAGTCCTCGAATTATGGCTCATGTTGCAATTTTAGGATGAAGAAAGAGCTAATATCTTCTCGGATGTCAAAATTAGGTTTGGAAATGTATGAATGTAAAGTCAAAGGAGAAAACGTGACCTCCAGATGAGATGTGTTATTTGAGCTCTTGCACATGAATACCCCGAGAGATATAGGGAATGAAATAAACTTCTTCCTCTTGCTCCTAAGCTTGTGATTCACTTGGATGACTTGTCTACAAAGCTCGAACAATACAATTTTGTCACTAAGGTACTTAGGTAGCCTTAGTGGTTCTTGGTCGAAGCCAGTAACTCGCAAATAAGTGAATGTTGGGAATTTTATGAAAAAGGATCCATACTTTCTGATCAAGGATGCCACTTGTGATTACATCCTAGCTTGTAGATATCTTTCTAAGCTCTAGAATATGTATATGGTGAATGCATCGTTCACGTGAGAAAAATGCCTATGGATTTCCTCCATCACCAGCTGTGGAAGTTTCTCAAATGCAGACACCTTGGTAGTAATGTTTTTCATGAGAGCCAATCCCTTGAATGATCTTGAGCTAGTAAAAATATATACCAAGTAAGAATTAATGTGGAAATTCTTTGTCATGGGTACTTTCTGAGTAGTTGCAAATAGAGATTATCACTAACGATCTGCTTCCAGGTCAATCCTCTACTTTCCTTCATCACCGTTAAGATAAAAATGCCCATCTAGTCTTGAAAGTTTCTTATGTTCGCTTCACCTATAAATCATTGAGGAGAGTGATGGAATCTGAGTATCCTTCTCAAAATTCACACTTTGGAAGGTTCTTGGGATTTATTGAGGGTATCCTCCCATTTTCAACCATGAACCAAGTGCAACCCCTTACATGTATTCATTCATCATTTACCAATCATGCAAGGCCCATTCCTTTTAGATGACAACCATGTTTGGCTGATGTTGGCATCTATAACGAAAGTGAAATGGTTGTAGGCTTGATGACCATCATTGCTATACCATTGTTGGCTCGGATGGTTTGTGTTTCGTGCTCATAGTGTTGAGAGAAGGCTAGGACCAACGAGGAATTTGCATAGAGACCGGGTGTTCCGCAAAGAACGAACACTCCACTTGTGAATATTTTATCTTCAATATTCTTTCGGTCCTTGGCCTTCATGCTAGTTTTGAGGTCATTCAGATCCATACACAAGACATCACTATTTTCTATCTCATATTCACACACGACGGGTTGTGCCAGCCTTCTGGTCCTATCCACCGCTTCATGTTTTTCCTTAGAAAAATAACTTACTATTTTTAGTAAGTACGAAAAAGCAATTCCCGATCCTACATTGAGTTTTGTGATCTTGATTCCCCTTTCTCCCCGTATTCCTCATGCCTTCGGATCAAATTTCTATTTTTAGTAAGTTCTCGTGACACCACTTACTATTTTTAGTAAGTGCCAAAATTGGACCAAATTCCCATTCTGATGGTTTCTCAACTGTTATGCATCTTCAATGTCTCCATATCCTTCTTCTGTTGATGGTTTTCCCAAAATAACAGTTTCCTATGTGGAAGACTAGTTATTTTTTAGAAAGTGGGCTTCTAGAGGTTGGATTGATGTGCAAAAAAGTTTTATGATATGGGGTTTTTCCCAATATCATGCCTTTGAAATTTTAGTTTTACCCGTTCAATTGTCCAAGATATTTTAAACTTTCAAATTTTAGACCTACAAGTGCTTCTGGACGTAACATCCATTAATGGACCTCAAAATTGTAGGTATGGTTTTCTCCTCTATTTGCAACAAAAATAAATTTATGATATGGGTTTTTCCTTCTCGGTGCTTCACGTGAAATTTTACTTCAATCGGACAACCGGTTTGACGGGAAATCCAATTTTTTCTTTGTTTAGCCGAAATGAGATTTCTTCACTGTGAATGCTCTATTACATGATAAGAGAGTTTTGAGGTAGGTTTTTATGGTCTTAGATAGAGGAAAAAACTACAAAAAATGGTTCTTTGATTTGTGCAATCGGTTTGCAAGATTTTTTTGAATCTCTGTTTCATGGCAACAGAGATTTCCACTGTCTTCTTCCCTTCGTTCTTTATTTCTCCTTCTTATCTTGATGAAAAATCCTTCTGAGACTTGCACATTGCCATGGGAAAGGTATTTAATTTCTTGGGTCTGATTATTTTCAATGACAGAGTGATGGTAGAAGATTGCAGAGGAAGTATGGAGGGATGGCAGTGCACGGGAGTGTAAGAAGTTAGAAGCGGGAAGTAGTTAGATATTTAAAGATTTAAAAAAACGAGAGATGGCTGGGCACATTTTCATGTCTTTGAAGTCCCTCACCTCATAAGGTATGTGAGGGATATCAATTTCCATGGTGGTCAAGGAGACAAAACTTGGTGTTGATTCGACAAGAGGGAGTGAGTGTTCCAAAAATTAGATTTAAACGACTCAGGGGCTGGAAGCGGGTCACGTGGATGACCAAGAAATATCTCCTAAGAGGTGGGTGAATTTTTCAATTTTCGATGTCCCGACCTATGAGGGACATCAAATTCCATGGTGGTCCTGAAGCTAACATGTGGCAGAGATTTCGGTAGGGGATTTGAGCTCCAAATTGCACCCGAGGGTTGAACTAGCCATTCTGATGGTCGTATGGGGTTCCAGGTCACATGGGGATTGAGAAATTTTTCCAAGGTTTATGTCCTCGAACCTCGGGGACATAAAATCCTGCCAGATCCTGGAGCTGACATGTGTCCTCCCAAAATTTGGCTAAGTCCTGAACTTGGTCCAAGAGGACAACTTGTGAGGATGATAACTTGAGCTCCCAATGGACTATTTTGGAAATTTTTTAGATGATCCTGATTGGAAATGGAATTTTGAATCCAATGGTGGGGGTATCATGTATTTATTCTTCCATATGATCCCTGAAAAATTGGATTTTGATTTGGTACTCCACATGTACTTGATAAAAACTGCTTGCAGACCTTGATGCACCAAAGTGTTGTAAAAATATGATTTCACCATCATGTAGGTATTGGAATTATATTTCCAGAGATTATTTTTTTGATCCTAAATCCATCCGAGCTCCTAATCACCTTCGAAGCTCAAGCGCCTATTTTGGCATGTGTGCTTGCGACTAGGCCTGTGAACCCTAATTTTGGCGAAACTACCCCAACTCCTCTGAGCCCTTCCAAAATCTGCCTGAATAATTTAAATGATGTCCCGAGATATTTGAATCACTTCCACATCTGATTAGGCTCTTCTCGCTCTGCTCCATGAGGTCGCCCCAACCCTAGGAAGGCCAATGAAAACCCTTCCCATATTTGCTTGTAGTTTGCAAATGAACTCCCAAAATCACCTAGGGGGAATGAATGAAATTTTCTAAATCACCTAAGGGGATGAGATAAAATTAATCAAGAGGTCACTTGGACTGAATGGACAGATTTGAGGCTTCTTGGAATGCTAGGAATTGAAAAAATTAACACTGGGTATAGTTTTCATGCTTGAAATTGTTAATTTCATTGTTGCACATTTCATGACAACAAGCCTTAAATGATGTTTTATTGACTTGCTGATATAGGCTTCTAATGGCTACTATGTCATGAAATGAAAACCAAGAGGGAATATTAGTCCATATGAAGATGATAAAATTGAAATTTTTAGTGCATAATGTGTCGGTCCAAAACCATATGGTATGGTTAGGATATAGATCTACATCTCGACCAAAAATGACATTTTTAGAATAGAGGGAGAAAAGAAAATTTTAACTTTAGGGGTTTTAGGATAGATGTTTCTAGATGTGTTTTATGCTACTAAAACCTTAGAAACTAATGACATAGAGGCATGCAAAGACAAAAACGTAATCAAAGAGCTCAAAGGGTGTGCTAAGAAAGAGTGAGGAGAGTGTATTTGTATACAAATGTGCAATGTCAAATGATAGATTTCTAAATTTGATTGTCTACATTTTGTTAGAAGCACAAGGAATGAGAGGGGGGGTGAATCAGTCCTACAATAAATTTATTTTCATTTACCAAACCATACATTCATCCATTAGATTGTATATGCAACATCCATGATCATGTGTGCTTATTAAGATATGCAAAATCAACCACAAGAGCAAGAAAGTAAAGTAATCAACATAAAACACCATATGTAAGTGGGAAACCATCACGGGGAAGAAAAACCACTGAAAATATACTTATATTACTCAAGGAAAACTAATTTAGTGAAGCACTAACTTCACAAGGAGCACCAACCCCTAGTTTAGTAGAGCACCAACCCTACAAGGAGCACTAAACCCTAATTTGGTGAAGTACCCACTCCACAAGGAGGATAAAACCCCTAAGGATGACCAAGCACTAACTCAAACACCTGATGATGTTTGATATCTAATAATTATGCTGCCACAACTAAATGAGATCACAATTTCAGCTCACAAACCCTAGGTCTTCAATCAATTAAAATATTTCTCTTTCTTCACTTCTCAAAGCTCTAATAAAATGCACACATGCTATCTAATATACTTCAACATGTCATGATCTTCCTCATCCTTCAAATCACACTCTCATATATACAAAACGCCTTCCTCTAGGTCGCACACCTTCCCTCCAAGAGCACTAGTTCAAAAATGAACCAAACAAGCACTTAAATATGCTTTTCTTCGTTCTAAACTAAAAGAGGTCAGCCCCTCATCATAATTTCGACCCATAAATATCTATAAAATCAATTTTTTTGAATTAAAATAGATACATATGACCTAAATATTTCATCCTAACTAAAACCCCCATTACATATGCCAAAAATGGCTCAAAACCCCATGGGCACAATCTTAAAATTTCCCTAACATTAGTACCATAATTTTTCATGACCAAAAACATTTAAATATGAATAAAATATCATTAAAAATTCATACATGGTCATAATTAATATCAACCAATCAAATTATTTCATTTACTAGGCCCAATTCCCTTTACAATTCTCAAAACAATTGTTTCCTGCACCCTTCAACACCTTGGAAAATTCATCTAATCACCAAATCACATCAACTCAAAAACACATGCCATGTGACCACTAAAGATAAATTTCATAAAATTTATACCAATTCTAATCAAGTTATAATTCATTAAAAATGCTTCACTTCAAACCACAACAACATTTGCCTTCACCAGATCAACATGCCAAAACATTCATTTCCAAAGTTTATCTCATAAAATAATTTATAAATATATTAAAGAATTAAAAAAATATTCATTGGATGTAAAATTAACCCCTCTTAACATTCCATGTGATAGGAATTATCACCCAATCCATCGCATGTTTAAAACAACATCAAAATTTCACTAGAACACATGTTGTCTTGAACTGCCAAAAACATATTTCTCAAATAATGACCTGAAAAACATATCAAATGAACTCATCATGAGTAAATACATACATAAATTGAAATATACCTGAATATCATTTCAAACACAACTTAAATCACCTCAAAAATATACCCGTAGCTCAAGTTATGCTCAGTTTACTAGACCCTGCTATTTGAGACCCCAAAACTATCCTTTGACCAGTCAACGTATTTGGACCTCAAAACACCATGAACCTTCATGAAATACTCTGAAACCTTCATATAAATTAATAAAACTCCCAATCATCATACACCATCAATTTTGCATGCTACTCCTTTGGACCATCTTGTCCTAAAACCTTCTTCTCCAGAAAATGCTATTTTTAGGTGGGGCCCACTCATCACCATGACCTAAACCATACATTTATGGAAATAATGAGGAGTTATATAAAACATAAAATCATCAATTTTTATAGATAAATCAAAAATGGGTCACAAAACTTCACTTTTTGCAAACTTCTCCTAGCTAGGGTTTAACTAGGGTTTTAGACCTCTTTACCTTCTTAACATTCGTTCATAAAAACGTGATGATAAACTGACCTGATTATTTTTTTGAAACCTTATAAAATAACCTTAGAATAATCCATAAAAGGAACATGTTCCCATGTAAAAACACTGCTCATAACGATCATCCAAGTTGAACTTTGAGCTGGAATTTGACTTGATTTTCACTTTGTCTCACATAATTAGTCATATGTTGTGAAATTCACATCATAGGAACCTTAAATTTTTCTAAGAGAATCATTACTCATCCCTATAACATATCCAATAATTATAATATTAATTTCATAGCTCAATCTCTCCAGTCACTAAGACTTACCTATGCTTGCATGCTAGATCCTCACTATAACAACTAGGGCCAACTGAAATAATACAATAAATGAACATGAAACCTCTGAAAATGACCCAAAAATACCTCATATTCCATTATACACCTAAATTCATTATTCCATGAGATCATATAGCTCCAAACCACACTGTCACACCTCCAAGATGCCATACCTACTCCCAATGAACACCTGTAACCAAGTGAACTAGCTGTACCTACACCATGCCACTAGTGTGAGTGATCAAGAACCCTAAAAACATGCTATAAATCATGACAAAATTCTACCCAAGCATCTAATAAGCTCACACTATCAATCTACACCTCCTAGGCACCTATATAGGCTTGCTAGAGCAAGCACACCTCAATGAATCCCACTTTAGCAGACTCAAACACAACTCAATTAGTATGTGAGCATCATATACAACATCATGACATCATCATACAACATTAAATTTGTCATTAATGTGGGTTTTCATCAATTAAAACACCTATTAGGCATACATGCCAACACATTTCCCCCTTTAAGTATGAAATGAAAATTACATGCTTAAAGGAAAAGATACTTGAGTGTGTAGATACAATTTGTATTTGCTCACAATAAATCTGTTTTGTAGTATCCCATTATGTTGGTTTTGGCACACTCCAAAATGCAACTTACAACACACAGTGTGGTCAATTCTCAAGATAGGAAATTTAACTTTAACTCAAAATGTAATGAAAATACTGTAAAGAAATGTGTAACAAGAAATGCAAAACATGGGAGGAATATATCTATTTTTCTTGCATGAGGAATGTGCTCATGTTCTTGTGCTTTGTATATTTTTATCTTTGTTAAAATATGATGAATAATTGGGGGTGACCAATCCCCAATTGTGCCGAGGAAAGCTCGATGTGTTAGGTGTACTAAAATAACACACAAATGTCAAAGAGAAGAACCAAAAAGAGGAGTTGAAGCACCCTGCCAAGGAGGAAGACCATGTATCAAATCCATTCAATAAATCTTATATCTTCCCCTTAATTGTAAATAGGATATGAAATCCTACCCATGAAAAACTTAGTTACTTTGCTTACCTTCCATAACCCCATGGACCATACTACTTTAGACACATATAATCCCAATTTTGTAACTTGAGACATAATGTATAAATAAGTGCCCCCATACTCTTTCCATGTGCCATACAACTAAGTAGAAACTAAATAAGATTGATTGCATGAAAAAATTGAGTGGAGAAAGGAGACCCATGCCCTCAATGTGTCCAAAAATAGAAGTGAAACTAAGTACCATGGAGAAGGATATAATGAAATACTTCATGCCCCCGAATATATGCCAAACCGAGTCAATCTAAGTATAAAACCATATGAAAATGATGTAATAATGATGAAAAACCTAATAATGTTTACAAATATATAGAAAATCCCCTTGGGAAAAACTATATGATAGGGTTAGAACCATCCATATGGTACTGACTAGGATATACATTTTTGGCCTCATGTAGATTTTGGTAATTTTTTTTACCTAAGTCCAATTTTGAGACATTTTTGTCTGACTCTACAAATGCGTGTGCCTATAAATATGCATTTATTTGCTGGAAATGTAGAGTAAAATCCTGAATGTTTGTGCCCACTTTTGAGGCATTACGATGAAGAATTTGAGTGCACGACTCACAAAGAAAGATGTATACCCATGTATGAGATGTTGAGAACCTGTAGATAACCTCTGCAAAGTAGAAGTGGTGGCCACCAAGAAGAAGCCACACCTATAAAAGGGGATGCACATAGTAGAAACCATGACATAAAACAATAACAACAAGAAGAAGAAGCATGATGAAAAGAGAATTGCCAATGCAACAAAACAATAATAAAAATAATAGAAACCAATGTATTAGTAGAAAAATGAGCGCATATAATGTAGAAACAAGAAAAAAACATGTTAAGAAATATCGACAAGAAAAAATGCTTGCAAACATAGGACACCCACGGTTTCACAAGATAATCACATCTTGTGAGCATGTAAAAAAGAGAAACCCAACCACACATAAGGCATAATGCTACAAATGTGGGACACCCATAGTTTCATAGGAATATCAAGGTATTTAGGCCACAATCGAGGATAAAACAAACATACACACACAACAAAAAAACATGGATGAAAATGATCATAACAAGATGTGATAAAGAGCTAATGATATATGAAAGAGCTAGCAATAATAATAAAGTGCTGCAAAAATACAAGTATTAGTCCTGTTAGTCCGAAAGATAACAAATACACAATATATATATGTAACCAAGCATAATGAGGAAAGAAAGTAACTATAATGGAAATATAACACCTATATGTAGTATGCAAAAGGAAGATGTCCCTAGAGGTTAGTATTCTAGGTAAAAGGCAAGACACCACCTATCATCATGTACCACTATATGTATTTCTTGTATCATGCTAAATACACCACATGGACATATGTGTGTAAATAATAAATTCTATCTATAAAACCAAATGAGTAAAAAACATGTATAATGTAAAGTGTAAACAATGTATGCTATATAATTGATCCTAATTTTGGATTTTTGTAAATATTTAAATGTTTTTATGTTTGAGGCCCTCTATGAAGGCATAGATGAAAACCTATTCTCCAAGAAGGAAGGATGATTGAAGAATTCCCCCTTGGAGGGTAATAAATAGAAAGGATGCAACTAAAGGATGAGAAGCAATATTTCCCCCCTGTGTGTGTGTGTGTGTGTGCGCGTGCATGCAAGGTGAGGTTTAGGTGTATAACTTCTCTTTTAGTAGTCAATTTGAACCTATAAACAAAGTTAATCAACAAGAAATAAGTGCAGATTAGTATGAGAACTAATAATTGTGCACAAAGGGGATCGACCCACGAAGTTTTGGATGCCTAGGATGTAAAATTATGTCATGTAATGATAAATGGAGGTAACATATGCAACCATGAAGAAACCAAATTTTAATGAAAGTGCTAGATATAACATGATGATCATGAAGGGGGTCATACCAAAATCTATCAAAGTTGCATCCATGTCACAAGTAGTATCAAGAGAATGGTGTATAGATGTATCAATGATAATATCTGTCATATAATAATCATTAATTAATGTAGTCACAAAATATGGTGAACCTAAGGATGATGAGTGAGAGTAACCTCATGAAGGGGAAACATATAACGAGTGTCATGCCATATAATAGAGCTTAAATACATAGATGGGGAAATACCTTGTGAGGGTAGGAGAGATGTGTGTACCATAGATGAAGTACTAGAAGTAACAGGGGGATAATTAGTTTGCAAATTATCTGATCGAAGTGTAGCAGATGTAGCAATAGATGAGGAATAAGAGTCCCAATCAATAACATGTGATTCAATTAGAGCTTAAATAACATGTTATAATGAGGTACATTGATCAATATGGTGTCTAATGCAACGATAGAAAATACAGTAGAGATTAACATTAAAATTCTCACTAGGAGGGTGAATCATGGAAACATTATATGGTGGAGGGACTGACATGAGACCACCCTTGAGAAACTGTTTCAATATAACATGTGGTGGAAAAGGTAAACATGTGAATTTCCACTTGCGAAGAACATGATAGATAGATGTAGAGGGACTAGGAGAACCCTAGGATTGAGAAAAGTGATATTTGAAAGGAGAAGGATCCCATTTGTATAAGTATGTAGAGTCTTGATGAGAAAATTGCAAGCCCATAGGTTCTAAAGTAATGTGTGTGGCATGCACCCAAGGGAGTCCTAGAACAATGTTGTAAGTGGGATGATCAAGAACAACATAGCAAAGTGCATCAAAGGTTTTGTGACCAAGAGTGATGGGGATATTAATAGAACCTAAAACCTTGTGAGGGACATTATCAAGATGCATGAATACTAATATTAGAAGGATCCAAGGTGCTAATAGGAATACCTAATCCACACACAAAAGAGATAGTACACACATTGAGGTTAGATGATTTGTCAATAAGAACACAATTAACTAAATTTTTATGCACCATAACTTGAATATAGAGGGGAAGCCCATTATTAAGAAGGGGTTATGGAGGAAAATCCTCAAGGAGGGGAGAAAGAGCCTTGTGAAGAAGAGAATCTATATCCTCCTTAGATGCATTATGGGGGACCATTATCTTATGCAATATGTCATGAAACACATCCTTACATGCAGGGTGATTCTTGAGGTACTCAAAGAAGGAGATAAATAAAACACTAGAGGAGGCCATTGCTGCAAACAAATCAGACCTAAATGTCAGATCAAACCATAAGTCCACTAGGGTTATAGATATGATGTTCAATTAGAAAATGCTGGGTTCACCAAATGATTTCACTTTTTTGTGAATTCCTATTTCCTTCCCTTTTAAGATTTAATGTTGCTTTCTAATTAACATACGTAAAACATATGAAATAATGCAACATGAGGATAATCCGATTTAATTAACTTCCGACATTAATTTCCTGAATCAAAATAACACTTTACAAAGTGAATATTGATCTAGAAACTATCAAAACCCAAAGGAGAAATTACACTTAGCTGATTCTGTGAGGATTTGGAAGATTATGAGTGTAAAAATAAGCTGATATGAGACTGAAAGTGCTTCATTGATGAAATGGGCACATGAAACTAGACTTGGTCAAAACCGTACATATAGGTCCAAAGTGTCTGTATGTTCTTGACCATTATGTATAGTCTTGGACCTGCTTGGATTCAGGCTCTGTAAATTTTTGTGTGCCTCTCTTGCTTGGAAATGACTATCATCATGTGTTGGTCTTATTTTCTCTCCTTCGAAATGGATTTGTAACTTCATTCAAATCCTTAAACCTTAATAATGCAAGATGGATTTCATGCAAAACAAATTTAGGTGGGTTATGGGAACCCTTGTGCACCACCGATGTTGTCACTACTCTAAAGAGGGATCAAACCACACGTCATTATCCTAACATGTAATATCTACCATAGTGTAATCAAAACTTGACAAAAAAATCTTTGACAATACCTTACTTGAGTTTCACACTTGTTCAAATACTTGGGAAGGGTCACTTTGATTTCTTGTAAAGACAAGATGGAGACTCCTAGTCCTAGTCAAGCCACAATATATTCCAATTAATTTATACAAGTCATGTGTTACCAATAGTGGAAATCCATATATGTGGTATATGAGATTGATTGATTGTCACCCCATGTTATCTCTCCTTTCACCGTTGGTTTATAGTTCTCTAACCATGTAGCCTATATATTATAGATACACATATTCTTATTCATTTCAACATATAGTGAACTTTGTTTTGGGTCCATTAGGAATATGACCCACTGAGTTCCATTTTCTAAGCTTACATACTTCTTTTTGAACCAAAATTTTGCATTATTTACATAACACCAGGGTATTTCAAGGAGTGCTAGAAAGTTTTCTGCGCTTAGCCAATGGTATCACTTCAAAATATCCATTGAATTTTAAACCCATTATACTAATAATAACATTCTTTAGTACTCCAATAGGAACTACTTGTGTCTTGTATTCCATAAACAAAAATGTAGGGATGGGTGTAGCGCAGACCACCCCATTTTCTTCCAAGCATTTATGGTAAGAATATTGACCTCCTCACCTATTTCTACCAATATGTTGTTTATGTTCTACCCATTTATGAAAGCATCAACTGATATATTTCCCAATAAAATTATTCCTTTTGTTGAGTGCACATTCCTCTTTTATTTTTGTATCAACTAATTATTGAGTTCTATCTTCCGAAGCTTATGTGAAAACCATTGACTTAGTAATGGCAATATCCCCTCGATACACAATATTCTACTGACTTCATGAAAATCATTTTTATTCATTTTATCACCCTCATAATCTTTAAGTTTTTCATTTTGTAGCCTCGTGTCTTCTCTTAGGAAATCAATTTTTCCTCAAGCTCACGAATCAAGTCTTTGATTCTTGAAATAATTCCTTTTGTTGTTTAGCATTTGGGTAAGTTTTTCCTAGATTTGGTTTCAAAAATCTTATGTTGTCCAATGGAGGGGATGCATTTACATATTAAAAACCCTTTGTGTGGTTATTTGGATTCTTGTTGAAGGTTTAGCTTATGGAACAAGAGTTCTTGGTTGATGTTCATCAACTAATCGACGTGTAATCTTAATCATTCCAACACTTTTTCACTTTTCTTTTCATGAACATGTATAGATTTTCAAAATATTTGACCTTGTGCTCTTTTTGGCAACACACACATATTGGAAAGGGTGGAAAGTCATGATGATAAGGGTTTGGTGACCCACACTTATAGAAAGTTCGTGGTGGTAATATTCCACCTCCCGCTTGACCTCAATCTTGGCCACCTCATCCTTTATTATATCCTCCATATCCTTCTTGATTACTATTCACATTTACATGTCCGAGTCCCAATAAAGTATCTTCATGAATGTTATTAATTATATGGAAGTTGGATGTACCATGTGTAGGCATGTCACAAATCTTACAATAGGTTGCTACTTTCTTCTACATGACACATTGTAGTAAGGGGAAATTTCATGCATCATGAATTCCTTCACATATTTAATAATATATCAACATGGAATTCATCTTTTAGAGTGGACATGTATTATTAATGTGTTTTTCTACCTCACAATTAGTGCACCACACTCCACTAAGTGTTTCTCTAGCACTGTTTTCCATTAATTTCTCTAGATGAGTCGCCATAGATGTAATATGTGCATCTATGAATAGACAAAACCCTATGTTGATACTCCCAAATGATTTAGCCTCTAATACTACTTCTAATGATTCACATGGATCGGTGAAGGTTATGTGCTAAAGGGAATGCTTGACTGTCATAATAAGTCCTCCTACAAACCATTGTACATGTTGAGTAGGATGTATTTCATAGGAGAGATTTGAAATTAGTGTTTTAAACTACACATCATAAGCACACACACTCTCGGTTAATTCTTGCTTAATTTATTCAAGCAATGAGATAATTTGTTGCTTAAATTATAGTATATCAAATTATTTCAAGAAGGATAATTTTAAGTAATCAAAATCCACCATAGTTTGTAATGGATCATGCTTCCTATACCATGAATGGACACAATCAATTAGTGTCATGGTGAACTAACTTGCTTTGTGTTTTGATGAAGTTACACATTTCATGCATCAAATGAGTTCATACTTGTGAACATGCTCTATAACATTCTCAACACCACAATATTATGGTAAGTGTAGAGACATTTCATAAAATATATTCGGCCTAGAACCTTTGGTGTATTAGATGCAACTCTTCCTTATATTGGTATGTTTATCGTAGTTTTCATAACATTTCCACTAGAATTTAACACATTAGTTCCAGTAGTTTGTTGTGTGGATGCATTTTTATGTACACTAGCCGGTTGTACGTGTTACTAAATTAATGCTCAACATTCCAAATCTTTGCACTTCGGGCTATTGGGATTAAATTTTTCCTTTTTTATGTCGGTGTCAATGATTGTAGTACATAAGAAAAGTGACTATCCAATGGCTAGTTTTTATTAACTTTATTTTCTTCCTTGTCACTGTTAGTTTAAATCAACACTTGATCTTATATATAGGGTGGCCCAGCCCATGAGAAGACACAATAGATTGGATTTGGATGCCATCCGTATTATATTATATCTCTTTTTCCTCCAAAATTAATGTTTACTCATGGTACGTTATCCCTTATTCATGGAGATCTTCATCCTCATTACCTTCTTCCTTCCTTAACCAATGTTATTGGTATTCTCCTGCAGTTTGTGGAGTTGAGTTTATTTGATAGAGTAGCTCTCCGTATCTATTGTTTTACACATTTGTTATTCATACCACATCTTTCTCAAAGTTAGTTCATTTAGGGATTCCAAGGTTTTTATTTTATCATTTCCTTCCTACACTTACACACTCAAGCTCACGCGTGTGGAGTGTTTAGCCATCCATAGGGAAAGTATCAATTCCCATATCTACCATCAGCTTCTTGGTTTTAAAAGGGAATTTATTTAAGTATGATCTACATGACTCTTAAAAGAATTTGAATTGGGATTTTTGTGCAAGAAAATGTAGATATAAAGTATTCAATAAAATAGCTATG
Source organism: Taxus wallichiana var. yunnanensis (assembly GCA_018340775.1). Classification (NCBI taxonomy): domain Eukaryota; kingdom Viridiplantae; phylum Streptophyta; class Pinopsida; order Cupressales; family Taxaceae; genus Taxus; species Taxus wallichiana. The sequence goes on from CM031242.1 coordinate 888,129,530, forward strand.
AATCATACCTTTCTAGTAATATTCTACCGCTCACATCTAAGTGACGTCATGTTGTGCAAGTCTTCTTTTGCACTCTAGAGTCTAGGAGTGATTCCTTCCCAAATTTTGATTCTTCCTCATACAATAAGCTATTAACCAAGTATGCGGGTTTACAAGAAGTTTGCAAAAACTTTTCATATAGATTTGTTTCCATCCAAGTGCTTAACAAACAATTCTTCTAACTCATATGTTTTTGTGCTAAGGTGTTTTCTATAGTTTTATACCAAGATTCAATATTCTCTTGCATGAGCCTTTGCATCTTTTGTCTATTTCATCTTTGTAAATTTATGATGTACCGATAATGGAAGTAAAATGTTGCGCATCTAGTTGTGCTATTTTTCAATACTTACATGCGCATAAGCTATGAAAATTGGTGCACACAACTATCTCTATTCTTCACGCCAAACCATCACAACAGAGTGGGAACTTTGATGAGCTCACCCAAAGTGCATAAGAACCCATGTTCCATCAAGGTCAACATAGTGAAGTGGAGATAATAGTTAACACACAACACGAATAATCAAAGAATTATCTTACACATTTTCTAGGTTGATTACTAATATCCAGTGTGATTGCATCAACATTGAATCCTTTCTCCAAGTGTGGGACTTGAAGAGTGAGAAAGGAATCTCCAGAGAAAGGCTGGTTCCTATTCCTCTGTTCAGGTGCATACGAAATATGCAGAGGGTTTTCCTCAAAATCTAATCTAATTTGCCAAGGAGACAAGGAAAGAAGATGCATAAAATAAATCTAAGCTAATAGAGGTGATGCACCAAGGAATGAAGAACATATGCTTTGCCAAATTTAACACAGATCATGTAGATGTAACACAACATCATGCACAGATAGCAAAAATGCAATGAAAGATCAAGAATGACAGTAATAAATATGTAAGAGGGTTTAGAAGTAACCACAGACACATATATATATTGCTCAAGGATAGATTCAATACATTGCAATGGCCAAAAGGCAAAAAACGGTGTTACAGTCTATATGGGAGGTTTGAAAACTCCACAAATCTTCTTATGAACAGGAGAGAAGGGAGGGTGCAAAGCGGAAATGTCCCACCTTAGAAAGAAACCCCTCCTTACAATTTATAGGAAGAATGGGAGAGCAAAGAGAGAGGAATTCGAAATCTGCCCCAACCACCTCTAGGTTGCATTTAATTCGTCCATCATGGCAGAAGCGGCGGGTTCTGGCAAAGCGGCGGTTTGTCTAACAGAAGCGGCGGGTTGTTTGCTGCATTAAAGTGGTTGTTGAAGCATTACCTCTGCTTGTTATTTCGCGCCAGAGGCGTTTCTCAATTTTCATCCTCCAAACTGAACCAAAATGCAAGATTGACCTTGGAAACGTGTAGAGAATCTCATAAGCTTTCCGTTGATATCAAGAACGTGCAAATCCGAGCTCTGGATCGAAAGATATGTCGATCCAAGATTTAGGCACTAACAAAGTGAAAACGGATTTTGAAATATTTTCCCGCACTGCCACTTGGATGCCACGTGGCATGCTCTGATTCGCTGAATAATTCTCTCTCTCGCTTCATGGGCTGTCTTTTGAATTTTCCTCAGGCCCTAGCCGACACGTGGCACTATCCCATTGGTTCGATCGGTGCTCAAAACTCGCCCATTGACTTTTTGACTTTTCTCTTGTGAGGACACGTGGCAGCCTTCCGATTGGTCCTCTCGCTGATTCGCTCCTCTACGCGCATTTCGCCTCCATTTGTCCCGATGTCCCATTTGATTTTGGGCCCTTTGTGCTCATTTCGCCGGTTCGGCAGCTTCGGCATTTTTGGCCCGCTTGTCCCACTTTGCTTCTGACCGACTTGACTCTTTTCTACTGGCCGGTTCGGCTGGTTCGCATTTCTCGCCCGCGCGCCCCAATTGCTTTTGGGCTCCTTTGTACTGCTTTTCGCGCGATCCGGCCGGTTCGGGCATTTCGCCCATTTGTTCCACTCATCGCCCGAATGCTACCCTCTTCAAAGCTAGCTAGCCAATTTTTCTCCTACCGATCGGCTTTTCGCGCCCGCCGCGCACTTTCCGTCCCACTTGTCCCATTTGCTTTGTGGCCGCCTGACTCATTTCGCCGGTTCGGTGGTTCGCGCACTTTTGTTGTCCCACTCGCCCCACCTCAGTGCCGGGACCAGACTTAGCCGATTTTCACAATTTTTACCGCCCAAACTACTTGCTTTCTCGCAACCTTCTCCGCACTTTCTCAAAGCTTGCTCCCTCCTTCTTCGGCCCGGGAGTTTAGAAAGATTCCCGAAGGGACCCTAAACCTGATTTTGCTCAATCACCATTTTTCTTGAATTTGACATCCTGATGCATGTTATCAAATTTACCCTGGGGGGGTGAATTTTGGATAACAATTTGGCGACTCAGCGGGATCATTCTGCCTGCTAGATGAAAAGGCCAGTTGCCTGAAGCCATCCATTGGGCATGGAGTCATCAAATATTCTGTTAGAATCCAAACTGACTTAGAATGTGCAAAGGGAAAGATGGAATGTGACCTGATTTAGCAAAGACATGCATCATCTCCATAGACAGTAAGCTGTGCCAAGGCACTTAGGGAAAACAAAACTAATTACAGCAAAACAATGTGCACAAGCACTTGGAGGGAAGAAAATCTAATCTAGTATTTACAGATGTAGTGAAACTCCCTCTAGAAGCAACGCTTGAGATAGATTCCATTTACTCGAATCATAGCTTCTTCACCATCCAATGAGGCCAATTGAAAGCATTGTTGTTCTTGCACTTTGTGACCATGTATGGGCCACTCCAAATGGCATCAAATTTTGAATGCCTTCCCCGGTTTTGCTCGTCCCACATCCCATTTCAATACTAGATCTCCTACTTGAAAAGATCTATCTTTGGCCTTCCTATCAAAGGTCTTCTTGATCAAAGCCTGATCCTTTTCCATTGCTTGGAATGCCTGATCTCTGATTTCTTGCAGCTCCATCAATTCTGCATATCTCACCTTCATGGGTCCAAACTCTAGCAATTCCAGTTGTTTCATGAGTTCCAACGTTGGCAACTCAAGTGACAGGGGCAAGATTGCCTCTCTTCCGTAGACAAGCCTAAATGGAGAGTTACCTGTGGACCTTTTGGGAGTTATCCTATCAGCCCATAAGGCTGACTTCAGTTTGGTATGCCAAGCCTTCTGATTCTCATCAAGAGTCCTCCTAATGATCCTCAGCAAGTTTTTGTTTGTAGACTCGGCCCGCCATTACCTCGAGGGTAATAGTTTGATGAAGTGCCGAGGTAGATCCCGCTCTCGACAGCCCACTCAAGAATTTTAGATCCAATGAATGCCAATGCATTATCGTAGACTATTGTAGCAGTACACCAAATCTGGTAGTTATCCCCTCGTAAAAGTCCAAGATGCTAGACTCATTCGCCTCTTTGAGTGCCACTGCTTCTGTCCATCTGGTGAAGTAGTCTGTGGCTGTCAAAATCCATTTGTGCCCTTGGCTCGAATTGGGATTGATGATTCCAATGAAGTCCAAACCCCATTGCATGAATGGCTGGTCAACTGAGATTGGATGCAATGGGAGGGCTGCAAGTCTCTCTTTTCCTGTGAAGAATGCACAATTCTTACATTTCTTGATCCATGCATAGCAATCACTAAAGATTTTAGGCCAATAATAACCAGCCTTCATGATTTTCGTGAGTCACACCACTCTTGGTGCAAAATGGCCACCACTGGTCCATCATGAAACTCCTTTAATACCCTTTGAATCTGACTCGTTAATGCATCTCAAAGAAAGACTCCATCGACATCCTTCTTGAACAAAACTCCATCAATGATGGTATATGGAATAGCCTCGCAACCTCAAGTGTCTTCTTCTTGCTTTGCTCATTTCTAGAGGGCACATGCCCGTCTCAGAGGAAATGTATCATATTTTGAGTCCAACAGGGAATGGACTCATCATCATTTTCCTATTTTGATCATTTTGTAAAAGCAGACAACGTCTTCTTTATCTTCTGGGTTGTTTAGTTGTTTGGAAGCGAGCTGCTCACACAAACCCTCGCTCTTACCAGCTTGGTGATCTTGATCTCAATGTCATACTCCATGACACGGTGATCCATCCCGCCCTTTTCTCATTCAAATCCTTGTTGAGGAGGAAGTCCTTAACCCCAAAGATGTGAGACCAAAGAACGGACCTTGTTGTTTGAGATTAAATGCTTGAACTTCTTCAAGCTCCCGACTACCGCAAGCACATGTTTTTCAATAAAAGAGTACCTCAATTCACAAATATTTAGGCTTTGGCTAAAGAAGGCAATTGGTCAGCTCATCATTATCTTTATTCTGTTGCACCAAAATGGCAGAAATAGTGTCATCACCCCCAAATGCATAGAGGATGAAATCCTTGGAAAAGTCCGGGTTGATGAGAGTGGGTGCCTGGGAGATGGCTTCTTTGATTGCTTCAAAACTCTCCTTGCCTTCTGCCGTCCATTTGAAAGCCATGTTTTTTCTTAACATTTTGGTGATGGGCTTGACAAGGGCTGCAAAATTTGGGACAAACCTCCGAACAAAGTTTATCCTTCCCAGGAAACTTTGAAGAGCCTTTTTGTGACTTGGCAATGGCAGAGCTCTTATGGCTTCAACCCTTTCTGGATCAATTGCTAATCCTTCCTTGGAGACAATATGGCCAAGAAGTTTCCCTTCATGTGCAAGAAAGATGCACTTCTTAGGATTTAAAGACACTCCAAACTTTCTACACCTCTGAAATACTTGCCTGAGGTGAAAGAGATGGTCTGCAGCATTCTTTGAGAAGACAGTGATATCATCTAGGTATACCAGCACTATCTTGTTAATCAAGCCTTTGAATGCCATATCCATAGCTCGCTGGAATGTTGCTCCGCTCGACACCCAAATGGCATCTTCAGTAAGCATATGTGCCCCATTTGGTCATGTGAAGGCTGTCTTGAACTCGGTCTTCCTCCTTCACCATAATTTGATTGAAGCCCGAGTATCCATCAAGCAAATAAAAACCTTTCCGACCCAAATACAACCTGCAATATTTGCTCCATGGAAGGGAGTGGATAATGGTCCTCGAGAGAGGCTCTATTCAAATCTCTCAAGTCAACACATAGCCCGATCTCTCCACTTTTCTTTCTCGATCGAACTAAGTTGGCAACCCAACTAGAATGCTTGATTGGGAATATAATTGCCGACTCAATCAGCTTGTCCAATTCTTTCCTCATGAGAGGCTCCATGTGTGGATTGACTGTCTCTGCTTCTCCCGACAGTGCTTAGTATTTGGATCCAACTCGATGGTATGCTGAGCTAAGTTGGGATCAAGCCCTTCAAGTCTTCATAGCTCCAAGCAAACACGCTGTGGGAATTCTTGACAAAGTCAGTATGAACTCATATCTCTCTTGCTCAGCTTGTCATTTTTCCAATTTGCAATGGCTTGTTCTCTTTACCAAGATGGATACCGAATCTTCCTCTCTGACCTCGAATATTTGCTTTCTCCTTTCTAAACTGATCATCAAGGGGTTAAAAATGGACTCCAAGGTGACAAGTCCTCGGGCAGCTTGTCACGCTTCACCAGTATCACCCGGTCACCATATTGTCAAGCTTTCAACTTCTCTTGATTTTTAGCCGAGAACTCACTTCTTCTTCGCAAGAAGTGGATGATTTGCTGGTCATTCTCAAATACTTGCCAATTGACATCGTTATCCGCAATCAAGGCCTCACAATCACGTGGATGTTTGGCTGTACCTTGTCTTGTTGAATGTTTTCTACAATGTCAAAGGTTGCCCCACCGCCGCAAGCCTCGCTGCAGCCAGCTGATTCTCTTTTCTCGGGAATGGCCTTGATGCCGAAAGCCTCAAAATCTTCCATGAGGTCCCACACCCTCGCTTTTGAGCATCCGAGTAGATCATTTTTGGCAAAGATGTTGTCCCTTGACCTGATTTACAATCAGCTCACCGTCCCCAAACACTTGCAAGTTATTTATTTTTCTCTTTATTGCCCAATGCATCCTCGCACCAAGGCTTCATATTCAGCAGTTGTTATTGAGCATGCAAATTGAAATCTAAAAGCTGAATAATACTTTACTCCTCGAGGTGAAATAAGCATGGCTCCACCTCCCGCGCCTTGTCTACTCCTTGATCCATCAAAAAAATAGCTGCCATACCTCATTGTCATCCTCCTTGTGGCTTGGCTTGGTGATGTTAGGAATAGGTTGACTTTCTTCGTATACAATAGACCCCTAGCTCGATTCTTCTACTTCTTGATAAGGATCAAAAGCATGCACCTTGCTTGCCCATTCATCAAGAGTCAAATCGGGATACTTCCAACCTTAGTGTCACCTTCATCATCAAGCCAAGGTGATCTTCTTGATCAAATGCCGAGCAATTGGTATTAATATGACTTGGAGTATAGGGCTCAATGTGGAAATCTGCAATAGGTTCCGACCTAATTGTAGCTTTAGTTCCATACCTCGCTCAACAAAGATGTGTGACCAATCAGCGACAAATATCCCCAATCTTGGCAAAGAAAAGTCCCTCGACAAACAGAGGGCAAAGAGTGGTGGAAGGTCTATGACTGATATATCTTGTAAGACAACAACATTTGACATGCATGCAAGGTAAGACTCAAATTTTTAATCACTCCAATCAAGCATATTGCTGTCCCATCCAGCTGCACTACTCCCTTAGATGTTATTTCATACTGGAGCCCTAGCTGATCAGCTATCTGTTTAGGCATTACTGAGCTACTTGCCCCAGAGTCTATCATGCAGTTATGCACTAGCTGATTTCCAATAATTAACGAAACATAGAAAGGGGGGGGCTTCAGCATTCTACCTTGTTGTGTTCCATGATTTCCTTCAGGCTGGGCAGCATTTGTAAGCACTTTGTCTTGCCTTTGAACCTGCTGATTTGAAGTTGGCCAATCCTTTATGGCAGCTTGCAGCAGATTTCTTTGGCCTGGGATGGATAGGGATTCCCACATAGATATATTGACGTTTGTCTTCTTCATCTGATCAATGATACTGAATGGTGATGAAGGATCTCTCTGCTGTCCCTTGGTTTGCACATTTGCCCCTTGAATATGGGCAGCAACAGCTGGCATTTGATTTGGCCTAGGGGCTGTTTTTGTCTGCCCTTGTGCATTTGAAACTGGGTTTTGCTTGCCAATCATTTGTGGAGCTGTGGGAGGTTGAGGATTGGCTGGGACTAATGGCTGTTCTTCACCCAAATTTCTCCTTTTTGACCTTGTGTTGGCAGCAACACCCTGAGAAACTATCTGATTCATGCCACAGAAATCCTCTGCTTGCCAATTTACCAACGTGGTATCATTTGGGGCTGATTGCTGTTGGAATGTTTCTTGTTGTTGGCTGTTTTCTTGACTACTCTCACCCTCCACACCAGCACTTGTTACCATTAAAGCTTGGGTTAGAGCACCATTATAGCACATGGATTGATTATGGGGTTCATTACATGGAAAACACCAATCATACTCCTGGGCAATGTTGTTTTGTGCTGGTACTAATGCCTTAGAGGCAGATATGGCATTTGGATTATAGGGCTGGAATGGTCTATTGGCAGGAGGCCTTGTTTGATTCATATTTGTGGCTGGATTAGGTGGTCTTTGAGGCTGATATGGCTGCCTATTCGGTTGAGCTTGAGGCTGATACGAAGGTCTAAAACCTTGAGCTTGCTGCCTCTTGAGTGTGACCAGCTCATTACCTAAATTTTGCAGTTGCTTCATGACTTCTCGAAGCTCATTTGGGGCACTTGGAGATGAAGTGGAAGCTTCATTTGAACTCGATTTCTAGGAATGGGAGAAGGAGCTAAGACAGTGCCCGACTAGTACTGGGCTCTCTAAGCTTGGATATAATGGCATCGAGGCTAGGAGATAGCTTGCACCTTGAATCGCATAATTTTCAGCTCTAATGGCAATATTATAAGCAGCAGGATAGTTGTGCCTCCCATGGATTGAATCAATATAGAAATATCAGAATTTAAAGCTTTAAGGTAGTATAGAAAAGCACCTTCATTGTTGGTCCGATCACCATCGAATTCTATCCCAAGATCTTTGAAATCTGAAGTTGAAATCGCTTAGCGCTCATCGAAGCTCTCTCGATGGTCATGTCACCGCTCCAAAAGAGACAAGTTGTCTCCCTTCTCTCCGAATTGATTATGAAGTGCAATACACAAATGATTCCAGCCAGATAGAGCCACTCCAAGGCTCCTAAACCATCGCAATGCTTTCCTCAATGAAGACGCCAAAGAATTTGACAAATACTTTCGCATCTCGCCGATCTCATGGATCGCACAAATGTTAGCAATGTCCTCGACATGATCGCCAGAGTGGTCTGATTTTCTCCAAGAAAGTATGGAATGTTCTTCAAAGGTGCTACTGGGATTGGATTTTGCATTGAGAGCAAGTGGGCCGCCCGTGAAGTCGACATAGGGGTTCACCGGTCACGCGCCATTCTCGATTGGTCTTAAAATCCTCAGATATTGAAAGAAAGGCCGCCTGTGGAGGAGTTGAGAGAGTTCTGCTTGGTGGAGATGGAGACCTTTGAATCCTTCTTCCTCTTTGCCTTCTTCTCGAGATAGTCAGCAGTATTCAAACAGCCACTTCCTCTTCTCCAGCTCTTGATCTTGTGATTCTTCTCATAAGCTTTTAGGGCTGACTGCTGGAACCAGTTGATTCCTCCCCTTGGAGTCGCCAGATATGCAAATAATAGCTCTTTTCAAGCAAGAAAATTGCAGCAGATGCATATCAACCTTGCTGCAAATAGAAATGAGACCTCTGTCCCACCGGGCGTGCCAAAACTGTTAGTGCAAAATCACAGCACCCCTGGGTATTGATCAGGTTTCTAGGTTGATTACTAATATCCAGTGTGATTGCATCAACATTGAATCCTTTCTCCAAGTGTGGGACTCGAAGAGTGAGAAAGGAATCTCCAGAGAAAGGCTGGTTCCTATTCCTCTGTTCAGGTGCATACGAAATATGCAGAGGGTTTTCCTCAAAATCTAATCTAATTTGCCAAGGAGACAAGGAAAGAAGATGCATAAAATAAATCTAAGCTAATAGAGGTGATGCACCAAGGAATGAAGAACATATGCTTTGCCAAATTTAACACAGATCATGTAGATGTAACACAACATCATGCACAGATAGCAAAAATGCAATGAAAGATCAAGAATGACAGTAATAAATATGTAAGAGGGTTTAGAAGTAACCACAGACACATATATATATATATTGCTCAAGGATAGATTCAATACATTGCAATGGCCAAAAGGCAAAAAACGGTGTTACAGTCTATATGGGAGGTTTGAAAACTCCACAAATCTTCTTATGAACAGGAGAGAAGGGAGGGTGCAAAGCGGAAATGTCCCACCTTAGAAAGAAACCCCTCCTTACAATTTATAGGAAGAATGGGAGAGCAAAGAGAGAGGAATTCGAAATCTGCCCCAACCACCTCTAGGTTGCATTTAATTCGTCCATCATGGCAGAAGCGGCGGGTTCTGGCAAAGCGGCGGTTTGTCTAATGTAAGGGGTTGTTTGCGCGCATTAAAGTGGTTGCCAAGCATTACCTCTGCTTGTTATTTCGCGCCGAGGCGTTTCTCAATTTTCATCCTCCAAACTGAACCAAAATGCAAGATTGACCTTGGAAACGTGTAGAGAATCTCATAAGCTTTCCGTTGATATCAAGAACGTGCAAATCCGAGCTCTGGATCGAAAGATATGTCGATCTGAAGATTTAGGGCACTAAAAAAGTAAAACGGATTTTGAAATATTTTCCGCCAAGACCGCCACTTGGATGCCACGTGGCATGCTCGATTCGCCAATAATTCTCTCTCTCTCTACTTTTCGGGCTGTCTTTTGAATTTTCCTCAGGCCCTAGCCGACACGTGGCACTATCCCATTGGTTCGGATCGGTGCTCAAAACTCGCCCATTGACTTTTTGACTTTTCTCTTGGAGGACACGTGGCAGCTTCCGATTGGTCCTCGGCTGATTCGCTCCTACGCGCATTTCGCCTCCATTTGTCCCGATGTCCCATTTGATTTTGGGCCCTTTTCAGGCTCATTTCCTCGCCGGCTCGGCAGCTTCGGGCATTTTTGGCCCGCTTGTCCCACTTTGCTTCTTGACCGACTTGACTTTTTTCTACGGTTCGGCCGGTTCGGCATTTCTCGCCCGCGCCCCAATTGCTTTTGGGCTCCTTGTATCGCTTTTCGCGATCCGCCGGTTCGGCATTTCGCCCATTTGTTCCACTCGTCCCGAATGCTACCCTCTTCAAGCTAGCCAATTTTTCTCCTACTTTACCGATCGCTTGCTGCCCCGCCGGGACCATCTAGTCCCACTTGTCCCATTTGCTTTGTTCAGGCCGCCTCGACTCATTTCGCCGGTTCGGGCGGTTCGCGTACTTTGTCCCACTCGCCCCACCTCAGGCCGGGACCAGACTTAGCCGATTTTCACAATTTTTACGCCCAAACTACTTGCTTTCTCGCAACCTTCTCCGCACTTTCTCAAAGCTTGCTCCTCCTTCTTCGGCTCACATATTTCAGTTTAGAAAGATTTTGTAAGCAACATTGATACCAAAGACAATTAAAATCAGAACTAGAACAATATGATTCAATCCATATTGTCAACTAGAATAACAAAGCCACCAGGGTTTATTTGTAAAAGTCCAAAAATGTGGAAAACTTGCTAAAATGGAAAAGAATATCCTAGCCATTAGTCATCATCAAAGGGGAGATATTATAACAACTTTAAAGACATTAGAAAATAAAGTTTAATTATGTTGGTGAAAAGGTATGAAGATTTGATTATGTTGTCAACAACTTTCTACCCAAAATTGTTGATGACTGTAAAAATTAGATTCTCTAAATACTAATATTGTAGATGTTATAGATAGAACCCTTGTTTTCTATAGTTGTGTTAAAGAAACAAGGAAAATATTTTGAGAGATTGCATAAAATTTTGAACATCCATATTTAATTTTTAAAAATTTATTTCACCAAACCCCACTAATCTCTAACACTATTGATCATATTTCAACTAAAATAGAAGAAAAAACATATTCTTATGTAGATTCTATAGGATATTGGTCCAAAGCTCTTAAATGGTCGAAATTTCAAAGTGCATGTCTCCATTGCATAAAATATTTGGAATGGCCTCGAGTGACACATGAGGAAGTTGAAAGTATGATCATCGGTGAAGGTCATACCCAATATCAAGTGTCTAGATCTCATGAAACAATTCAGAATATAGACATGACTTAGACTCTATAACCCAACTAATATAATTTGGAATGTAAAATTCCTAAAGATATGAAGAAACTCATCCATGGAATTATTGGGTAGGAAAATAATCAAGCTATATTCTACCAAAAGAATGAGCATAATATTGTATATGTGATAATAAATAGTTTCAATGCCATTATTAAATAATGGTGGGAGGCACTCACACAAGTCCATAAAACTTCGAGCCTCAATTTAGGAACTCTCGTATTCATAATGGCCATTATCACAATTGATGATGATAAGAAACTAAAAATAAAGATTCCTTGAAGGTAAACTTTGTGATATGAGAAAGATTAAGTCATATCAATGTCATATGCATAAATTGTTTTACAATTCTAGAGAGCCCTAATGACATGATGAAATTATGGTATTTGGAATCTTTCCCTTCCTATTTTTCTATGGAGTATTAAAAATATATGCATGGTTTTTTTTTATTAAGGGCAAATAGTTTTGAAGGAACTATACCCTGTATACAAAAGGGCTCAAAAGCCAGATAGAAATATGAGAGAAGTAGCCCAGAGAGGGGAAAACAATAACCAAGAAGGCTCAACAGCCAGAAATTACAATAAAAGTGAAAAGTGGATCAAAACGTATAGAGATCCAGAACTACGAAGACAAGAACAAAAAGAAACCAAAAGAGAAACAGAAAAGTGAGATCCGCCAAAAACAACTCCAGAATCGCTCGACGATAGCCAAATCACAGCCAAAAAACTGCAAAGACAATGTGACTGCGCTACTTGATGGCTCTGTCTATCTTGGTCTTGATGGCCTGCAGTGACATGAAAAAGGCAATGGCTGTGGCCTGAGAGGGGTCCTTCATGTCAGCTTGGGAGATTGCAATGTCCCTATTCTCCTTAGGGCCCCATATGTCTTCATTGATTCCACTTAAACTGCAAACGCTGTGGACATGTTGTTCAATGAAGTTATAGATGCTTTTGAGGGCAGATAAAATACAGTCATTGTGGCTTTTGGCATTCCCCAATCTGCCATCAAGTGACTGTAGCTTCTTGAAGACTTCATCAATGACCCCCTCTTCCTCCTCACTTTGAAGGATCCTTTTACCCTTGGCTCTCTCCATGTTTTTTAGAGCCCCTTTGAGTTCTTGAATCTCCTTCTCCAATCTGTCAATCCTCTTCAGCAAATCCTCCTCTTTGGGCTTCTCCACATGCATGCTAATATGCGGGAGGTTTTCAGCAAGTTCTAAGTCCTTGTGGCTCATAAGGACATGTTGGGAGGCAGGGATATTAGCTTTCTTGCTTTTCTTCTTTGGAGCCAACATCATCATTCTTTCTTTTAGCGAGGGATGGAGTGGGAGCAGGGTATGGGCGGTGGGGGTATGAAGGAGGGAGGTGGGATAGGGTTCATGGGAGGGTAGCTGGAAAAGTGACAGTGAATCAGGAGGATAAGGCCCTGGTGCAGAGGGACAACCCGAGAGTGATTTTGAACTTCCCTTATAGATTTCTCCAAGGAGTTGATCAGATAATGAGGAAAGCTAATAATGTTATTTCTACGAAAATGATTCAGAAAAATCAGATGCTTGTGAGGAATAGTCACATATCTTCCTTCAAGGGTAACATACCTTACCACCATTTTGGCAAGTTCATCAAAAGGAACAGGGATCGACTCCACCTTGAGGCCAGCAGTAACAAACTCAAGATTCTCTCCCTCTTCTAAAAATTTCTTGGTTTCCACTTCCCTGTCGACATTTTTATTGAAGAATTTTGTGCCTTCCAGGCTGAGACCCATGATCTGAGCAATGAGCTCTTCTGTAATTTCCATTTTCATGTTACTGTACTTTACAATTCTGTTCTTCCAACCCTTGGCGAATTTGATGGAGATGTCTTGGTCGAAGCCTTGAATCCTCTCAATGAAATTCGACAGGCCTCCAATTTGCAGGTACTCCCAGAGCTCCGTGTTCTCTTTCCACTCAGGGTTGTGGGTCGGTTCGGTTTTGCATGGTGGACCCCCCATGTTTCCTCTATTCCTATTCCTATTATCAACGGTAAAAAAGCTTGCAATGTGCGGGACAGTCCGAGCGGTGTTTTTGGTATTTGAATCAGCTCTTCCCGTGAAAGCTAGTTTAATTATAATGTTGCATTTGTTATTATTGCCCCGCTCCCCAGCTTTCCTTCCATGCCAAGAAATGATGGCAATCCAGCCCGCACAAGTCGCAACAATCATCCAGATCTTTTGTGATGTCATCATCATGTATTTGGGGATCCACACATTAGCATCTAAAATACAGCCGTTAGTCATGATTTTCACTGCCATGAAGATCAATGATGATGGATTTATTGACATGAGCTGGCAGAACGTCCCCGCCAATCCAAGTTTGAAAGGAATTATAAACACCTAAGTTAGCCAAACTGTCGGCAACCCTGTTTCCTTCCCTATAAGTATGGGTGATGTGGACATTAGCAAAGCTTTTGCAAATATCTATAGCTTCCTCAATATAATCCCTGATAGACCAGCTGGGGTGTTGCTTTTTGTTCAGAAGATTTATAATATTTAGAGAATCACCTTCAATTATGATATTTTGAATATTACAATCTCTGGCAAGTCTAATACCCCAAAGAGCCGCCATGGCTTCGAATAATGATTAGTCTGTCTTCCCATTCTTCTAGAAAAAGCAGCAACATAGCAGCCTCTTTGATCCCTGATGATGCCCCCACCACCAGAGTCACCTGGATTTCCTTTTGAGGCCCCATCAAAATTTAATTTGTGCCAATCAGTGGGGGGTTTAATCCATCGGACTGTGTTTCTGTCAGTACCATTTTTATTTCTATTGATAGTGGCTATATTCCATTCAGTCAGAATGCAATCTTCATTCTCCGGGTAGAGTCTATTTTTAGGGGGTTTAAATCTAGCAATATTATCTTGCACAACAATGATTATTTCCTTATAAACTTTGTTACAAGCTTGTCTATTGCTTCTGAAAATATTATCATTACGAGCCTTCCAGATTCTCCACATAGTGTGTGGCAGAACAAGCTGCCAAAGTCTTTTCACCATGCAATGTTTAAATGGAGAGCTCCATTGCTCCCAAGTCTGAAGGCAGGTAAGAGGAAAAATCCATCTTAGATTGAATTTTGCAAAAATAAGCTGCCAAATTTTGGAAGCAATCTCACAATGGAGGAATAAATGTTTTATATCTTTAGCCTCTTGCTGACACATGCAACATCTATTAGGCATGATGAATCCCTTCTTGATTAGGTTATCATTAGTTAGGATCTTGCCATTAATAACCAGCCACCAAAAGAAGTTCACTCTAGGGGTTAGCTCTAGCATCCACAACTTGTGCCACTTGATTTCACTTTCCATGGATGCAAAGAAAGAATTATATCCTGATTTAACAGTGTAATCCCCATCAAAAGAATCATTCCAGATGAGCTCATCTTTAAGATTTTGATTACTTAGATGGATTAGGGAAAGTTGATTCTGGAGAGATATAATATCAGCCTGAATACTATCATTCTCCACTTTTAGCTGCTTCCATTTTCTTTTGTTTCCATCCCTCTCAATGTATCCTTGGATTTTGTGTCCATACTTTGCAATTAAATTGTCTTTCATATGATCATAAGCAGAAATCCAGTTAGAATCAGTCCACTTATCGGTCCAGAAGTTTATGTTTTGCCCATCTCCAAGCTTCCAGCTGCATCCCTGAAAGAGAATGTGTCTGCTGCGAAGAAGGTTGTTCCAGAAAATAGAACCACTCGGAAGGGACTGATCATATATGAAGGAAATCTTGTTCTGATTTGAAAGATATTTGATCTTAATCAGCTCTGTCCAAGGTCTGTTCTCTTTTATCAATCTCCATCCTAATTTTGCAGTAAGGGCAGTACTCATATGCTTGATATCTTTGATGTCTAACCCCCCTAGTCTCTTGGGTTTACAAACCTGTTCCCAAGCCACAAGATGATATCTGAATCTTTCCTCAGTACCGTGCCACAGAAAGTGTTTTTGAATCTTCTATGATGTTATGAATCTTACATTTAGATGAATAAAACATTTCATCACTACCAAAAATATGAGACTCTGAGGAGAAAAATTAAGAAAGAAGTTGTTTGTGTTCAACATGACCTTGGTAAAAATTTTGTACCTATATTGCTGATGATATAGCTTTGGTTGTTCACTAGGAAAAAAACATTATAAATATAAATCTAAGAAGCATTGGAATCAACATTCATATTCATAATTCTCTCATGGCTCTGTTTCTTCTAAAAGATGAAAATGAAAATTCTTCCGTTATAGGAATTTCTTTCCAAAAAGAAATGAATCCAATGTTTTATTTATAAAGGCCCTCATTATAGTTCTACCTACCCAAAGAAATATAAATCATGCAAAAAAGTTAATTTTTGTCGAATTAATGGTATGATAATCTTGATCCACACACAAATATTCAAATCTTCTTTCCCTCTGCTTTGACCTCCCCATTGACAAGAATTTAATATTGAGCCATTTTCTATTTGTAATTTTTATTTTGAATTTTCTAAAAAGGCCACATGACAAAGGCTAAGGGAAAAATCCGTTAGACAAAGGCTAAGGCAAAAATACGTGAGACAAAGGAATGGAAAAAACCCACGGGAAAAAGACAAAGGAGAAACCCATTCAATATAATAAAGATCGAAGGTCGAGGAGTAGAAACCTATCGATTTTCTGGAACCTCCTCACAAATCTCACCCGACGGTCGTGAATTCTATGAAATTAGTCTTAGCTAATATTTTTTCAGATCTAGTTTAAGTTAGGGTAGTGACATATGGCTACATATTTATAGAGCCAACCCATTAAGTTAAATAAAGTAAAGAGTTGCGATGTGAAGCCGCAACCAATCATAAACAAGGACGGAGATAAGAATAATGACAAGTGTGAAGGTCATGGAGATTTTCTATTGGACATGACTTCACGTTCTGACAGGGTCTATGGATGAAGACTAACAACTGCGAGGAGCGTGAAGCCTCCTCATTGGTTTAGGATTTACAAGTCTACAGAAAATATTGACAGTTGTGAGAACTGTGGAGTTATCTTATTGGATAATATTTTATGTGTGTTAGCCAACGATCAAAATGTTCGACAACACTGAAGGGCATGGAATGTTTCTATTGGTTCACACTTTTATAGAATCGATGGTAAAAGTCAAAATGTGAAGGGTACATGGAGCTTAATTTTTGGGCTTAGCTTCGTCGCATAAAAGGATATATAAATCCCGACACTTTAACCAATGTAAGGAAAAAACGTGGAGGAATTTCAGTCAAATAAAAGGAAAAGGATTTGAGGGGATTTAAAATCTACGTAGAGCTGGATTAAATAGATGTTCGGGTCCATGTCAAAGTCAATGAAATTTGAGAGACACGGGGAGCTATATAATTAGCTAAAAAAAAGAATGAATAGAGAGAGAGGAGAAAAAATATATGTAACATCATACAAAGAAAATACAGAGAACATAAAAAGACATAGAGCTGTAGCTCGAGTTCTTTTGTAGAAGAAGAAAGACACTAATGCACAACATGAGGAAACATAGAATTTTTGTAAGATTTTTTTGAGAAAAAGATATAAGAAGAAAAATCAAAAGAATTAAAAAGAATGTACTGAGAGATGTAGCTATGAGTTTGTAAAATATTTATAAATCAAATATAATAGCTATATTTTGTGTGCTTTTGTGTTTTTGGCTATGTATTTCCTCGTGTTGGTTGTAGTTGCACCAATTTTTTCCAACACTTTGGTATTAGAGAAAACAAAAGCTCAATATCTCGCTGGTTTGAGATTTTGTTTCTGGGTTGAGTTATAATGGCTTCTACAAGTAGTAACTCATGGCAACAACCCCCAACATTTGATGGGAAGAGATATACCATATGGTGTATTAATACGAAGACTCTGTTCACTTCTCAAGATCTATGTGAACTGATTGAAGGAGGCTATGTAAAGGTAGTAGACCAAACTGCATTTAATATATTGACATAAACACAAAATAATGCTTTGAAGGAAAATAGAAGAAAGGATGCAAAGGCTTTGAGCTACATTTAGAATTCTATCATTGATTCTGTTTTCCCAAGAATAGCAAAAACTATAAACTCCAAGCAAGCTTGGGATACCTTGCAGAATGCATATCAAGGAAATGACAAGGTGAAGGTTGTCAGACTATAGATGCTAAAGAGAGTTTGAAACTCTTCTCATGAAATCTATAAATGACATATTTACAAGGACTATGACCATTGTTAATCAGATGAGGAAAAATGGTGATGTGGTAGAAGAGCACATGATCATAGAGAAGGTATTGAGAAGCCTTCCATCCAGATTTGATCTAGTTGTGATAACAATAGAGGAGTCTAAGGACTCAAAACAAATGAAAGTTGATGAGATGATGGATTCTTTGCAAACCTGTGAACAAAGTGTTAGGAAATAAGGAATAAAATATGTGGAATAATCCCTCATAGAATCGCAATAGTAGAAAATATTACAGATCTCAAATAAAAGTGTAGAATAAAATAACAGAACACAAAGAGACAATATTTAACGTGGTTCACCCAATTTGGGCTACGTCCACCAAGAATCACTTGCTTAGATTTTATTATAAGCCACCACTCTCTAAATAAAATACCCATATTTGTTTGGAGCTATGCTCAACAAACTCTACAGAATTCACACCCGAATTAAAAACACATTTGCAATGTTACTATGTTACTACCATATGCATAAAACCATATAAGTAGACAACTGCTTAAGTAGTTTTACAAAACCATGGGTATCAAAACCATGGGAAAAAAACTATCCCATAAACCTATGGGTCAAAATCATTCCCATATGAGAAAAACACTTTTCCCGGTATATCGGGCATGTTTTAAGGCCCAATTTTTTTTCTTGGGGATGCACCCCGAACCACAGCAAGGGTACATGAAAAGTGTACAATACTCTTAGTGTACAATCTTCAACACTTTCACACATGAAAACATGCTCCACAACCTAACACAAAGGATGAGTAGATAAGCTAGATCCTCCCATGAATAAGCCTTCAAGATAAATAAAAATATCGAGGTAGGAGAGAGGAGCATACAACAAAGGAAGAGGAATATTTAGCAACCAACAAGAAGGTGGAAGACAAAGTCATCAAGAGCCAAAAACAAGAGGAAGAGGTAGAGGAAGGAGCAACAACACTTCCAGAGGTGGTTCTTCACAAAGGTATGACAAATCAAATGTGTAATGCTATTATTGTAAGAAGTTTGGACATTATGCAAGTGAATGCAAAAAGAAATAATATGATTTGAGAAATCATAATTATAATGCAAGCTTCTCTAATGCAAAAGAAGCTGAACCAGAGAAGAAAGAAAAGAGTGGAAATTTCCTTCTAACTTGCAATGTAGCTAAGCAAGGAAATAAGCAAGTTTGGTACTTGGATAGTGCATATAACAACCATATGTGTGGAAATAAGGAAATGTTTAGTAATATAGATGAAGCAATCAGATCTGAAGTGAAGATGGGAACAAAAATAAGGTTCCTATGATGGGTAAAGGCATTGTATCCATTCTCACCAAGAAAGGAGACAAGAAGCATATACATAATGTTTTCTTTGTTCCAGATTGAAGTATAATCTTCTCAGTATTAGGAAACTTGTCCAAAATGGATATAAGGTGAGGTTTGAAAATGGAGAATGCATGTTATATGATAAAGGTGGAAGCAACAAGATGATTGCAATTGTGCAGATGACACAAAATAGATGTTTCCCTTAAATATGTAAAGTGTAGTAGGAGCAGTAGCTTTCAAACCAATAGCCATTGATCAATTTACTCTATGGAATCTCAGGTATGGGCATTTGAGTTTTGGTGGATTGAATGTTTTTATAATAAGCAAATGGTTAAAGGAATCCCTCCTATTGAGAAACCAGATAAGGTTTTTGAGGCATGTATATTGGGGAAGTAACACAGAAATGCTTTTCCCTCGGGTAAATCTTAGAGAGCAAGCTCACCTCTTGAGCTGATACTTTCATACTTGTGTGGTCTCACTAAATCTAACTCTTTGTCAAAGAAAGAGTATTTCTGAATATTATAAATGACTTCGGGAGAAGGACACAGAGTTTATTTCGTGAAAAATAAATCATAGGCATTCGAAGTATTCAAATAGTTTAAGGCTATGGTTGATAAGCACAATGACCATTATATAAAGACATTGAGAACTGATAGAGGAGGAGAGTATATATCAAATGAGTTTCTAAAATTTTGTAAGGAGCACAAGATCAAGAAGCAATTCACAACAAGATATACACCTCAATAGAATGGTGTAGAATAAAAGAAGAACAAAACCATTTAAGAAATGACAAGAAGCATGATGAAAGCTAGAGGATTGTCCAATGAATTATGGGCAGAAGTAGTTGGGACAAAAATATATCTACTAAATAGATGTCCTATAAAGAGTGTGAGGAACATGATACCTCAAGAAGCATGGAGTGGAAGAAAATAAAGTGTTGAACACTTGAGAGTTTTTTTGATGTGTGGCATATGCACATGTGCCAAAGCAAAGAAGAACAAAATGGGATAATAGAGGAGAGAAGTGCATTTTTATTGGATATAGTGAGAATATAAAGCTTACAAATTGTATAATCCAATTACTAAGGAGATGATAATTAGCAAATATGTTCAATTCATTGAGGAAGCATCTTGGGGAGATTCACAAGAAGTGGATCGGACACAAGTAAAGACAAAAACACCTATTATAGTTGTTGAAGCAACATATTGAAGAACAAACAATGCACCTAGTTAGACACCCATTTCTAAAAGGGGAAAATATTCAAATGATATCAGCCAAAAAATAATGCAAGGAATAGAAAATGAAGCATCTTCATCATCATCAAAATCATTGCAACAACAAGGAAGAATGAGCGGTGTGTTCAAGAGATCTATGAGCAATCAAGGTATGCAAAAAATGAAAATGAGAAGATTAATTTTGCTTTATTTTTCAGGAGTTGATCCTATTTATTATGAAGAATCAATTAAGGGTACTAAATTGTGTGAGGCCATGTGTGTGCATGTGTTGTTTTTAAACTAATGCTAAATGTGAATAAAATACTAACACCTAAATAGTCTTAATTAGCAAGAATTAAACAACATACTAAGCACCATCATGATAAGAATTAAACAAGGGTTAGATGCTAAACATTCATTAATACAAAAATTTGAACCTAACAATGTTTAAACATCTAAAAGTCCTCTATTCTCTAACAACATATAAATGAAGGAACCTAGGTAGGCTCCATGGCTATCAAAAATGGTTTTCCTTAATGTTCCAAGAACCTAGGAATGAGGGCTAGTCAAAGTTGGGCTACAAGACCCTTTTGACACCTCCCATATGACCTAAGCACTTTAAGAAAGAGGCTTAACTCTTCAAGATGATGAAATCTCAAGAAGACAAAATGCAAGCTCTTAGTCTCTTTTCTATATGCTTTGCATTTGTTCTCTTAAGAAGTTTAGGTGTTAGTCTTTTATTCACATTTAACATTAGTTTAAAAATAACACATGCACACATTTGGCACGCCTTTGGTGGGACTAAAGCTCAAAAGCACTTTTAGATTAGATTAGGATAAACACGCTTTAGGCTTATTTAAGCTAGGATTATGTTAGTTAAACTTGATTAGAAAGTGATTAGAGACTCATTGAGAGTTGGGAGGGGTCCGGATAACCAATTGTGGTGATAGATAGCTTACTTACGGAGCCAATAAAAGTGGTCTAGAGAGAACTAGGGAGGTTATGAATGGTCGAAAGGAGGAATGTTTAGCTAATAAGAGAGATATTAGCCAAATAAGTTGATTATAGGAGGAATACGATTGAAAGAGTGTCGTGAATGGGCATTCAAGAATGGAGTGAAGTATGGGGATTTAACGAAGTGTCGTTAATTAATTGGATTGGATGAAATTCTAATTATAAGCATATTTTATTCATAGTTGGTGGTATGATTTGGATGTTTTTGATCCAAATTATTATTCGAGTTCCCCCACTCTTCTTCTAATTCTAATCCAAACATTTCCTCTTCTTCTGAGGATTCCAATCCAAATATTTCCTCTAACTCTTCTGATGATTCAAATCCAAACTACTATTCGGATCCAAAATACTATTCATATTCATCTAATTCGACTCCTAAGTCATCTAATGCGACTCCTATGTCATGGTCCTCCCTATCTTTGTAGGAACCTCTTCATCATACATTTAATATGAATCCTACATCGCGGTCCTCCCTTTCTTTGCAGGACCCCTTTTATCAATCGCCTCAATGACGTATTCTTCCTTTGAAGATACATGTGACTCCAAGTCCCTCCAACCAAACATCTAATAAAATTCTCAAATCATGGTCCTATTTTTTTTTAAGGGACCCTTGTTATTATTCATCTGATGTGATTCTTGAATCATGGTCCTCCCCTTCTTTGTAGGACCTTCTTCATCAATCACGCCTAATAATTTTTCCTTCTTTGAAGATTCATGTGACTCAAAGTCCTTCAAGTCAAATGTCTAAATTGACCCATGCATCGTAATCTACAGACTTTGGACTTAATCCTACTAGTTTACATATGATATACCATCGTATAGGTAGGTCCACACCACTTTATTCTACTCCTGAGACATCTAGCTACACATATTGTTCGTCCCCCACATCATATTCTTCTATCAATAATCATCAAACATATTCTAAGTCTTCCACACCAAGTGAACATCTTTCTTCTAATCAACCCCTGGTGATCGATCGACAACTCGTACCCGATTGACCTCTTTCGAATGAAAAAACAATCGGGAATTTATAGGGGTACATGAAGATATTACTTTAGAAGATTATGAGAAAGGCTTCTCTTTAGACTTCGATGTGCCCACATATTCTGAGAAAAATGTTGATTCCTTTTATCAAGAAATAGAGGAAGAGCCTCAAATCATGTAACTTGATCCTCCTCTTATTCTTCCATCTTCACATTCTTCATTAAGTGAGGAAACTCCTAGGTCTTACATTGATCCATGGCCTATCTTCTCATCACCCAATCACTCTTTGTCTATCATAATTCCTCAATCACAATATCTTATGGGGTCAACGCCAAGTAGCCCTTCATCTTCGTCTAGGTGTGGGTCACCTTCTAGTAGCCCTCCCTATGCTATTTGTGGGACATTTTTGAGTAGCCCACTATCTTCTATTCTTAGGGCACGTCCAACTAGCCCCTTGTCTTCTATGTATGGATCACCCTGGGTAGTCCATCATCTTCTATTCTTGGGCCACATCCTAGTAGCCCTTTGTCTTCTATCTATGGGTCACATCCTAGTAGCCCTTATTCTTCTATTCTTGGGCCACATCCTAGCAGCCCTTCGTCTTCTATCCATGGCTCACCTCCCAGTAGCCCATCTTCTTCAATTCTTGGACCATATCCTTTTCATCCATCACATATTTCTTCTATCAATGGTTGTGGAAAGCCCATGGTCATTTCTCACATCAGTTCTAAACATCCACGCTCACTTTCTTCTCCTTCTCAAGATCAGACAAGTCAAGCATTAGCTTATAAGAAACCCAGATAGGTTCTTTATCAAGCCAAGATCAAAAATATGAAGAGATCCAAAGCTACCAACAACTCCAATGATCATAAAATCCAAAATCAAACGTGATTCTAAAATGCACACCAACATACCCATCAAGTATGGCGCAAAGTGAAAAAACCTATGGATAGGAACTCAAACTCCCACATACAAAACCCATGTTTTAAAACAAATCACAGTCATTTGTTGAGTGTGAACTCACCATGATCATCACGATCGGGATCATATCACTCTTGATAAACAAACGCGCCTAGTCTCCCTTATCAAGGAAGTCGCAAACATTTTTGTTGGATCTTATCATGCAAACTAACTTTGTTGGTCCCACCTTTCCAAAAATATAAAAAATATATATATATATATATATTTTTCAAAAATACAAAAAACATTAAGAAAAAAAAAAAAAAGGTACAAAGGTCAAACATTGCAATCAGGTATTACATACACATGGATGTTTCTTTCTTCCCTTTCTTTCTCTTAATTCTGCAAGTCTTCCTAACATTTTCATCCCTTCGGTGATAATTTGGTTAGCCTATTCACATGCATTTTGCAACATTTATCTCTATGGTATCCATTTGACCCTGGTATTTTATCACCTTGGTAAATTAAAGAGCGACTGACCTCTTAGAGATCCTATCACATTCAATAACTAATAAACTTATTGCGAAGAAATTTTGGACATATTTGTTGACACTAGCCAATGTCGTCATCACAATCACTTCCACCTCCTTCCATCAAGCCATCTATGGTTCTTAACCCCTTGTCAAACAAGAGAGCTGAAATAAGTTTTCAGAAAGCAAAAGAATCAAAATCAATCAATCAAAAATCAAAAGCTAAAAGCTAAGAGAAAAAGTAAATTGATACATTACTCTCTCTTGGGGTATTTCCAATAATCTCTATCGGGGCTATGGACACTTGATTGATAGTAGAGAAATGTTGCGATTAGAATCAAATGCATCTCCATTGGGGCTATGGACACCTGGCTGGCAGCGGAGCAATGTATGGTTATCTTTCCACCCTTCATTCATAAATCACCTATCACCTATCAAAATAAATCATTCCTACACATTGGCTAGGGTGTCTTCACTTGTTTTCTATTAAATATTCCCTTCAAGAGGTAATAAATTCCACATGCACACACTGGATCTCCATGAGCAAACAAAATTAGTATGTTACCAGGTGTCTTTTTTGGACCTTGTTCGGTGTCTTGCTCTAGTCCATATTTCGTCTCATGATTTGTGCCTTTAGCTAATCACTTCTTCATTGTGAGGCTTCTAAGATACATTCATATCATTCACATCATTCTTATACTTTGTTTAGAACATCCATTTCTATAAGATTACTTTTTTGCCATGTTTTCGAGACACCTTTGTCCCCTTTCATAAAAACAATCACCTCCTTCCTTTCTATCATGTGCTTTTAGCCCAACTCACGCCGGGTTGGGTGCTTCTTCCGAGCACTTCATTGGTTTACATTCACCATCAAGTTGAACCTATCCATAATGGCCTTGGGTACCACTTCTACCTATGAAGTGTTTGCCTTTGAATACTCCCACCTAATCACTATAGTATTTTTACATCTTCACCTTTCTCATACGCATGTGGCCTTATGCCCTTGTACATCCCATCTATCACTAGGGGCATCCAAACTTCCTTGTCTTCCTATACATAGTTTCATACAACTTTCAAAAAAAAAAAAAATATTCAAATATGTTAGAAAAATCAAAACATTCAAATATGTTAGAAAAAATCAAAACATTCAAATATGTTCAAGAAAAATTTTAGAAATTGAAAATCATCCTACAAAATGTTGCTCTTTGGTTCTCACCTATCCATGTGTGTGACTCGTGGATAATCTTGATCTACCTCCATCAAAAAAGTTAGGTTGCTTACTTCGTCCATACTGCGGGCACAATGAGTTGCTTGATGCACTGCTTTCATAGTGCACATTGCTTTTTCATCAGACCAAAGTGTCCTCCATTTTCCCTTTGCATGTATCTTTGCTTGGGTCACCATCATTAACCCTTGTCGTTAATTCAAATAGGTTGGAACTGAAGCTTGATAACAAAAACATGGTACTTGTTTCTCTGTTAGGTTTAGCTTGTTTACTTTCTTGTATTGCATTACATTATGTATGTTGCATGGAGTTACACATATTTTACTTTCTCGTATTGCATTGCATTTTGTATGTTGCATGGAGTTGGTGTTTTTAGTAATGGACATTTGTTCATATATGGATTTTCATGTCATACTACACTTTTGTTCATTATTTTTAATAAGGACCGATGATGAAGATCTTTAGCAATATGATGAAAAATAAAGTTGTTTAAAAGGCACTGGATGGATGTTAGCTCATTCCCCCTTTCTCATACTCCTTTTCTTCTATATCCCCTTTCTTTTCTTCTTCTTCACATTATCATTTCTTCTATTATCTTTCATCATCTTTTCGATCGTCGATCGAGTTCTTCTATCACCCCATCGCCAATCAAGGGGGCATCCTTCATTATTCTCATTTTTCTTCTATCCCTTCAAGATTTTCTACTTGTTTATGCTTGTCTACTTTCTTTGAAGTGACATCGCTTATGTCACCCCAAAGAGGGGAAAATGTAGACACCTAAAATATGCTTACACTTAGCATTTCATCCAATCCAATCAATTAATGACACTTTGTTAAATCCCCATACTTCACTCCATTCTTGAATGCCCATTCACGACACTCTTTCGGTCATATTCCTCCTATAATCAGCTTATTTGGCTAATATCTCTCTTATTAGCTAAAAATTCCTCCTTTTGACCATTCAGAACCTCCCTAGTTCTCTCTAGACCACTTCTATTGGCTTCATAGGCTATCTATCAGTCACAATTGGTTATCCAGACCCCTCCCAACTCTCAATGAGTCTCTAATCACTTGCTAATCAAGTTTAACTAGCCAATCCTAGCTTAAATAAGCTTAAAGCATGTTTATCCTAATCTAATATAAAAGCGATTTTGAGCTTTAGTCCCACCTGGGTGTGCCAAATGTGTGCATGTGTTTTTTTAAACTATGCTAAATGTGAATAAAAGACTAACACCTAAACTTCTTAAGAGAGCAAATGCAAAACATATAGCAAAGAGACTAAGAGCTTGCATTTTGTCTTCTTGAGAGTTCATCATCTTGAAAAGTGAAGCCTCTTTCTTAAAGTGCTTAGGTCATATGGGAGGTGTCAAAAGGGTCTTATAGCCCAACTTTGACTAGCCCTCATTCCTAGGTTCTTGGAACATTAAGGAAAACCATTTTTGATAGCCATGGAGCCTACCTAGGTTCCTTCATTTATATGTTGTTAGAGAATAGAGGATTTTTAGATGTTTAAACATTGTTAGGTTCAAAGTTTTGTATTAATGAATGTTTAACATCTAACTCTTGTTTAATTCTTATCGTAATAGTCTTAGTATGTTGTTTAATTCTTGCTAATTAAGACTATTTAGGTGTTAGTCTTTTATTCACATTTAGCATTAGTTTAAAAACAACACATGCACACATTTGGCACGCCCGATAGGACTAAAGCTCAAAAAGCACTTTTAGATTAGATTAGGATAAACATGCTTTAGGTTTATTTAAGCTAGGATTAGGCTAGTTAAACTTGATTAGCAGTGATTAGAGACTCATTGAGAGTTATGAGGTCCGGATAACCAATTGTGGTGATAGATAGCCTACGAAGCCAATAGAAGTGGTCTAGAGATAACTAGGAGGTTACGAATGGTTGAAAGGAGGAATGTTTAGCTAATAAGAGAGATATTAGCTAAATAAGTTGATTATAGGAGGAATACGACCGAAAGAGTGTCGTGAGCGGGCATTCGATAATGGAGCGAAGTATGGGGATTTAACGAAGTGTCGTTAATTGATTGGATTTGATGAAATGCTAAGTGTAAGAATCTTTTAGGTTTCTACACCATGTATGAAGAGATGCATGATATTAAAAAGAATCGAGACATGGGAACTAGTAGATATTGCATAAGGAAAGTAAGTCATTTGAGTCAAGGTCAAAATTGAAAGACACTAGGAAAAATTAGTTGTCAAAGGCTACATATAAAGGCCTAAACATGATTATAATGAGACATTTTATCCAAAAGTAGTAAGGAAAGATACTATGAGAACAATTATTTCCATAGCTTTACTCATCATAAGTGGAATGTCCATCAAATTGATGTTAAATCAAATTTTATGAATGGAGTGCTAGAAAAAAGTGCATGTGGGCGACCACACGGTTATGAAATCCCGGACATGAGAGAAAGGTATACAAGATTAATAAAGGTTTGTATGGACTTAAACAAGAACCAAGAGATTGGTATAATATGTTAGATTCCTATCGATTAGTAATGGATTTATCAAAAGCAACAATGAACCAAAACTCTACATCAAAGCAAACAATGGTGAGATTTTAATTGTTGTTTTGTATGTAGATGATTTAATTTTTACTAGAAATGTAAGCAAAGCTATAAATGAATTTAAATCAGCCATGAAGAAGGAATTTGATATGACTGATTTGGGATTGTTGAAGTATTTCCTTAGCATTGAGGTCAAACAAATGGAGCAGGGGAATTTTTGTGTCTCAATAAAAGTATGTAAAATAAATCTTGCAAAGATTCAAAATGTTGGATAGTAAACCAACATCTACACCAACAAAGATAAGTTTGAAATTGACAAAAGATGATTACATCTATTTCACCCATAAGTTTTATACTTTTTAGGATGAAACAGGTAGAAGGTAAATGGTTAAGGAGGAATACTTGTGAGGTGAAGGTGGAAGGTAGAATGTGTGTGTTGTTGACATTATCCAAGATGATCGTAGAGAAATCCTTTTTGTCTGGGAAGGACTACTTGTAGATGCAAAGCAAGACCATAAAAGAGTATTAAATAAAATATGACAGTGGACTTCCTAGCGTATGGTAGATCCATGAAGCGTGGTGCTTCCCAGAGAGGTAGTAAATCCACTATTTAATAAAAATTCAATGTGAATAAGAAACTGAAATAAATAGGTCCTATTACAATGTAATGATTTAGGTTTATCATACACACAATACACTAGATTTTATGCTAGATATCAAAATAACACTAAATCTAATTAGAACCGTGGTTTTGTTTAGGTCAGATAGGCTGCCAAAGGTATGGTAAGGGTATGGGGCTGATTGGTTGAGGCATGGGTTGGTTTTGGGTGAGTGTTGAAATGACATAGAGACCGATATCGGTCGATGACCTGATGCCAGTATGAGGACTAAACTAATTGTGGTCGAGGAACCGACGTCGGTAGGGGCAATATGTAATGAACTATTAAAAATGGGTTTTAGGCTCTCTGTGATTGCATAAAGAGTGAGGGTAGTGTGGTTTGGGTCGTAATATGGCTGAGAGGACTCATGAACACTAAGAAGGAGGTTTAGAAGAGTGAAAAGGCTTGGGATGGTTGAATAGTGGGTTGGTGGGAAGAATATGGTTTACGGATAATAGAAGAAATAAAATGCTTTGAAGAAGAAAATAGATCTGCACAGTAAAGGAAGCACAAATGATTAAGATCATGTTACTTACTTGATGCTATGAAGATCTCATGGTTGGATGAAGGTAGGTGATTGATTATTGAGGAGGTGCTTAAGTCCGAGTGTCATGGTAATCAACTGTGTGTGCTCCCGTAAGTATTCTAACGATATGAAAGGAGAACCGATTTGCTTTGTCTTGCATTGTGGTTGTGTGTGTTTGTCATCTGGATGTAGGAGGGATTTAAGATTCACGCTTGAATGCAATAAGGATCTAATAACTAAATGATGAACACGGGAACAAGGTTACAAAATTCTATATAAAGTAATTGATGGTGGTTTAGGTGACCAGACGTCGCGAGGATAAACCGTCATCGGTTAGGGTGAAATAGTCTTATTTACCAAAAATAGGAAGATCATCCTAGATTTGGCATGTTTTCCTTGTTGGGTCCACTTAGGGAAGTAGAGTTCTCGTGAGAGAAGGTAGGAAGATCTTATAAGAAGTCCAGTTAGGTTTAGGAAGAATTATTAGTTAGTTAGGTCAAGTAGTGACTCAGCACTGGGAGTGATGACTCAGTGATGAGAGTAATGACTTGGTCATTGTGAGTTAAATGTCCTTGGAATGGATCGAGGATGAGGTGTCATGATGAGGTGGAGGTGTGAGGATGAAATTAACTTAATTAAAATAATTAATTAAATTATTAATGTGAGGATGAATATTAATATGGGATGAAGGGGTCATGATTAGTCAAATGGGTTATGTTAATTAGTTGAAGGGGACCAAGGGGAGTGTGACCCAAATTTAGTGTCTACATTTACCCTTTTTTATGTAACTTATATTGATAAGTGACGCTGAATAAAATAATAAATCCCCCTAAAACCAAGAACTGATGAGGTGTTAAAAAAATTCGGTGAGTGGTTTGATAAATGGTTAAGTGATGAAAATGAGGGTAGGTTGGTTGTAGGTAAAGGTGTTTTTGGTCGGGTAATAGGTAGTGACAGTCTAATACATGCATATGTATAGATTATGATAAGGTACCATGTTAAAGAGCTTGCAAATTCTATGTCGTCAAAGGTCAATAGGTTTATCCAAACAAGGTTGAAGTGGTTTAGGTATCCAAGGTAT
Organism: Taxus wallichiana var. yunnanensis; assembly: GCA_018340775.1. Lineage (NCBI taxonomy): Eukaryota > Viridiplantae > Streptophyta > Pinopsida > Cupressales > Taxaceae > Taxus > Taxus wallichiana. The sequence continues at coordinate 888,159,016 of CM031242.1, forward strand.
AGGATATGGTCTTGAAACACCACTAGGCCAGGTGTAGGAATGAGAAATAGGTTTTGTTCCAGGGCATCAAAGGTATGGTCGAGATAAAAAAAATGACTTGAGTAAGGTAAGGTCATTAGGCGGAACAACACGAGTATCACATCCCAACGTATAATGAGTACACAAATTCAAGTGTCACAATGAGCAAGGTTGGGTTGGGTGATTCAGGTAAGGCCATGGTAGGGGAAAAAACATGCCCCAAATGATTCTGAGGTTGGGTGATAGGTAATAAGGTCATGAGGGTGAGGTGCAAGGTTAGGGTTAAATTTTGGTTAGGCAGAAAAAGGTTTTGAGAAGATAGAGTTGGGGCTATATGGTGCAATGAGGTAAAAAAGGCTAACTGATTGCAGTCATGGCCAACCAATGTCGGTCAAGAGAAACCAAGTGCGGTGCACTAGGGCATATGACTGATGTCAGTTTAGGGAAAGTGATTTGATCGAGGTTAGATTTGGGATAAAAAGGTAAAATCCATGAATTACGGATTCATTTGTGATTTTTCATTTGTGAAAATGACAAGCAGAGAGTCATTTTCATACCATTAATGAGAGTGACTATGATTGGGCTAGATTATAAGATGATTTGGAGAGAGGTGAGTGGTTGGAGAGGTGTAGAGCAGGCCTACGAGATATTTTGGTGTGATTCAATTGGTGAAGAGTCAGGGGTTTGATTCAAACATGGCGGTAGTAGGAGGAGGTGCAAGAGGACCACCGACTCAGAGACCAGAGATCCCAATGAGGTGACATCGGCGTGTAGAGGTAGGATTCAATCCTTTCTGGTTGTTTTTGATTTAATTTCTAGGAAAAAATGAAAATAAAATGAGGGGGAATTAAAAATTCAAAATGTAGTTAAAAAGGAAAGAATTTGGGTATGGGGCGGGTGTAATGTAGATTAATTAGGGTGTAAAATGGAAATGGGTGGGGTTGGGTGGTTGTCGGTAGGGTTAGGTTTGTTTTTTAAATTTTTAGAAAATTAGGGGTGTGGGGTTCGGCTTTGGAGCCGAACTAGAGACTAGTGTCGGTCACGTCCCGATTGACATCGGTATGGCATGTTGACATCGGTGGGAAAATAGTCATTGTCATCGATTCGGGGTGACCATTATCGGTCAATGTGATTGGCGTCAATCAACTGTGAAAAGTGACTTAGTCTAAATAGGTTAAGTTAAGAAGGAAAAAATGGGGTAAAAAATGAAATTGGAGGGTAGATAGGTAGTGAATAAGGGAAATAGAGAGGGATGAGGGAGAGAAGCAGGTGGGTGAGGGTAAATATAGGTAAACATAGGCGGGTAATAGAGGAAGATTAGGTCACAGTGATGGAATGAGTTATGGGAACTTGGTAAGCTAAATTAGAAGAAATGATAGGCCAAGGAAGTAGTTAGGAAATAGATAGGTGGGGTAATTAGGTTGTAAAGAAATGGGAAAAGTAGTTTAGTCTTTGACATTGTTGAGTGGTATGGATGTAGGCACGACATTAGTTGACGATGCGGGACCGTGTCCCACCGTTATTAGGGTAGATGCATCCCAATGTTACTGAGGATGAGTGGACACATATGCGAGATGTCGATTGGTGGGCATTAGGTGCTATAGGTGGATCCGACGGGATCATAGTCTCATGGTTGCACTCATCGATAGATGGGATGCAATGACCAACACCTTTCATCTACCCACTAGCGAGATGACCATCATGTTGGAGGACGTATACAAGATTCTGCGGCTGCCTATTGTTGGTGAGCCAGTATATTTGGTATTTATAGATGGATCCTTTGAGGCAATGATTGAGGTATTTGGGGAGATGGTGAGTGACTGACAGAGCACAACACCAATCTTGTTTATGGGGCTTTGTATGTTACACACCCACAAGAGAACCTGAATGTGCGGTGTTGATGATGGTGGCGGTGGGGTGATATGCACTTCCTGATTTAAAGGGAGGTTAGTTTTCTAGAGGAATGATGGAAGTATTGCAAGATATGATTGAGGATCAGGTATTCTTTTCATGGGAACATGTATATTTAGTGCAACTATATAGGAGTTGTGGGCCTATGAGAGGATGCAATCTTTATGACATCATTGTATGTTCCTACTTCACTACCACCGGGTATACAAGCATATTGTGGTAGTACGGCCACGAGGACTACCGGTACCATATTTTCATCATGAGGGATAGAGGGTAGGGTACAAGAGGTGGGTAGGCTGTAGGTGGCCATCCTCGAGTAGAGAGGCAGGCGGCTCGTGATGTCATATACTACAGTGGGAGTTGGAGGGCATGTATGTGACGGACATAGTCTGACGGCCCTATGTTGGTTTTCCAGGCCTTTAGAGGGATGGCTAAGGACATATAGGAGTTACGGTTAGTGCGGTGAATACAAGGAAGATGGGTCGGAAAGCACGAGATGAACCCAATTGACAGAGTCCAATGCCGTTTGGATTATAGCAGGATGTTCCACCACCCTTCCTATAATACCACAGGGATAATCTAGAGACACCTTTGTCTCCACCCTAGCTCATAGACCCTACAGGATAGGAGGAGGTACTAGTGGATATGAGATTGGATGATGCATGGACCATTGTGGCATATAGACAGTGGTGGGCACCACCATGGCTAGGTCAACCAGACTTAGCCATAGTGGTGGTTTAGAGGGATGCCTTATAGAGATAGGTGATCACGTTGGGAGTTTAGTTGACAACAGAACAGACACAAGTAGTTACTTTGATAGGGAATGTGACTACATTACAGGGTTAGCTGATTGCTTCCCATATTCAGGCACAAGTATAGGTACATGATCCTATAGGGGATAGTGTATAGGTAATAGTGCTATAGGAATAGGTTCTTGGTTTACTGAGGGATAGTTGGTAGCCACACATGAATGGGTCGTGACCTTACAGGCCCAAGTAGTTACACAGATACCAACATAGGCACTGGGAAAGGGTCTTATAGTATAGGCACCGACATTAAGATAAGGACATCTATTGGTAGGGAAAAGTTCAAAGGTAACAGATTAGGCCAATGAGACCACCCCAGTGTATCTATGGTGAGGTTCGGAATGCCCGAGCGAGGTGAATTATTACCAGGACCATCTAGTCACTGCAGGTATTAATGTTCCCTCATATGCCAAGCACAGGGCCCAATAGGTAGCTAGTGAGAGGACCAGGTCCAAGACTTATAGCTCATGTAACATAGGGCATCATCAGCCCCACGAGATAGGGTCAGGGTGAGGTTACCAACTCTCGTAGATCGAGGCCCAACTGAGGGGGAGGAGGAGATGGGTGAGAGTGGAGAGGAGGGTCTCAGGTGGGGTTGATTGATCATGACATTTGATACTTGTATGATGATTTTTGATTTATATATACTAGTCTGCATGCCAAAGATTTTATGAGATTGTATATGAGAGTTTTGAGACACTTTGATTATTTATCCCTGTGTATATATGTATTGATACACAAACATTCCCATTTATATAGTTGATTATTATTATTGGATGGATGATGTACTCTTTTTAATTTCCATTGTTATTGTGTACCATGGGAACTAGGTGAGTTAGGCATGATTGAGTCGAGGTCTTTTAGGCATGATGGAGTCAGGTATAGGCATGTTTTGTTAGGTATAAGCATGGTGGAGTCAGGTATAGGCATGGTGGAGTCAAGTATAGGTATGGTGGAGTCTAGGTAATTTCCAAGTTATTGATCTTATGGAAATAATGTATTGTATGTATGTTGTGGTTAAATTTCCAAGTAATTAATATCATGAAAATATGAAATGATTTAAGTAGAATATGGTCGTGGTGATAAAATGGTAGGTATGTATGTTTTTATGATATATTAATTTCCAAGTTTTTGTGTAAATGGAAACTAACTAGGGTAGAATGTGAATGTAAAGGGGAAAATTGGTTAGGGGTAAAAGTGGCCAAGCTAACCTCCAAGGGCCCCATGCCCTCAGAGTGCTTTGCCTACATAGCCCTAACAAAAAGGGGCCTTAGGCCGATGTAGTTCTCCCATAAGCTAGGGAAGAATATGATAAGGGAGATGAATGGGTTGGTAGGTTTTAGGCATGATTGATTCTAGGTCATTTAGGCATGGTTGAGTATAGGTTGAATAGGAATGATTGAGTCTAGGTCATTTAGGCATGGTTGAGTATAGGTTGAATAGGCATGGTTGTTGTCTAGGTTGAATATGTGTGGGTGATTTTGGTGGAAGAGGAATTCCTAGAATGTAGGTGTCGAAGGTCTGGTCCTGTGAAGGAGGATCAATAAGTAAGAAAAGAGGTGAATGGTAAGAGGAGACAAAAATCTACCTAATTGGTAAGAACCATTATGAGTCTATCATATCAAAGATTGGCTTATGAACGTAAGACCCTAAAGGTGTTGCATGATAGACTGCTTTTAAGGGTGAAGAAAGTCACATGATCATGAAAAGTCACATTTACGGCACATCCCTTGAGTAGGTAGAATATTATAAAGGAAAGATGTTGAGGTGAAATGTGTCATTTTAGCGTAACCTTGGTGGGAGAAAACATGCCTCTTCTACAAGATACCCAAGACAAAAATAGGAAATTCCATAACAAAAAGTTATCTTTTTATTTTTTCTTTTGTTTTATAGACTGATTGATGCGTGAATTCTATGTGGGATGAATAGAATATCTCCTTGAGGTCTTTATGAAGATGATTGATGTAGGAAGCTTCAAAATATTTTTATTTTATTTTTGTAGAAATAGTCTTCTTTTTGGATAGACTACGTAAAATATGGCTAGCTTTGTATAGCTATCCTTCGATGGAGCAGATCTATTTAGAGAAGCAAGATAAAAAGATAGATACCTTTTTTTTGAGGATTAATCTCTTTGCTAGAGTTTTGACTCAAGGATTTTGAATTTGAAAATCCCGTATATTACTTTTGAATTGTTTTTTTTTTTTTTGGACTTTTAGGTCATGGACAAGACTATAAAGAAGTATAGGATTCTTTTATGAAGACAAAACCATAACACACATGGGTTAGCTATGAAAGAGAGGTTTTAAGTGACAAACGACCATGTGATTCCATCTTAAAAAGATGAAAATTGTCCATGAGAATCATGCCATGAGTAGAGCCATGGTACTCATATTGAAGTGTTTCACTCGGAATGTTTCGTTCCTTTTAGAAACAGATAAGGGTTGGGGCTAGGAGGAATACCTGTAGAATGTCGAGATGGTGTGCGCGTATCGTAGAAAAAGATCGAGCCGACTGCGAAGAACTCCTTTTTGTCTTGGAAGGACTACCTGCAAAATAAGAACACAAGACCACAAGATTTTAATTAGATAATAAATGAGGAAACTGCCTTGGGCCTAGGAAATATAAAACTTCCTTTCGAAGGTGGTCAGTTCCCCTACTAATATGAATTAACACAAAAGACTATAAGATATTAATTAAATTACTTTGTTGAACTGGGTAGGGGAAAGGTTGGTTATTGGTTATAGTCGGTATAACCGATGCTGCGGTTCTTGATGACCGATATCGGTAGAGTCTAGGATCTGAAGGTTAGTTGTTTTGTGGGGTGGTGGTGTTATTTGGTAGTTGTGTTATTTGTAGGGCTGTATATAGGTGATATTAGGAAATAGGGTGATGAGAGGTAGATGAATGACAGTTAGATGTAATGATACGTTGGGTAGTGGATCCAAGAATGGATTTGTGGGGACATATGATTTAAAAAGTCGAAGAAATGTTATTAAAGAGGACATGCAAGAAGTAACTTACTGATTATTCGCGGAGATGCAGGTCCAAGAGCTCTGATGGCAAAGGCAGAACTGAGGTAGGATGGTCTGGCACACAGCAGATCAAATCAGCTGAGTATCACAGGGCTCTGGTATCCAGTTGCAGTCCTTGGCTTACTCTCCTTGTCTCTTCACTTGTCTCTGCTTGGTCAAGTGAAGATCTGGACTCTCTTGATCACTCCCAAATGATCTCTGTTGATTCAAAAATCCTTCGACCTTGATCCAAAAATGAAATTCCGATCCTTTGTTTTTGGTTTGGGGAGGCCATTTACAGGGAACCGATGGCGGTTACGTAACCGACGGCGGTCGAGTAGTAAACTTATCGGTAAGGAAAAAGTAGGCTATTTTTAGTAAAATAGCCCACCTTCCCCGCTAACTTTCTCTGAGAGATTAGTTGCGGGCTTGGTCAAGTGACTAGAAGGTTGGTTTTGGGTGCGAGAAAGGGGTCATTAGTCATGGGTGTAGGTATAGACCAAGTTTTAGGTCTTAATTAGGTTAGTTTAGGATTAGGGCTGGTCATGATGAGGTGGCAAAATGAGGTGGTAGGTGAGGTGATGGGGATTTATCAATTACAAGGTAATCAATAAATAATTGTGTAAGGTTTAGGTAATGAGGTTAGGTTGCGAAATGGGATGCGGGTCACAAGAGGGTCGTAAGACACGAATTTGGTGTCTACATGAAGATAAGGTTGAAAGGGGACGGGTAATCACATGATTGTTGTTTAGTCATTGATCCTTAAAATAGGTAAGTGTAAGGTGAATGTTGCTCATGGGATGAGTATTTAATAGATAGAAGGTGATATATGAATTGATTCAATAATATAATAGTCAAAGATGCAAGGCATTGAGGGGCTTAGGTTTGGGTTTACCTTCGAGTTAAGATAAACGATAAGCACCCGATCCACAGACATGAGTAATGATATAGGGTCCAAGCCAATTAGAAGCGATCTTTCCCCATTTACTTTTCTCCGATTTTATTACATGTTGATTTTCCTTTAGGATAAGGTCGCTAACCTATAAGGTTCATTCTTGGACATGTTTATCATAGGCACGTTTGATATGTTCTTTGTAGCTTTGGAGGTGAGAGAGAGAATTTAGACAATGTCCGTCTAATAACTCAAGCATGCTAAATGGTCCTAGAAAAATCCTCATCGTTGAGCATATCTTTGAGTGAGATCCGTAGCGATGGAATTTGGACTTTGAGAGGAAAGATAACCTATGTCTTGTAGACCAAAAAGAAAGGTATGGCGGTGGTTGAGGTGTGAATACTAGTGCGATAAGCCTATAAGGAAAAAGAAATGTGCGTGTGCAAATCCTTACTTGGTATCATCCACTAATTTCATAAGAATTTTATTTAGGGTTTTGTTAGTCAATTCAGCTTGGCCATTTGTTTGAGGTTAATAAGGTGAAAAAACGAGTTGAATGCTAAACGTATAAATGAGTGAGTTTCCGTAGGGTTTTGTTTTTGAAATGCTTTCCATTATCAGTAATGAGACGGTGAGGAACACCAAAGTGAAAAATTATGTGATGGTTGATGAGTTCAAATATTTTCTCGATTTTGTAGAAATGAGGGGTATAACTTCCACCCATTTAGTGTAATATTAGGTAGCGGTAATAATCCATTGATGACGTTGGGAAGAATGAGGGTTGATCTATCTGAAAAGATCCAAACCCCATTGAGAGAAAGACCAAAGGTCTCGTGTGAATTGTACGGTGTGACTAGGGGTATGATGAAGATTAGTATGTTTCTAAAACTTCACACAACACTTGACATAGTCAAAAAAATCATAGTTTAGGGTTGACCAGTAATAGCCAAGGCAAAGGATGTAATTAGCGATAAATTAAGCCACTAAAGTGACCCCACAAATTCCATCATGAAATTCCTTGATGGTATATGGAATTTCAAAACTTTTAAGGCATCGTAAGAGGATAAAATAAAATCTACATTTATAGAGAATACCACCCATGATGACATAATGAGAGACACTTTTGAGAAAGGCTCGTTGTCCATTGCGAGTAAGATCTAGAGGCAGAATTGAAAGGGAAAGGTATTCAACAAACGTCTTATAACAAAGCTCATGTGGGTCAGTTTCAATGTTTCCTACAAGGTTAACGTCTCAGAATAGATAATAAGGTGATTGCAACCTTTGTATTGTGATAAATATTTTCGAGTCGAAGGGCAAAGAGGGGATTTGAGAAGATATAAAAGCCATGGTGTCCATAAATTTATTAGTGGAACGTGGGGTGGTTTGAAGTTCATAATGGTCAAAGGTAGTCAAAAGCATGTCAACATGATGTTTATACTTTTGAAGTATCTCATTAAGACACTGGTATATACCATTAACTTGGTTTACAACCACTTGAGAGTCACCAAATATATTAATTGATTTAATAGCTAAGGCTATGGTGGTTTGAAGATTTAACACAAGTGCTTCATATTCGACAATATTGTTAGTATAATCAAAATCTAGTTTGAAGATAATGGCATAGGCTCACCATCAAGAGGTATGAGTATAACAACGACACTACCCCCACGCTAACATTTGGAACCATCAAATAATAAGGTAATTTGGTAAATGGTATCATCCAGGGAGAGGGTAGTGATGGATTCATCAAGGAAGTCAAAATTAGAAGATTGGTTTCCGGAGAGAGGTGCATCTGTGAGTTGGTCAGCAATGGTTTGTCCTTTGACATATTTTTTGATGGATGAATTTGAGATCTAGGTTTGCAAGAAGCATGAGCTAATGTGAAATACATTTATATTGGTATGGCTTAGCGTATATGTAATGTAAGGGGTTAGTATTGGTGATAAAAAGGTTTTGTGGTTGAGTAGGTAATGGAAAAGTTTAGTGGTGACAAAAAATAAGGCTAAGAAGATTTTTTGGCGTGATTATATCTAGTTTTATAATCTAAAAGCGTACGAATTATATAATAAACCACTTTCTCCTTGTGCTACTCTTCATGATGAGTGAGCATGGCACCTAGGAATGATCGAAGAAGAAATTTATAGGTAAAATGGCTGGTCATCCTTAGGTGGAATGAGCACTGGTGGTTGGAGGAGGTATTGTTTTAAGGCATTGAAGGATTTGTGGCATTCATCATCCCATTTGAAGGAGACATCCTTTTTGAGAAGATGATGAAATGGGTGGCAACAAACACAAAGATGAGAAATAAAGTGGTAAATAGATTGCAAAATTTTCTTGCAAACTACAAAGTTAACGAAGGTTAGTAGGTGGAGACATCTTGAGAATAGCCTTGATTTTAGTGGGATCAACTTCAATGCCATGTAAAGAAATGATAAAACCAAGGAGATTTCAGAGAGAACAACAAATACACACTTCTTAGGTTGAAGGAAAACGTAGTATTTGATGAGACGGTCAAAGACAACCTTAAGGGAAATAAGGTGCTCAGCCCAATGTTTAGCTTTTGAAAGAATATCGTCAACATAATCTTACAATATGCTATGCATGATGTCATGAAAGATGTAAGTCATAGCACGCTAATATGTAGTACCAAATTTTTTAAGGCCAAGGGGTATGACATTATAACGAAAGGTCCCCAAAGAGTGACAAAGGTAGTTTTGCATTGATCTTTTGGGGAAAGTAATATTTGGTTATAACTAGAGAAACCATCTATGAGTGATAGCATCACATTTCCAATAGTGAGATCAACTAGTTGGTTTATACGAGGTAGAGAAAAGTCATCTTTGGGGAAAACTAAGATAAGGTCACGAAATCCATGAAAATGTGGAGTCCCCTTGTCGTTTTGTGATAGGAACGATGTTAGAGATTCATTGGGGATAATCAATGGGTAGGATGAAGGAAACCAAAAGAAGGCACTGGATTTATTATTTGACAAGCAGGGTAATGCGACGATGCATTTTTTGTAGATTTTGTTTCACATGTTTGGCATCAAGAATGGTTACGATATTTTTTGACCATAATGTTTCGGTCAATACCGGGCATATCAAAGCATAGGACCAAGCAAAAGTGTTGCTTTGTGATCTCGAGAGGAAAGAAGTGAAAGCTTCTGTTCAAAAACATCTAATTATTGACCTATTTTTAGAATGTATGAATGGTCTTGAGTGTGAATGTTGATTTCAATGGTTGATTCATTCAACATGGTTTGCATCTCAGAAGGTAATGACTGATGTATATAAGAATATTATGAACCAAGGTAGGTGAGAATAAACTCATTGTCATGACATTGAATAATATTAATAGAAGGTGTATCATCATTGATCATGTCAGGATACAGGAAGGGAAGAGAAGAGGGAGCCTCGCCATCATGCTTTGATAAGTTAGAGGTCCTAGGAAACAATGTTCATGATTTTTTAGGAGGAATGGATTCTGGATCCATAGAATCTGTAGGTAAAGGTGGCGAAGTAGGTGAATGGGGTGAGGAATGTTTATTGTCCTAAATATGTTTGACTCAAGCCTTCTTGGGAGGTGGTTCATAAAATCCAACACCATCTGCGGTCTTTATGCTTACAAGTGGTGCAAGTAATGACAATATGGTGACCTTGTTCATTAAAACCAAAGCTAAAGCCCTTCTAAGAACAATGATGGAGGAAGGTGTGGGTAAAGCGGTGGTTGGTGAGATATTGAAGGTTGGAGGAAAATGGTTGAGTTTGGGAAGGTGGCTCGGGTGAGCAGGTAGAAGCATCAAGTCCCCAAAATGTTAAGTTAGTGCAAAGGTGGGGATGACTATAGGGGAAAAACTTGCCTATGCAGTGATCATAGCAAGGATGTTGGTGAATGTTACCATACTCTTGAGGAGTAAGGATTGTGTCAATGTTATAAAGGTGGTACTTCCCTAGAGTGAGGCAGTCTCATTCCTACATTCCTACATTTAGGGAACATCATTCATACAGGCGAAATGAAGGTGGTATCATTCCTACATTCGAGGAACGTCATGGCGTATCCTTCTCCATGATATGGAAGGTTGCAAAAATAAATTTAAATCCTTTCTTGATGTGAAGATAATCTAGGAATCCTCCTCTCCATGGACATGCATGACCTTATATTTTAAAATTAGTGAACAGGAAAGAGGAAAAAGAAGACTTGTGATTAACTTCAATCCTCTAAATAAGTATGTTATTTTTTTCAACATCCTATACCTAGAAAATACAACATCCTTCATGAATCACATGAAATAAGGTATATAGTAAGTTTGACCTTATATATGGTTTATGGAAGATATTTTTCAGCCATAAGATAGGATCATGAATGCTTGCATTGTTCCATGAGGGTGTAGTGCCCCTCTAATTCTCGAGCTACTTTACTAAGTAATTGTTTTGGTGATAGATTCATGTTTGAGAAACTTAAGAGAATAATATCATGATTTATTTGAATTAAATTATAGTTACTTGGTTGTATATCTTGTTGTCACCTTGCCCTTGGTAGGTGTTGACATTTTTGCACTTGTGCAAAATTTCAACTCAAAAATTTGGTTCATATGGAAAGGATTGATGTGATGGATCTAACTAAGGAAATAAAGATAAGTGAACAACAATGCAAAGATGCAGCTATGTGTGCTATTGCAGAATGCAACACCTCACATATGCACGTCATTCCATGTTCATCTTCATCAAAGTTATGTAAGATCCCTAAAGGATTAATGCACAACCTTGATAAAGGTGGGAACAACAACAAATGTGAGGTTAAACTCCATAACAACAAACACAATTGTTGTTTGCATGGATCAAGTTATATTTTTAGTTACAGGTACATTAATTTCTTGTTATTTCTTTATGTTTGAATGAGATTAATTATGTGTTGAGTTGTTTAGTTCATTCCAAAATTATCATTTACAGTAATCAAATGCAAAAGGAAATAGAAAACTCAATTACATAATTTAATTTCATTTATTCATAAAGAAATACAATTTCCCACACAAGCCATGGGATGTAACTCATATGTATTGAAGATAGAAGATACATATACATGAAACTATAAGCAAAAGAAGAAAGAAGAAACCCATCATTTCTGATTGGGTTGTTTTATCTTCATCTTCACCATCTTCATCTTCATCATCCACAACTACATCATCTTCAGCTCCTAGCATTCAAATACCTATGGACATACAACAAATTGTTGTTAGAGCTTGAGATTAATCTTCATTCTTGTGTTTACAACTTCAGGTAGATGAACCTTCTAAAATAAGCACATATAAGATACATGAAAGGAATTAAAGACAGAATCAGAAAGTACATCTCACTTTGTCATTTAGGGGCACAAGTTATATTTTTAGGATCATGGCATAGAAACAAAAAACAAAAGAGAGGATTCAAGCCTTTATTTTTTCTAACTACTTTTCTTAAGTGCACAGGTACATATAGCAGATGAAGAAAGCAAAGAATATATTTTATGTATGAACTAACTGTTATATCTATAAGACATGTTACAACTATCAAGAATAAGCACAAACTTTTATCATTTCAAAGGATGATTCCGTGGCTAGCATAGAAAATAAGTCATTCTACATTGATCAAAATTGAACAAGATCAAAATTGAACAATACATGGATAAGTCATTTGGAGAAATGGACACTTACATACCAGCTGCAATTAGAAAAAAGGTCCAAAAGCCATAGTGCCTTGAATTTGGATAAATCCAAGGATCAATATATCAAGCACAATCTTCAAGAATGTGCTAAAAAAATAAGGTAAGAAGAAGATCAAGCTCATTACATTCAACTAAAGGAGAACAAAAACATATTTTCCATTCTCACATGAAGCTACTAAGTACATGATGGTATCAAGATTTAGATTTCAGTTTCAATTACAAGAAGAGAAAATATTCCAATAAAGTGTAGGAATACACTCATCTAGAAATAATTGTGGTAATGATTCAAACCAAGTAGGAGACAAAGTAAAATTCACATGATTCTCGAGCTGCATTTATAGATTCTACAAATCTTGAAGAAGATTACGAACCAATGTCAAAATCATATTCACATAATTTTAGTGAAAAATTCAAGAGATGTAACTCATATTAAACTAGAGAGAAGTGATATTCGGACAAATAAAGTACAACAATAAAAGATATATGTGCTTCCTTTAGTAAAAGAAGTGAGCTAAAATAATGCTACAATGTTTTTTTAACACATTAATGTTATAAAACCATCAAGTATTAAGCTCATAACTTGTCACTATACAACAAATTATAAAATGAAAGAGTGCCATTTTAGCTGTACACATGTATTCGGTTTTCTTTTCTCAAAGGTCTAGAAGATCAAAGTATTTACGTATAGATGAGAAGCATATTTCCAACAATGTAAGAGCCAAGAAGCAAAAGTAACATCTTCTACTTACAGAACAAGCTGCGATATGTAGGAATATCAAGACTTAATAAGAAATCGATGTATATAATTACAAAATTTCTCTTAGGAGCTTAGACCGTACAATTGTTTAAGAATTTTAAGGTTTGTTTCCTATAGCACATGGCAATAAAATATCGAGGGAGCCATATTTGACATTGGCATACAAACACATATTCTATCAAAAGTAAAGAAACTAGTTTGGTAATATACAGTTCATCAACACCTAGTTTATATGAAAAATCATTACAAAAGGATCATGTAAGAGTTTAAATCAGTACACTCTTGTAAGAGAAACAATGCCAATGAACCAAATTGATGCGGGGTGGAGTACAACCTTCCAATGCAAGTGTAAATTTCATCTATATGTAGAGTTAAAGTGAAAATGACTTACCAACGGGAGGAAAATGGTGAGCTATACAACTAATTCAATCTCATAACTCAATGGAGCCACACAATTCAACTTATTTCCAACCCAAAACAACCAAGTTCCAAAGCACATCAAACACAAAGTTTAGCTAATGAAAAATATTAGAGAGAAGGTGTCTCAGGGAAGAAATATGCTACTAGGTTTGCACTTTGGTAGGTGGACATGCTTATGGAAATCCAAAGCTCAAAAGTGGATTTGAACCATAACCCGATCATTATAAATTCTAGACAACTCAATTTACAAATGGCATTTCAACTTACCACACAAACAAAAGTCCCAAAAATAGGAAAAATAGAGAAAATTAATGCAAGAAATACAAAGTTTTGGGTATTTTCAGCCCCTAAAAGCTGAATACCAAACCAAATCCATGATGAGTATGGATCTCGGAATAATGAGCTATCATAAATTCAAACACCAAGCTTAATAAAAGTGACAACATCAAAGGTGAATCAAACAAAATTGACTAGGGTTTTATGTAGAAATGGATACGATGAACTCAAAATAGAGGAGTCTTAGATTTTTTTCACTTGTGTGAAGTTTTGCATAGAAGAAATATGGAGAAGCAACATTTTCAACAAGTCATACCATGAGTAGAAGAATACCTAACTCAGGAAATGAACCAAAATGCACAAATCTGTAAAGAAATTCATATCAATCACCAAAGATAATAAAGTTCAAAACTCATACAAGGGAAAGGAAAATAACAAGTAATCACGCCTTTACAACAAGAAATAATATGGCCACCTAGTTTCCATACGAGATCAAGCTAAGTCAGCCATAGTAGGACATTGCAAAAATTAAATCAATGAATGGCCATGGTAGAAAAATCACAAGAAATTTCAACCCCAATCATGCCAGAGCGAAGATGAAAGCCCAAACCCTCGGTATGGAAAGAGATAAAGATAAGCTAAGCCAAGCTCCAAAAAAATTTAATGGAATCATAATAGAACTTAGATATAAAAATATGACAACAGTAGTAGATACAAACCATGAGTAAATGCACCCTCTAGCGCCAAGTGTAGACCAAGATGGAGGCCAAATCCTTGAGCCCAAATTCAAAGAAAAGGAGAAAATGATAGCAAGCTAGTGACTAGGGTACAACAATGTAAATTTATATTTGGGTAAATAAAGGAACTAGCAAAAACCCAAATATATTAAGGCACAAATTTATAATACGAGATCAAAATCTACCTCTACATGGTGGCATGTGCTAAACTTGAGCCATAAGAACGCAAAACCAAAGATTTACAAAAGAGGGCTTACTTGTTTCTCAAAAGCGACCTAGATTTTCCAACACCCAACTCAATGGAGGCACTTCCAGTTTGAGTAGCTAGAATGCACCAAAAATGTAGATTAAGCTCTATATTCATGGTGGCTTGTAAGGAAAAATAAAGCTTTATCAAAAATAAATGGCGGCTAAACTTGTTTTCTAGAAATGAGTAGAGAATAGAGCTCAGAAAAAAGAATTAACAATGGCGGCCATTTACCGATGTAGAATGGATCTCTCTTGACAAGCCAAAAACAAGATTCATAGCGAGAGAAGGTTCCAACAATAGGCTTGAAAAGAGAGGAGCAAATAACCATGGCATACGGGAGATAATTTTATAGAGTTAATTTACTTGCTCACCTAGAAGCTTCCAAACGACAAAGCCAAATGAGAAAATGATTTGGTTTGAATGAATGAATGAATTTTTTTAATGATGTCCACGAGACCAAGCAGTCTATGGGACCCAAAGGAAAACACAAGCAAGGCATCCAAACACCAAAAGATGCCCGAGAAAACTACTACTTCAACCTTTCTTCCAACTCTTTGCTATTTTTGCTTCGTCTGCTATGAATTTTTATCAGGAAATCTGTTGTCTTTACCACCCTTTCCTCTTCAAACAAATCTGTAAGATCAGCCCCTATTAAAATATCCATGTAATTTCTCCTTATGTCCTCGTAAGTGACACATTCCATGATGAAGTGCCATTCAGATTCCACTGCGCCCGACTTGCAAAACTGACAAACCCTTTCAGACCACTCCTCCTTGGGCATTTTCCATCTCCTGGTTTCACACCTAAGGTGATGTGAACTAGTTTTTAGTTGTACAATTAACATTTTAGCCTTCCACTTTATCGTCACTCCAATGTAGTGCTTTTTTCCGTGATCACAAGTGGGATTAAAATTCTTGACATAGTATTCTCTTTTTCGACCGAGCTGCTTATCCCACATGGTATTTCTAAACTTCTCTCTTACATACTTCTTTATTTCTTCATTAGTGCTAGGGCACTCCTGCATGCTAATGCCCCATTTTTTCATCCACTCACCATTTTGCTTCATCCATGTTTTCTTCCTCCTGTTTAACTTTTCCTCAATTGCTATTTTAGGCCACCGGGAATCCTCCATGATTTCCACTTTTTTGAAGTATCCTAATAGTCGGGTCATCGCCATCACTTCCACCGGATAGGCTCGGCTTCCGCTAGAATGATTTCGTATGGGACCGTGGTTTTCATTTTGAAACTACTTGTAATTAGATGCTTTTGAATTCTTTCAATTTGCTTCCATTTCTTCATAGATGTACTGCTGCCCCAAATCTCACAACCGTATAGCATTACCGGGATTACCAGTAACTCAAAAAGGTTCAAACGGGTCTTCCAGTCCCATAATTCTGATGTTCTGCATCTGTTTTGGAGCATATATAGAGCTTTCCCCCTGGATTCTCTTAGCTCTACAAGTTTCCCAGCTGAGACAATTGTGAAAGTCCAGTCCCAAATATTTGTACTCCTTGACAACTTGCAAGGAGTCCCCCTCGAACTCAAAGCTTACTTGTCTCCTTTTCTTCTTTAAGGTAAATATCATGATTTTGGTTTTACCAATGTTCACTTGCATTCCCACCTCTTGGAAAAATAGCTCTAAAGCTCTCAAATGCTCCTGCAAACCTTGCTCTATTTTAGCCATTAGGATAAGATCATCTGCATAGAGCAATAATTTCACTACATAGGATGCTAGATGAATCCCACCTCCACCCTTTTGTCAATCCATTCCTCTAGCTTGTCTATATATAACCCAAACAAGGTGGGTGACAACAAACAACCTTGTTTGACCCCAATGTCGCTCCCAAAGCACTCTGATAGGCCATCTTTAGTCCTGATTTTAGCCCGTACTTGCTCATAAAGTCTGTGCACCACTGCCCTATACTTATCCGGAATGCCCAACTCTTCCATTTTGTTCCACAATTTGCTTCTCGGAACCGTGTCAAATGATTTTTTGAAATCCATGAAGAAAAACTATACCTCTTCAACTTTCCTATCCCAAACCTTTTCAATCAAGTGCCTAAGAATGACGCAATGATCAATAGTAGAGTGCTTTGGTCTAAAACCTGCATGTCCTTTTTCTCTCTTACCCTCCTTTTCAGCCCAAAGGCTAATTCTACGCTCCACCATGCCACCAATTTTTTTTTCCAAAAAGTGGATTAATCATAATGGTGCGGTAATTTCCTAGGTTGTTGACATCACCGCTTTTGTGTAGAGGGATGACAATACTAGTTGTCTAGTTGCTTGGAAAACTGAACTGAATAACTCTATTAAAGATGTTTGTAATGTGTGGAGCAAGATCTTCTGCACCCCAATTTAAGAATTCTGCTTGCAGCCCATCTATGTCTTGAGTCTTTCCCCCTGCTAATCTTGTGATCCCTTCCTTGATGTCTTTCGTGGAGAAGAGTTTGTCCCTGTTTTCAATAACATAAGGAAGAAGCGGCAAGTCATTGCTTCTTTTGTAGAGCATCTTTGCATATTCAAGCCACTGGGTATCTATGATGTTGTTCTCCACTGTAGTTCTACTCTATTGAAGCTCTCTCCAAAAACCTCTCGGATTATGCTTTCCCATGAAAATCAGCTCCTCTCTCCTACCTCTCATGTACTCTTCCTTTTTGTTTCTCACTAACTTTCTATATACCTTTGTATCTGTTTTTTTTTGGAAGCATTTAACCTTCTTTTTGCAGCCTTGCACTCTTCGTCAAACCATGGATTTGCCAGAAAACTGTTTTTAGCACTTCTCCGAGTTCTAGCACGTTTGCACTCCCTTAGCGCATTGTGTATTATATTCATTAACTGCACACTATTGAGCATGTATTTTCCCTTGTTGGAGTTAAACTCATCCTGCATTTCCTGTAACTGTTTTGCAATCCTCCCTTTAAAGATGGCGTGGTTCTCCTGATTCACAAGGATTTTGCCTTGATACCCTGCTTTTTTGTCCAAGTGAAGGTGCTCTTTTTGCTGGTCCTTGTTTTGCATACTGATCTTCACATGAATTGGATTATGATCTGATTTCAATTCTATAGGACAACTTCCTACCTCGACCTCCAAAATCTCAGACATAATGTTTTGTGAGCATATGGCATAGTCTATGACACTTTGACCATTGTATGTTTGACATGTGATGTTTCCAGAATTTGGCCATGTCTTTATGCCATTACATATGATCAAATTGTGTAAGCTGCATAGACCTAACAATTCAGCCCCAAAATGAGAAACACCACCATTGATATCTTGGGAGACCCATTCCCATTTCTGTTGTTTGTCCTCTTCCAACCATATAGGATCGTTATTCCATTCTTCTTCTTTCCCAAAGTAGAGGGATTGATTATTAGCTGTCCTAGCATTAAAGTCCCCTATTAGAATGATCTCTCCCTTGATGCCAAACTCAGCTATGTCTCTTTTCAATGCTCTGAAAGGGTCCTCTCTATCCATGTTCCTCTTCTTGTAGGTTTTAGATCCATATGGAGCGAAGTAACACGCTGCGAGAAAAAGAGTGGTTGCCTTTACAGTCAGTTTCAACCATAAGTATTGATTATTCGGGTCCTTCTTTTCTTCCTTGATGACTCCTTTCCATGCTTCCCTAACTAATACTGTCACTCCACCGTGTCCTTTTCTCTTCTCTCCTAACCCATTCCAAACTGAGACCTTCTCATATCCTGGAAAATTTGGTACTCTGCAACCTTCATGCTCATGTGTCTCCACAAGTACAATGATGTCTCTATCCTCCACTATGGGCCCCAACCTAGGACCCCTCCTCCAAGGATAGCCTCTACAATTCCAACTAACCAACGTAAGATAGTCCTGGGGGGCCCCGACTCCCTATTTATTATGTGCATGATTTATGCCAAATTGGGCTTTCCCTCTATATAGCCATGCTTCCTTTCCTTCCTTTCTTGCTGCCACCACCTTTTCCCATTCTTTCCTTCTCTCTTCCAACTGTATCTGGAGTTAGATCCTCATCTATAAAGAATTGGGTGCCTTTGAGAAACTTCTTATTTCTTAGAATTTTGTTCTTCTCTTCCACATTCCTCAAAATAACTTTTATATTTCTTGTTCTGTCCCCTCCTGCCACTTTACCAATTCTATTGGCTTGGTGAATATGTCCTGTCCACTGGATTTGGTCTCGAAGGAAGTCTCCGACTACTTTGTTGGTGATTTCTCTTTCTCCATGCTCTTTCAACCCTTTGATGATAATGTTTGCTGCTCTTTCTTGGCGGTCTTTTTCTTCCCATAATTGCATCTTGACCTGTTTATTTATTAACTCCTTCTGTGATTCTATTGGTTCCTTTACCACATTCACCCATGACCTGGCCTCTTCAAGCTTTTCTAGTAGTTTGGTTTCTTTAATTTCCATGTCTGCTAATGCTTGATTGAATATCCTTGATTTGCGGGATATCCTTTTTACTGCCCGTTGGATCCATGTTACCATTTTTGCTTTTCTTTATCTCAAGTTTGAGCTATGATCTCTTGTTGCCCTATTACCATGGTGTTATTCAAACTGTCAATTTTCTCTTTGAGTACCGTGTTTTCTTGTTTCAAAAGTCTACAAGCTTCCAGTATTTCCTGAAGCTTGGCATCTTTCAATTGTTCCTTCATCTCCAAATCATCCACTCTACCCTTTAGGCTCAGTAATTCCTTGACATAAAGCTTGTGATGACCATGTTAAAGGTGTGGATATCGGGCTATAAATATCTTGTGGTTCTTGATTTTCTCCTGCAACCTCCATGATTCGCTCTCGCTTTGTATTGTTATGTCCTTGTCTTTGTTTCATTTCCATGTGCTGATAGTTTACTGTCTTTAGATGACCATTTACACTGGGAATGTTGCCAGGTGTCTTTGGAAGGATTGCCATGAATTTTTTGCTTCCCAATTGCTTAATCTTTCTTGCAATTTTTACTTGTCTGCGCTGTAATATTCTTCTGTACTGTTTTGCATTTACGTATGTCAACTTTGCCTCTGATTCCCTAGTTTGATCTGATTCTGCCCTTGTTTGTGAGAGTACACGATTAGTGCTTTTACTGCTTCTTACTTGAGGGGTGCAAGCATCCTTGTTTTCTTTTTTTGCATTAGATGTGCCTGCCGTGTGGTTCTGTGTGTCTTGGAATTCTGCATTCTCTTCCATGATTGTTGAAGTTGGAATAAAGCTGTCCGTGAGATTTTAATGCCTTTGTTTCACCTTTTTTCTTATATTGTTTCTTTGAAATGTTGTGAAACAAATAGGGTAACGGGTGTAGGAGGAATACTGTTCAAATGTTGGTTGATGGGTTATTGGGCACGTATGACTTTTGAATCCACATTTGATCATGAGAGCTTCCTTTTGGCTAGGAGGAACTGCACTGTAATGAAAACAAGACCATCAAAAGGAATTAAACAATATTGGCGAAGTGAACTGCGCTAGCGTAAGCTAGATTCAGAATTATGATACTTGCTAGATGGTTGTCAATCCACTATTTTAAACAATTCAATCTCAGAACAAAGTAAATACTATTGTTATTTTAAAATGATTTAGGTATCTCACTTAAAAGCATAAGAAGAAATAGATCTAATCTAACAGTGCTAAGCTAGAATAGAATCCAAAGGTCAAATGATTGGTTTTGGGTTACTGCAGTCGATAAAGGTCTCGGGTAGATCAAAGGTGAAGGAGGGTGAGATAAAATTAGGTGGGTAAGTCTCTATTCAGGTTTGTGTGAGCAAACATAGAGGCGTGTTGGTCGGGGGTGATCGACGGTGGTTAGGTATAACCGGTGCCGGTTACTGTGAGATCTAGAGATGTCACAGAATAGGCTTTTGGTCTCCTTTGTGATTGCACAAAGGACTTTGGTTGGTCGGGACAAGGTATTGGGTGACTGGGGTAGGATTTTGTGAGGTTTTAATGGGTATATTGAGGTGAAAATGTGGAGAAGGTCAATATGGGGGCAAGGTAAACAATGGATGATAAAATGATGAAGAAATGAAATAACCAGGAAAGTATGATGTTGTACTTACTTGGATTCTATTCCTAAAGGCCTGTGTGTGAGGGATGGAGGTGTTGATGATGGGTTTGAAGGTTGCAAGTGATCACCAACTAAAGAAAAGCTTCTGCATGGGCTGCATGTACACTCCTCTTTGCTTGGATAGATCAGATCGTGGCTGGGATGGCTATGCAGGAGAAGATGCTCAATCTCCTTCCTTGGATGTGAGTTTTCACTGGGATTTTCTCTTCGAAGATGTGTTATCTCTCTGAGATGTGTTATCTCTCTGAGATGTGTTCTTTCTCATAAAATTTCTCCCAAAGTTTTCCAACCTTGAGAATAAGGTAATTTAGGGGTTAAAAGGGGTAACCGATGGCGGTCCGGCTTAACCGTGACGGTTAGGGGTAACCAACGTCAGTCAAGGTAGGATTTCCTAGGTTTAATAAACTAGGGAGATCCTCCTGATTTCCTTGGATCTCATGTTTTTATCCCGTGGATTATACTGGGAGCTTCTTGTGAGCATGTGAGAATGTGGTTAGAGGGAATATAGGCATTGATTTTTAGGGTTTGGGTAAGTCTTAGTTAGTTATGGGAACTTGCTAAGAATAGGTCTTAGGTTGAGTTGGCTTGGTGAGGTGTCTAAGTGAACTGTATGTGTGGATATTATTTAAATAATAAATATAGTGAGGATAATGCATTAATTAAATTAAATTAATTAAATTAATATTAGTGGGGTGAAGGGGGCTATGGCTAGGTAAATGTAATAAAGGGGGCTTATATGTCGAGGGATAAAGGGGGAGTGTGACCTAATTTTAGTGTCTACATTTTGCCCCTTTTGTTGTGTAGCTTGTATTGGTAAGCGATGCTAAAAAAAATAAGATGTGGTTGCCCCATGTGTGGGTGAAGGTGATCCCCCTCAAACTAGGAACCGATGAGGCAACAGGTTGAAGTGGTGAGTGGTTTGATAAAAGGAATATGTGAGGAAAAGGTAGGTGGGTATAGGGAAAAAGGGTGAAAGGTCTACGCGGGCAATCTAGGTAATGGGTCAGGGTCACAGGTAGCAACAGTCAAATGCATGCACATGTATAAACTGCAGCATGCTACCGGGTTGAAGAGTAGGCAAAATCTACATCGTCTAAGGTCAATAGGTTTATCCAAACAAGGTTGAAGTGAATCCGGTATCCAAGGTATAGGATATGGTTAGGAAACACAATGTAGGTTAGGTGCAGGAATGTTTAGGTATGTTTCGGTACACCAAAGGTAGGGTTAGGATAAATGGTCACGATAATAGGCTAGGTAAGGTCATTAGGTCAATCAACATAGGTAACAGTGCCGCAAGGTATAGTGAACACATGAGGTCAAAGGTCACTAGCGATGGTCCAGTCCTAATATCTAGGTCGCGGCACGGGTAAGGCCAAGGTAGGGGTAAAATAATGAGTCCCCAAAGGAGGAAAAATGGAGGTAGTAAATGATGAGGTTAAGAAAGGTAAGGTAATGGGTTGGGTAAAGGTTGGATGGGGTAAAGGAGCAAGGTAAAGGGTGGGGTAAAAAGCATGTTAGGTTGACCAATGGTGGTCTTGGATAACTGACGTCGGTATAGGAAAACCAACGACGGTGAGGTAGGGCATAAAACCGATGCCGATCGAGGAGAACCAACGTCGGTTAGGTTGGGTTTTGTATAAAAACAAAAATCCCCATTTTTATTATTCATTTGTGATTTGTGAAGTGAATAAATGACAAAAAAGTGAGAAAAGTGTCCAGAGGAAATGGGACAGTGAGCTGGCAGTGTGATTTGACAGTGGTTGGGTTGGTGAGTAGCGGATCTATGGGATCAGGGTGAGAGAGTTGATTGGTTGGAGGTTGCGGGTAGATATTCGGTGATGATGTCGAGGTTGGAGAGGGATTGGGCGGACCACTAGCAAGAAGCCGGTGACGTGCCACCGACGACACGGCGAAGTGTGATGAGGTAAGCACCTAAATATATAGTGTTAATTAGATAGAGTATAAGTTGTAATAGTTGTTATTTGTAGGGTTTTGTGGTTTGTGGGTGGGAAAAAGTGAAATGTGGGTATGGGGGGAAAAATGAGCAAAAAGAGGGGGAGGGAGGGTAGTAAATTGGATAGGTGGGGTGGGTAGGGGTTTTGGGGTAGTGTAGGTCATTGTAGGTGGGGTAAAAGGGACAGGTGGGAGGGTTTTAGAAAAAGGGGGTTTGGGAAGTCACGGATTTTTCTGCGACAGTGACCGGCATCGGTCAAGCTTGGCTAACCTCGGTTGGTAAGAACCGGGGTCACCAAACAGGTGGCCGATGCCTGTACATGGCAACCATGGTCGATATAGAGAGAACCGGTATCGGTCACCAAACAGACAGCCCGATGCGGTTTAAGGGTGACTGAGTGGTTAGGATTTTAGGCACAAGGGTCCAAAAGGGATGTGGGCTAGGTAGTTGAGATGGGTAAAGTAAAAATAGGGTGGGGGTAATGATAATTGGTGAATATGGTCATGGTAAATGTATATTAATGTTGTGCTTGGATTGGATGTAGGGGAGAGCGTAGTTACATATGCGGGACAGGGTTCCACCTCTACTGGTGACATTGCGCGGCTTAGTGAGCCCTTTGGAGATATAGCACATGGAGGTAGTGGGATTGAGTGGTATTCGGCGTTACCGACATGCTTGTTTGGTAGCCCAGTTTGATGGTTGCACTCATCGATAGATGGGACTCCGTGACCAACACGTTCCACCTTCCGATGGGTGAGATGACTATCACCCTAGAGGACATGTTCCGGATTTTGAGGTTACCTATATTGGTGGCCCAGGTGTAATATATCTCCTCGAGGCCTCGAGAGGAGCTGATTAGGAAAATATTTTTTGAGGGGGTTGTGGAGTTGAGATTCCATAGCGCCAGTTTGAGCTATGACAAGATGTACCTAGCCCATCCGAATGAGACGAGGCTAGTGGTTTTATTGATGGAGGTAGTGTGCTGCTATGCACTACCTGATGTAGAGGATGGATGCTTTCCTTGATCACTGATGGGGGTACTCCACGATATGATGGTGTATGAGACACTTTTCTTGGGCACCAACATTTTTGGTGAAGCTATACATGAGCTATGGGCGTATGGGCGGTATGTAGGTTTAGCTTGTGTTGTACATTCATATTGCACACTGCTTTGGCCTACGAGAACATAGTCGTGTTTGAATTATAGGTATGCCCCGAGTAGATGCATTTCCTATGAGATGTGTGCGGTTGGGATACAAGATATGGGTGCCGGTTGGAGGAGAGTGGAGGTCGGATAGGCCAACATATGATGTGGCCCATTTTCAACAGTTATTAGAGGGGTTATCTGGAGTGGACATTATCTGGAGGCCATATGTGGGATTCCCCTCATATAGGCACATGCATGAGGAGCTAGCTAAGCTCTAGCTAGAGTGGTGGATACATGGTCGTCGTGCTGGGGAGGATGAGATGATCCCGGTAGATAGGGTCCGATGGTAGTTCGGGCTTGTATAGGATATTCCTCCATCCTTCCCATAGTATTGAAGAGATGACGTGGAGAGGCCTCTACCTCTACCACAACCTACAATGCCTACAAGAGAGGAGGAGCAGCCCAAGGATTGGAAAATTGATGACGCCAGAGATGCACGATAGGTATAGGTAGTGGTGGCTCACTCGATTCTGAAGCCATACCACCTAGGCAGGGGAAGCTTGACTTAGCCACCGTTACATGTGAAGAGACGCCCTACGGGGGCGGTAGCGATGCTGATCACATAGATAGGTATACTGCAGACATAGTTGGAGGGGTCAGAGGCAGAGGTAGTAGAGCTACGAGTATAGGTGGAAAGTTTGCGAGCCCAGTGGGCGGGTTTACAGGCCGGTTGCACGCAACCGAGGCATAGATTGGGCCCTTACGAGCCCGAGATACGAGCACCAGGGGGAGGCACCACCACGAGGCATAGGGAGCTGGTCCCAGGTTCACGGGGCCGCACGTAAGCGTGCACACGAGGCCGAGACATATGGGACCACCATGACCGTGCCTATATCCAAGTTACAGGATGCCCTAGGTGAGGTGAGATATTATCAGGACCAACTCATGGTAGCCAGGATAGAATTCCTCTCTTACAAAGAGTACATGGCACAACAGGTGTCTAGTGAGAGGATGAGATCCCGCACACATAGTGTGGAGAGCATAGGAGGTCAGTGAGCTTCGAGGCCCAATCAGGGAGAGGTCACCAGTGCATGGCAACTAACTAGAGCTAGGTGATGTGCCAATAGGGACAAAGGAGGTCGAGGGTGCAGGTGACACAAAGATGGAGGACATCTAGCGAGATGTCTGATATGTAGCCACCTAATTTTTGATGTATACTAGTGATTATTTGATATATATGCCGACCTACGTGCCGAAGATAGTGAGGATGTACGAATGATTTTTGTATATTATGAGCATATACTTGCTGCGTCTTTGAAGATTTTTTGTATTGATTCATTCATTATTTTTGTATATATGAGACCAGCCTGCATGCCGATGAAATTTTGCATTGTATATTAGCTTGTGTGCGAAATTTTGAGATGATGGCCATGATGAGATAGGCATTTATTTTGAGATACACATTTATTGATTTATATGATGATATTCATGGTATTTTGTGATGTGTTAATATGTTTATGAGATATTGGTTTTATGGCTTGTGTTAGATGAGATATGGATTTGTTATTTTAATGTGGTTTGAAATTAGGTGAGTTAGGCATGATGGAGTTAGGTTGGTTTAGGCATGGATCGAGTCAGGTTATAGGCATAGATCGAGTCGGGTTATAGGCATCGATTAAGTCGAGTTGGTTTAGGCATGGTTGAGTCGGGTTATAGGCATGGATTGAATCGGGTTATAGGCATGGTTGAATAAGGTTGGTTCGAGCATGGATTGAGCTAGGTCATAGGCGTAGATCGAGTCAGGCTGGTTTAGGCATGGATTGAGTTAAGTTATAGGCACGGATGAGTCGAGTTGGTTTAGGCATGATTCATTATGTTGGCAATGAATGATACTATGGGTCATATGGGAAATGTTTTATAATCTATGCATAGTGATGATAGAGGGATGGTAGGTGTAATAAATGTATGCTGTGGTAAGCAACTTGTTATTTATGTGGCTTAGTTTCTAATTTTATTAGAAAAGGGGAACTAAGTGAAATGTGATGTAAATGGTGAGTTAGGTATTGTTGGTGAATTGTTTTTAGGGTAGAGAATGGCTGAGCTAACCTCCAAGGGCCCCATGCCCTCAGAGTGCTACCTACATAGTCCTAGCGAAAAAGGGACCTCGAGGTTGATGTAGTTCTCCCATGAGCTAGGGAAGAATATGAAAATTATTTGGTAGGTTTGTAGGCATGTTTTAGGTTTAGGTTTAATAGGTGTGAGTAGATTATAGGTAAAAGGATGCAAATGAAATTGATTATGGCAAAAGGGGAGGACTACCCCAAAGGTAAGCGTCGAGGCCAAGTCCCGTATAAGGTAATCAAAATGTCAACAAAGGTGGTTAAAATATAAGAGGGGGCAATAAAGCCACCTGATTGGGTAGGATCATGCCGAGTAGATCATATCTTGGAGGGCATGATGAACACAAGACCCGAAAGGCATTGCATGATTAATAGTTCTACGGTGAAAGTAGTCACAGGATCCTCAAATGTCAAAATTCCAGACGTCCCTTGAGGTGATTGAGGAAATGAGAGTGGAAATGGTAAGGTGGGTGAAAGGTAGGTAATTGTATATGTTTGGAGTGGTAGGGATTTTGGGAAAGAGGTCCGAGGTCACAATGGTTAAGTCCATGACTAAAAAGGTTTTTGTGTTGATAGATTGATCGATGTAGGAAATCTATATGGGATAAATAATATGGTACTCCTTGAGGTCTTCGTGAAGTGATCGATGTAGGAAGCTTTGGTTTCTCTCATTTTTTTGAAAGTTTCACATAGATGTCCTTCAGGATCGGACCTATTTATAGCAGAAATTTTGTCGAGAGGAAGATGTCCTTTTGAGGGAGTCATTTTTTTATCAGAATTTTGACTCAAGGAGTTTGGTCCCATGTGAGGTCTTTGAAATCATGGAGAAGACCAAGGTGGAGGATAGGACTCTTGTTCAAAAGGCAAGGTGAAACGAGCATAGGATCTTCTCTAAAGGTAGAAGAAAAGTATCCATGAGAGTCATGCTATGTGCGGTGCCATGGTACACATATTCAAGAGAAGATAACAAGTGATGGGTACTCACATGATTCTTGTTTAATCATTAGGGAGGTGTATGGTGTGGATAGTGCTCAAGGGAACAAGCCTGTAAAGAGATAAAGGCTGAGGTAGGTCAATGATTCAATAATAGAATGGTTGAAGATGCAATGCGTTAAGGGGCTCAGGTTCGGGTTTACCCTCAAGCGAGGATAAATGATAGGCACCTAATCCATAGGTATGAGTTACGATGTATGGTCCAAGCCAATTAGGAGTGAATTTTCCCTATTTACTTTTTTCTACTTTGGTTACGTGTTGATTTTATTTCAAGTAAAGGTCATTGACTTGGAAGGTTTGTTCATGAACACCTTTTCCATTAGCACATTTGATACGTTGTTGGTAAACTTGAAGGTGATCTAGAGCGTTAAGATGACATTCGTCTAATAACTCTAGTTGTGCTAAGCGGTCCTGACGAAAGTCATCATTAGTAAGCATGTCCTGGAGAGAAATGTGGAGTGAGGGGATCTAGACTTTGAGAGGCGAGAATAACCTCTCATGCCGTAGAATAGTGAAAAGGGTGTGGCCACAATGGAAGTGTGAATACTAGTGTATATGCCAATCCTTCCCAATATGCAAAAGGAATGTGCATATGCCAATCCTTCCCATATCGCCAACCACTTTCATAAGAATTTTGTTGAGGGTTTTGTTAGTGGATTCAGCTGGCCATTGGTTTGTGGGTAATAAGGTGATGAGAAAATAAGTTTAATGTTGAAGGCGTCATAAAGTTTTTGTAGTGTTTTATTTTTGAATTGTTTTCCATTGTAAGTGATGAGGTAATGAGGGACACCAAAGTGGCAAATGATGTGATAGTTAATGAACTCACATATTTTCTCAGCTTTTGTGGAGATGAGTGGTATGGCTTCCACCGATTTTGTGTAGTATTCGGTAGTAGTTATGATCCATTGATGGCGTTGGGAAGAATGAGGATTGATTTCTCTGACAAGATCCAAACCCCATCGAGAGAAGGGCCAAAGGTCACGAGCGACTGTAAGGCATGATTGGGTGTATGATGAAGGTTGGAATGTTGTTGGCCTTTCACACAACATTTTACATAGTCACAACAATCATGGTTAAGGGTTGGCCAATAGTAGCCTAGGTGAAGAATACGCTTAGCAATAGTAAGGCCACTAAAGTGACCTCCACATATGCCATCATGAACTTCCTTAATGGTATAAGGAATTTCAAAACTTGTGAGGCATCGTAAGAGAATACCATCAAAGCCACGCTTATAGAGGAGTCCCCTAGAATGACAAAATGAGAGACCTTTTTAAGGAAGGTGCGTTGTCCGTTACGGGTGAGATTAGGAGGTAAGATGGAGAGGGAAAGATAGTCGAGTATTGTTTATACCAAAGGTCACTCGGGTCAGGGGTGTTGTTTCCGATTGAGTAAACATTGTGAGGTAAATAAGAAGGTGAATGGAGGAATTGTATGGTGACAAATATTTTGGAATCGGTAGGGGAAGTGGGTATTTGGGAAGCTAAGCAGGCCATGGTATCTGTAAATTTATTGGTTGAACGTGGGATGGTTTGAAGGGTGTAACGATCAAAGGTGGTCAATAGTATGTCTACATGATGTTTATACTTTTGAAGTATCTTGTTACAACATTGGTACATACCATTGAATTGATTTACGACCAATTGTGAATCACCAAAGATGTTGATTGATTTGACATCTAGGGAATATGCGGCCTGGAGACCTAGTACGAGCACTTCGTACTCGGTGATATTGTTGGTGCATTCAAAGTCTAGTTTGAAAGAAAAAGGCATTGATTCTCCATCTAGAGGAATGAGAATAACACCAGCCCCTCCCCCATGCTGACACTTGGAACCGTCAAAGAACAGTGTCATTTGGTAAGGGGGTTCATCCAGGGAAAGAGTAGCGATTGACTCATCGGGAAAGTCAAAATTAGAGGGTTGGCCCTTGAAAATAGGTGTGTCGGCCCAGCTGGTCAGCGATATCCTGGCCCTTGATGGAATTTTGGTGAATGAATTCGAGGTCGATCAACTAAAATCATAAGCCATCGCGTGGCACGCTGATTTTTATAAGGTTTGGCGTACATGAAGTGTAAGGGATCAGTGTTGGTGATGACATAGGTTTTGTGGTTGAGTAGGTAATGGAAAAGTTTGGTGGCATCAAAAACTAAGGCTAAGAAAAGCTTTTATGGATGGTTGTATCAGGTTTCATAGTCCAAAAGAGTATGGCTTATGTAATAAACTGCTTGCTCCCTAGGTTGTTCATCGCAATGAGTGAGCATGGCTCCCAAGGAATGATCGGTAGCTGATATGTATAGGTAAAAAGGTTAATCATCTTTAGGTGGAATGAGTATGGGTGGTTGGATAAGGTATTGTTTTAGGGCCTTAAAAGATTTGTGACATCACCATCCCATTTAAAGGAGACATCCTTCCTAAGTAGATGATGAAATGGTTGACATCGATAAGATAATTGTGAAATGAAACAACAAATGGACTACAATTTACCTTGCAGCTACGGAGTTGTTAAGGTTAGTGGGAAGAGGCATTTCCGGAATGGCCTTGACCTTAGCAAGGTCAAATTCTATACCATGGAGGGAAACAATAAATCCCAGGATCTTTCTTGAGAGAACCGCAAATACACCATTTTTAGGTTGAAGGTAGACGCATATTTAATGAGGCGGTCAAAGATGGTTTTGAGGACGGAGAGGTGCTCGGAGCAACATTTAGATTTGGCCAAGATATTATCCATGTAATCTTCCAATATATGATTCATAATATCATGGAAGATGTAAGTCATAACACGATGATATGTAACACCAACGTTTTAAGGCCAAAAGGCATGCCTCAATAGCAAAAGGTTCCCCAAGGGGTAATGAATGCGGTCTTGTGCTGATATTATGGGGAAAACAAAATTTGGTTATAACCTGAGAAACCATCCATGAGTGAGAGCATTTTGTGACCAGCGGTGAGGTCAACTAGTTGATCAATACCGAGTAAGGGAAAGTCATCTTTCGGGTAGGTGAGGTTGAGGTCACGGAAGTCTCATGCAAATGTAGAGTCCCCCTGTTGCTTTAGTAATAGGGACAATGTTAGAAATCCAACGTGCCAAATCAATGGGTAAGATGAAGGAAACAGAAAGAAGGCACTAAAGTTATTCTTTGACGAGAAGAGCAATGCGAGGGTGTATTTTCCTCAGCTTTTGTTTGATAGGTTTGGCATTGGGAACGGTTACGATATTGTGGACCACTATGGTGGGGTCAATACTGGGCATTTGTGTAAGACCAAGCGAAAGCATGGTTATGATCTTGGAGAAAATAAGTGATGGCTTCCTATTCAACAACATCTAAAGATTATCTGATCTTTAGGATGTGCGGGTCATCCTGAGTATGAATGTTGATCTCGATAGTCGATTCATTCAACATGGTTTGTGTCTCAAAGGGTAACGACCGATGAATATATGAGTCCTCTACACCAAGGTAGGTGAGTATGGATTCATCATTATAACATTAAATGACATTAATTGTAGGTGTGTCCTCATCGATCATCTCAGGATATAGTAATGGGAGAGTGGAAGGGGCCTCGCCTTCGTGTTGATAAGTCAAAGGCCCTAAGAAAATGGTGTTTATGAAAAAAAAAGTTAGGGGGATAGATTTAGGATCCATCAACTCTGTTAGTGAGGGTGGTGATGAAGGTGGAGTGGGTGAAGGTAGTGATGAAGATGAAGGTGGAGGAAGTCTAGGGTCTTCAATGAGTTTAATGAGGGCTGTTTGGTAAGAGGTTCGGGAAGCCGATAACACTACGGTCGTTATGTTTGCGGGTGGTACATGGAATAATGGTATGGCAACCTTGCTTGTAAAATCCAAAACCAAAACCCTTCCACGCATAATGGTGTAGGAAGGTACAGGTGAAACGGTGATTGGTAAGTGATTGGATGTCGGTGAAAAATGGGTGGGGTTGTGATGGTGGTTCATGTGTGCAAGTGGTAGTATCAAGTCCCCACAGGTGAGACTAGTACGAAGATGAGGAGGACCATAAAGGAGGAATTCTCATATATGGTGATCATAGTGAGGGTGTTGGTGAAGACTTCCATACTCGTGTGGAGTAAGGAATGTGTTAACACTATATAGGCGGTACTCCCCCAGAGTGAGGTGTTGAAAAACACCTTGCAAGGGATCAATGGCTGGTATGTAGGTAGCTGGAATGGATGATGTATCGGAGGTCAATGCGGAGGTGGAGTTAACGGATTGGGAAGCTAATGGGTCAGCCATGGAGGTTATGGCAGCGGTAGGAATGGAGGAGGTATGTGCGGTGAAAGTAGCGGCTGTACTAGTAGGTGGAGGTGTAGGTGAAGTGGTATTGGTTGCGGAGGTAGATGGCGTGATAGGTATGAGCACATCATTGGGTCGGTAAAGCATGTTGCATGTTTTGAAAGGTGATGGGTCAGTTGAATGGTATAAGTGTGTCCTTCATGTTCAAACTTTACACAACGATGCAAAGTGGAAGGAACACAACCCATGACATGGATCTAGGGTCTACCAAGCAACAAGTTATATTGGAATTTCCCTCTAAAACATAAAACAATTCTGGAATAGTGCGGGGGCCCACACGAATGTGAAGGATAACAATGCCTAGTGTGGAGGTGATAGCGTCGTTGAATGAATGCAACATGACCATATGTTTATGCATAAAATTGTCAGGTATGTGCATTTGAGAAAATGCATGGGATGAAATGATGTTAATGCTAGCGCCTCCATCAATCATCACACGGTGTACCGTATGTCATCAATGTGGCGAGAGATGAAGAAGGCCAGGTTTGGGTAATTTTTTTGGTGTGGCGCGATCTCCTCCTTTGAGAAGAAAAGGGAGGCCACTCGGTGAACAAGGTGAGGTGAGGACGAAGGTGGTATTTTGGTGAGAGAGGCTACATGATGGGTTGTGATAAAAGAGGCTATGGGTGTAGGGTCATTTGGTAAAACCTATATAGATTGAAGCACCTCCATGAGGGCTTGACGATGGGATTCCGAGGTTTGGATGAGGTCATATAAGGACATTTTAAGGGGAGATTGGTGTAATTATTTGAGCATGGTGCGATGTGTGACGCCATTAGAAATGGGATACATGGGGCCATGGATAGTTATTTTAGGTATGGGTGCGAGATGGTATGTTGGGTATAGGATTGATTGGTGGGTCAGTTGCCTTTTCTTTTCCCTTCTGCGGATGTGTAGTGACGTGTATCATGTTGATTTGAGGGAAGTTGGAAAATGGAGAAGGTGTAGGGTGAGTGGTATAACGACACGACGGGAAAATACCTACCGAGAGAACAACCTGTGAGGTCAGTTGGGCGCAACGACATTTTTGTGGTGGCATGGCAAGTTCTCGATGTGAACCATGTTAATTTTAAATCTTGGGTGTGGCTCTAGAAGGCTTTGTGAGGGTGGAGGTTGTGGTATTTGAGTGGGTAGTGTGGGAATGGGTGTCGATGAAGCGGGATCCTCGTCCAAGAAGGTCTGTCATCACCAATCCGGCACTATGATAATTCTTCACCGGAACTCCTCGTGCTTTATGATTATTTACTAATGCACAACCTTAAGTTTGGTGGATGTAATCTGAAAGACAACAACAAACATAACACAAGAATACCATAGACTATGATAAGAAGGAATGATGATAAATCTGAAATATCATAGTAAATTATAATATTAACATGAAATTGTTACAATCTCACCCATGAGGTACTTCAAGTGTTATTGACTTCACTGCCTTTCACCAAGACTATGGTAGAAACTTTACAATTACACATCTTAATGGCTTCTTCAACACACCTTTAAACCGATGGCTTCCTTTGCACACTTCCTACAATATTTCTCACTACTTCCTTCTATGCTAAATGAGGGGGTGGCCTCTTTATTTATAGAATTCTTGGCTTATCCCTCTTATCTCTAAGATAGGATAAGAAATCCACTCGATGAATCATATTCCATACCTTAACTCTTATTTGTACATGTAAGCTTATCTTTTAAGATAAGATAAACATTATCATTTCACATGGGTTCCACATTTTTAGACTTTTTACAAATAAAATATACAAAATATTTATGACCTCACTCCTTGTCCTTATTACCAATATAATATTTCTAATTCCTAATCATGTAGACCCTACTTCTCTACTTACCCCAACTTTGACATTTTAACATTACTGGACCACTTACGAAAACTATTTACTTTTTACCACAACATTCCTATTATACTTTTGACTATTGCCATACTATACATTATTGGCGGCGTCGTACTGGTAGTGTCGTTATCTTCTATCGGATGCTACTACTAATTATACTTAACAATATCCTATACATACATTAATGAAATAGAAATTACGAAGGAAAATTTTAGTGTTGACATTTTCCTCCTTCCTAGCTTCTACTCCGTCCTCGGAGTAGACTATTCTGGTGCTTGGAAAATCTTCAACTTGTCGTGGTTGACCCATTTCATAATGGGAGTGCCATCCAATTCCTCTAGTCGGTACGTACCATTTTCATGCATAGCTGTTATTTTGTAGGGCCCCATCCATTTTGGAATAAAATTTCTGTCTTCTTTTTTTGTATCTGGAATCATATACTAGAATCAAGTCATTCACATGAAATGGAGACCACCGGATATTTTGATCAAAGTATTCCTTCTGCTTCATTTTCTTCTTATAGCTTGTATCCTTATCTATTTCCCTCATTTCCTCTAGCAAATGAAGATGTACCAACCTTTCTTTTCTTTGAATCACTTTCATCCATTCTTTCATTTTCCATTACTCTGACCGTGGGAATATCAAACTCAATAGGAAGAACTGGATCAATGCCATAAGCCAACTGAAATGGGGAGTATCCTGTTGCTGAATTTGATGTTGCCCTATATGCCCACAATGCTGCATGAATCCTTTTGTCCCATTTATGTACCTGCAAGGCCGCATCTTTTCTAGAATTTGACACAACACAAAATTTGTTCGCTTCTACTGTCCATTTGTGCTTGGCTTGTATGTTGTTTCCTTCCCGTGCTTAATAGAAAACTTATTGACTAGGACTTCTACCACCTCATTAATGAAGTGGCTTCCTTGATTTGTTACAATTTCTAATGGACAACCAAATCTGGTGACAATGCGTTCATATATGAGCCTTGCCACTTCATCCATGAAGAAGTGCTTTTAATGGCCTAGCTTCAACCCACTTAGTTAAATAACTGTGGCAACTACAATATACTTATTTTTGTGTGAGGTAGTTGGAATTAGACCTCTGACAATGTCTATTCCCCACTTTTAAAAGGGACCAAGTGGAAGAATAGGGCATAATGGAGTGATGAAGTCTTACGGTTACCATGTGTTTGACGACTATCACATGTCTTACAATAATTATAACAATTTTTAAAAGAGTGGGCCGTGATAACTCGCATCCAAGATCCTTCTTGCTGTAAGTTTTCCAGAGAAGTGTTCTCCACATATACCATTGTGGAATTCTTCTAGCAGTTCCTTCGTTTTAACTGTCCATCAGGTCCTATTCGAAATAATACTCCATGCGAGATAGAATATGGACGATCGGCTTGAGTAATCTTTCTCTTAATCTTTGCATTGGCAACATCGAAACTTGAATTAATTCAGATAATTCCAAATATCTATGTATTCACTAGGGATTGTGTCAAGGGATAACAATGCTGCATCGGGGAAATCATCATCATCACAAGATGATCCTAAACCATCATAGGCTCGAGAGAGTGCATCTGCATTGACATGCTTCTTTCTTGGCCTATCTATAATATCAAATTCAAATTATTGTAGCAAAATTATCCATCTTGCTATCCTCCCTGATGGGTTAGGCTTATTTACAATATATTTTAGAGCCTAATGATCTGCTTCTGACTAGAATTTTTTTCCCTAACAAGTAATTTCTAAACTTCTTTACAACAAAAATGATAGCTAGAGCCTCTTTTCAATTACAGATAATTTACCTCAACACTGCTCATTTGTCTACTTCCAAAGTAAACTAGATGATCATTCCCATTTTCATCTTTTTGGCTCAGGGTACTTCCTAGTGCTGCATCTGAGGCATCAGTGTACACAATGAATGGCTTCCTCCAATCTAATTCTTTAAAACAGTGAAGACACCGGGGCTTCATTCAGTGTCCAAAAGCTTCATGCGCCTTATTTCCTGGTTCATAAGTAACATCCTTCTTCAAGAACTGGGTTAGTGGCTATGCAATCTTTGAGAAATTCTTGATGAACCTTCTATAGTAACCCACATGGCCTAAAAATGATCTCAACTTACTTCTATTCATAGGAAATGGTAAATCTTTGATTTTTGAAACTTTATCAGGATTAGTACCAATACCATCTCTGGATACAACATACCCTAACAAAATGCCTTTAGAACATCCAAAGACACACTTTGTAGGGTTTAGTGAGGCTTGTGCTTCATCTAACCTTTGAAATGCTGTCTCCATTTGGTGCAAGTGGTCCAACTTGCTCCCATAGATGTAAAAATCATCCAGAAATACTCTGATGAAGGTCCCAATGTAGGGTTCGAACACCCTATTCATCAAATGCTGGAATGTTGCCGGAGCATTACACAACCCAAAAGGCATAACTCTATAAGCAAATGTTCCCCAAGGAGTGGTGAACGTGGTCTTCAGTTGATCTTTCTCTGCTATATGAACTTGGTTTTAGCCACTATATCCATTAGCAAAACTATAGCACTCCTGGCAAGCTACTTCGTCCAAGATCCGATCTCAAAATGGAAGAGGGTAATGATCCTTATTTGTTGCCTTATTGAGCTTCCCCTTAATCAACACAAATGCGTAGCTTCTCATTCTTTTTTATTGAGATCACAATGGGAGAAACCCATTCTCGATTCTCCACAAAGAAATATGAATCCCGCATCAAGCAACTTATCTATTTCTTCTTTTACAGGTCTTGGAAAAATTAGGATTCATTTTATATGGCATTTGCTTTATGGGCTTAACACCATCTACCAGTTCAATAGAATGTTCTACCCAACTTACTTGACGGAGTTCCTTGTAATCAAAAGTGAATAGGTGTATGTACCTTCAAAAGAGCTAGAGGTAGGATTCCTTTTCACTCTCCATCACAAAGATCACCAATCTTTATTTGTTGGAGATGATCATCAACTTCTTCTTCAAATAATTTTATGGGGTCATGAGTTGGTGTGACTGGAAGGATATCCATGACCGAAACATCAACCTCACTTTCTTCATCTTCTGTGTCCACTTCACTGGTACTAGAGTAATCAGAGGATGTCCAATCATCAATTTCATCACTTGAATCCACGAGTTCTACCTTATGATGTCGAGGGATCACGTTTATTTTCACCCTCTCTCTACCACGTCCAAGTGTCATGAAACCTTCATTCCAGGTAGTTTCTTGCATGAAATCTCCTTAGCCATGGTCTTCCTAGCACATTGGATTGGCACGCAATACCATTTTTCATCACCTGAAAGTCTACCACACATACAACACCCATAACAGATATTGCCACATTTGAAACTACACCTTTTGGTTTAGTTTTTCCTTTATTTAATGACCTTAACATAAGTGTTGAAGGGTGATCAATTTTTAAACCCAACATATTCATTACAGACTCAGTCATTACATTAACTGCAGCACCTCCATCAACTAAGACATCATGAATTGAAATACCATTACATAATACCTCAGCTTGTGGAGCATAGGGATCCACCTCTACCTCCAAAACAGGGACCTCAACCTCCTTCCTTCATCGAGCATTGAGTCCACTTCGCAACTCCCACCTCTTCTCGAAAGACATATCCAAGAGTTGACCATATGTAATATTTGCCGAACTTTTGGACAGATCTTCCAAGATGGAGTATGGTCCTTGCCCCGTGAAATCGAGAAAATCCTGCACACCCAACTTTCTTCTCCTATATTTCTTACTAGTTTCTCCTTTCATCTTCTTAGGATCATTTCCATCTTGATTATCTTTTTCTTTCTTTCTTTTTGTTACAAACACATCTACTTCATTATTTCTGCTCTTATCTACTACATCAAAAGAATTCACAGGTGCTTTTCCTTTATCATTATCTCCTTTACCAGATGTAGAAGCTCTATCTGGACAATTATACTTATAATGACCCTTTTTATAACAACCATAACATACAACTTCAGAAATATTTCTTTTTGGACCTCTATCTCCTCCCTGAGAACTAAATTCTTTTCCTTGAAGAAGATTAATAGTTAACTGACCCATATTTTTGAGCAGATCTTCATACTCAGTAGATGTACTAGGAGAAATATTTTTGCTCACCAGAGTGGTGTGTATTCGGACCAAAGGTGCTGGTGTAGGCTCTACTTTAGCAACAATTTCTTTGGGATCCTCTTCCATGCTTTCTTCTTACCTTCTTGCAATATCCTTTGCTTGTTCAATAGTAGCTGGGCGGTCATACTTCACTCGTTGTCTGATCTTTGGATTCATCCCAAGAATGAAGTACTTACATAGGAGATTATCCATGCCGTTCATCAACCCATACGCTAATCCTTCCTTCCAGATCTAGGCATCGAGCTTCCTCCTTAGCTCTAGAACACGAGCATGATAATACCTTATCTTCTCCTTCTCTCCTTGGGATAGCTTTGTGATCTCGATCATGAGATCTGCATATTTCTATTGTTCACCAAATTCTTCAAGAAAACTTTCGATTAATAAATCCCCGAATTTTTCACATTATCACCTAGTGTTTCAAACCACCTAAGTGCTGAACCATCCAAAAAGGTAGGAAAAAATTCAGTCCATTGTTCCCTTCTTATGAGGCCATTACAAATACAAGATCGTTTAAACTCTTGAATGAAAGAAGAAGCATCTTCATTAGATTGAGCTGAAAAAACAGGAATCTTTCCCATTTTCAAAAGTAACCACCATGAAATACCAACCCACAAGTACAATCAACAAGACTTATGTGCACAAATAATTGGAATCACTGTAATAGAAAGTGACTTTACACCTTTCTACAGTAAAATAGAAATGACCATGGTAACTATGGTAAAACTTGACTTCTCATGGTAAAAACTGACTTTACTGTGGTAAACACTATTCATAGTAAAAAGTGAAGTTACTGCGGTAAATACTATTCACGGTAAAAAGTGACTTTACTGTGATAAATACTATTCACAACAAAAATGAATTTACCATGGTAACTACTATTCACGGTAAAAATGACTTTACCATGGTAACTACTATGCATAGTAAAAATAAGGTTACCCTCCAATTGATTTTTGACTAAGTGGGAATATCTCTCCAGAAAATCCACCAACGAGGAATGGTCCCGGTAATGGAACCAAAATGTCATCACCAATCTGACACTATGATAATTCTTCACCGGGAACTCCTCGTGCTATGATTATTTACTAATGCACAACCTTTAGTTTGGTGGATGTAATTTGGAAACACAACAACAAACATAACACAAGAATACCATAGACTATGATAAGAAGGAATGATGATAAATCTGAAATATCAGAGTAAATTATAATATTAACATGAAATTGTTACAATCTCACCCATGAGGTACTTCAAGTGTTATTGACTTCACTTGCCTTTCACCAAGACTATGGGAGAAACTTTACAATTACACCTCTTAATGGCTTCTTCAACACACCTTTAAACTGATGGCTTCCTTTGCACACTTCCTACAATATTTCTCACTACTTCCTTCTATGCTAAATGAGGGGGGTGGCCTCTTTATTTATAGACTTCTAGGCTTATCCATCTTATCTCTAAGATAGGATAAGAAATCCACTCTGACGAATCATATTCCATACCTTAACTCTTATCTGTACATGTAAGCTTATCTTTTAAGATAAGATAAACCTTATCATTTCACATGGGTTCCACATTTTTAGACTTTTTACAAATAAAATATACAAAATATTTATGACCTCACTCCTTGTCCTTATTACCAATATAATATTTCTAATTCCTAATCATGTAGACCCTACTTCTCTACTTACCCCAACTTTGACATTTTAACATTACTGGACCACTTACGACAACTATTTACTTTTTACCACAACATTCCTATTATACTTTTGACTATTCTTTGTACTATACATTATTGGCGGTGTCGTCTTGGCAAAGACACCGTTATCTTCTATCGGATGCTACTACTAATTATACTTAACAACATCCTATACATACATTAATGAAATAGAAATTACAGAGGAAAATTTTAGTGTCGACAAGTCATCATCATCAAAGTTGGTTTCTGGTGGACACAATTGGATAAGGACAGTTTTCAAGGCCTTGCAGTTCTCCACATCATGCCTTGACACATGATGGTATGTGAAAATTTTAGTATCATCAAACCCTTTTGGCTTGGGTTTGAGGGGGTCGTAAGGTCAGAGTGGCGGTAATGTGTTAATAGAAGTCTTGAGGAGGTTGGTTAAAATTTTGGCATAGAACCTGCTAGTGGATCAAATTGGGAAGTGAACGTGGGTTTGGGTAGGTGTGGTTGATTATCAAGGAACTATTTTAGGAAGAGTAGGGATAGGTTGAACTATGGGTTTAGGTGCATTGTGGTTTGAGGTATCGATCGAGTTCATTTGGGTAGGGGTATAGTAGATGGACGGTAGGAGGGTGTGGGGTTTTTTGACTACCCGGTTGTGGGAGTACCGGGGTTTTCTTTTAGGTTGCACCTTCTTGGGTAAAGGTGATGTGGGTGAATGAGGTCTAAGGAAAAGCAGATGGAGGAAGAGAGCGAGTTACCCATGGGGATAACGTGGTGCTTTGTGAAGGTAGATGACGTGGATCATACTTGGGGTGTGAGGGATAATGACTAAAGTGTAGTGGGTAGTGAAGCAATAGTTGAAGGTATTGGTGGTAAAGAGACCGCATGTGTAGGTATAAGTCATGTTGTGTGCACAGGTAGGTTAGAGGTTTGTTAGGAAGGAATGGGTTGTTGTGTTATTGGTTTATGGATGGGTGAAGGGTGCTTGACCATGTTGGGCAAATTGAGGTCTTAAGGTAGACGGGATAAGTGCGGGTGTGATTGGTGTGGTCGGGGTATGAGGTCGATGAGTTTGTTTCTTTGGTTTGGGTGTCGAGTAGGTGTGGTATTGACATTGGAGGATGTAGCTAAATCCAGTTTAATAGGTGGATGAGTAAGGCTGGTGGTCGGGTGACCCCTAAAGTGGTAATAGGTTTAGTTGAGGCAAATTTTGTAGGTGTGGGTTTGGGTTTAGATGTAGGTTGGGTTATGGGTAAGGGTGTGGTTTGAGCACTAACAGGTATCATGGAAGGGGTTGTGATAGAGGTGGTTGTATTTGGTTTAATCGGTTGAAATGTGTTTGGGTAGATAGTGGAGGTATCAGCGAGGATCTCTGCATCTATGTTGAGACAAGGAATAAGAGGCACCCCCATAGTAAAGCCCTATCAACATAATCTAAGTGATTGGAAAAATGTGAGAATGACACGTCTGTGGGTGGAGTTGGTGAGGACCTAATGGGAATTCCCATAAAATACAGCTTAAAGATGAGGAATTGGTCAGCTTTAGCTTCCGTGGGTAAGAGAGCCGAAAGTAGGTCTATTGGATTTTGGGTAGCTGATGGAGAATGCTCTCAAGAGGCAAAGGTATCTCAACTGGGTCTATGATGGGTGGAGGAGATGATGGGAGCTCCTCTATAAGTGGAGGAATAGATAGGTGCTCCTCTGTGGGTGGAGGAGGTAATGGGTGCTCCTCTGTGGGTGGAGGAGGTAATGGGTGCTCCTTTATGGGTGGAGGAGGTAATGGGAGCTCCTCTATGGGTGGAGGAGGTACTGTAGGTAAAGGTTCTCTAAGTGGTGAAGCTAGGGGTGAGATGGTCTCAATGTTAGTGGAAGACCCCTCCGTAGGTGATGAAGGAGATGAAAGGTGCTTCTCTGTTGGTGAAGGAACAATGGAGGTTGGTTCTAATGTGGAAGGAGGATTTTGGGCTAGGATTTCCTCTATGGAAGGGATGTGAGGTAATTGAGAGGTGACAAGTACCTTGTTAAAGATAGCGTGAACCTTGTGGGTATGGGTATCATGAGTTGATGTCTCACCGGT
Organism: Taxus wallichiana var. yunnanensis; assembly: GCA_018340775.1. Classification (NCBI taxonomy): domain Eukaryota; kingdom Viridiplantae; phylum Streptophyta; class Pinopsida; order Cupressales; family Taxaceae; genus Taxus; species Taxus wallichiana. The sequence continues at coordinate 888,200,103 of CM031242.1, forward strand.
TTGATTGGATGAAGGGGCATGGTTGGGAAATGGTTTTTTGAAGATTTGTAGATTTTGGTTGGGGGTGGCATTTGGATTATCCATAGTTAACTCACATTTCTCAAGCATTTTGTGTACAATATTATTGAAAGTGATGCAATTGCCATCACTATGACCCTTTACTCGATGATAGTTACATAAATCATGTTCTTTATACCATGTGGGCATGGGGTGAGCGGTTCAAAACCAAAGGTGTGTGGTTTTATGGGTGGAAGGGTGATGGTTGCAGCTTTGATAAACTTTTCTAGGATAGAAGTAAGGTTCCCTAATTGGGGTATATTTTCACCGCTCTTGTCCTCGAATCGAAAAGTTTGGACAGGTGAGAGATTAGATGAGGGTGTAGCTTGATTCAATGGATGAGATGGGTTGGCCTTGAGTACCACTGTGTTAGCGGTACCCTTAGCTTTTGAATAATTGGTTTGTGGTTTGGAAGAGGAAGAGGTATCATTCGACTTGAATTCTGAATTCTTGTTGCGTAATTGGATTTTCTTCTCTTTGATGGCCCAAATCTCTAACTTTCGTGTCATAGTGAATGCCTCATCTAATGTTTGGAAGGTTTGGACCGGAAGGTCGAAGAGATATGTCTAGTGCAAGCTCGTGTGAAGAGCTCGATGAGTTTAGTTTGTGATAGTTGGAAGGTAAGTTAATTGATCAGTTTCAGCCGCGCCACCGAGGAAAAAATATGTGATAGATTCGTCCTCATACCGACGTGTGGAATATAGGTGGTCATGGTAACCTTCTTGGACGATATTGATAGAGAAATGATCCAAGAAGGCTTGGGCTACCTGATTGAATGAGAATATAGAGTGTTTAGGTAACCCACTATAACAATCTAATGCAGTCCAAAGATGAGGGACATGTGGAAGGTTCTCAACAACAAAGCATCATCATGAGCGATCAAATAACAACCATGTTTGAATGAGCGTAAATGTTATCAGGGTCTTCTTTGCTATTGAAATGATTGAATTTAGGAATTTCCCAATGCATAGGGTATGAACAGATAGGAATGGATGGGTGAATAGGCTCGTTGCAAATCTCGTCGTAGGTGAGAGTGTTACGGGAGTTGGAAACCGATGCCTCTAATGTTTACATCTTGTCCAACATCAATTTAATTAGGTCATTGGTGGGTTGCTATGATTGGATGCCTCCTATAGCATGAGGAGGTTGGTTTTGGTCATATAATGGGGGTGGCACTCTAGTGTATGGGGCTACCATATAAGGTGGTAGAGAATAAGGCAGTGAAATAGGGGGTACATACCTGGAATGAATAATAGATGAAACAAGAGGTTGTTGGTAGTATGTAAATGGGGTGGAAGGGTCATGGTAACCCTCATGGAAATAGGGGCTAATGATTGTGGAATGGAAAGAAGCACATTCTAAAATGGGGTAGGGGTCACCACCACTGGAGGTGGGAATGTAGCTACATGTATGTATGGAACATTAGGGGTGGATGAAGTTGTGTTTAGGGTAGTCATCGAGGGTATGGTGGATGTAATGGGTGCTACAGAGGTAACAGATGCGGCAGTCATAACGGGGTATAGAACCTAATCGCTAAACGATCGGGGGTAAGGTGGATGCGAGCAGCAACACAGAGCCGAGATGGGGCCGATGCGAAGTGGGTGAGAGTCGGGGATAGATACGGGCATGCCATATATCAATTAACCCGAGGCATCTTGAGTGGACGAGTGGGAAAGGTAAAATTGCAAGGTGGCAGGGTTCTGGTTAAGGAGTCATGCGAACTCCTCATCTCTGGTAGTGATAGTAGTAGGTTGGATGGGATCCATGGCTGGTGATAAAATAAAAGGTGGTGAAGGACTAGGTGGGAGTGGTTGGCAACTGACGTGGAATACGAGGGCGCTTGCTTGTCTTGAGTCAGCACCATGTGAACTAGTACTGATCAGGTAGGGTTGCTTCTCTGTAAATGATATAAAGAACAATAGGAACAAGTGAATTTGGTGATAAAAAATGGATGAAGTAACAAATGGTGGCTAGAATGTGAAACACGCTAACCGATGCCGGTTAGGGAAAATTGACGTTGGTTAGGGGTAACCACTACCGGTCACTGTAGAAAATGGACAGAAGGAAACAACGAGGCAAAAGGTAAAATATGATAGGTATACAAAATATGAAGATGTATAAAATGTCAATGGGAAAATGATAGTGAAAAAGACTATGAAAAGTGGAAGAAAGTGAAGTAATATGTCCTTTTGAGTAGATTAGAAAAAGGACCTAGAACCGATGTCGGTTGGGTATAACCGATGGCAGTCAGAGGTAACCGACGATGGTTACTGTGAAATTGAAATAGTGATGAAAGAAAGTGGTTGTGAATTAAAATCTGATGTAGAATCAGACCCGAGTGCACTGGAAATGATGATGATATGGCCCAGGCACACTCAGGTGAAGCTGGAATACACCAGCTATGATGAGGAGCATGCAAGGATGAACAAAAAAGTGATGAACGTGATCTCTCACCTCAAAACACAAGCCAAGTAGAAACACTAAGAAAATGCAATCCTAGGAGTGCCTTTTCTATTATGTTTGTTTAGCTTATGCTATTTAAGGACTGACACATGAATTATGAAATAGAGTTTTTTTGGTGAGGATGGATTCCTACAAATAAGGAGATCTAAAAGGTGAGGTTTTAAGTATGTTATGGTGGGGGTGGACTTTGCTCTGAAGTATGACTCGATAGAGCAACGAGTTTAGGTGCCCACCGTCTTTGTGATTGGGAGATCACCTACAACTTCTTCCTGGTAGGATGTTTTTAAGAATGTAAGTATTTTGAATTTTTGTGTGGTTTGGTAAGACTCGAGAGAAAGAGAGACAAATAGAAGTGCTTTTCTACGTTTCGTTTGTCAACCATCACTAGTAATGACTTCCATCGTATAGGTTGCCCTCAATTAATGTGAGCTAATGCAATAAAACAGAATGCAATGCACTTGTTTTAAACCCAAATCGAAAATGTGAAATTGGATGACATAATAAGATGAAGAGGAAGAGGAATGCTCTTTCACTACAATGCAGAAAACATGAAGAAATGATTCTTTTTAATTACACCAAAAGAAAAGTTTCCTTTAGAGCAAATAGAAGAAGAGGTGGATTACCAAGAAAGAAAATTAGTGTGTACATTTTTTTAGAAGGGAAAAACACACACAATTTTTTTCCTAGGAATGAATGAAATGTAAGGATCCCGTATGGGTCCCACCGGTGTGCCAAAATGTTTCACCTTTTTCTTAGATTGTTTCTTTGAAATGTTGACTAAGCATATAGGGTATGACAAGGAGGAATACTGTTCAAATGTCGAGTTGATGGGTTGTTGTGTGTGTATGACTTTCGAATCCACAAATGATCGTGAGAGCTTCCTTTTGGCTAGGAGGAACTACCCGTAACAAAAAAATACCACCGAAGGAATTAAACAATATGGGCGGTGGAACCCGCGTAAAAAGCTAGATATGAGAAGTATGATACTTCCTGATGGTCATCACCACTATTTTAAAAAATTCAATGCTGTAAACAAAGTAAATCCTATTGTTATTTTAAAATGATTTAGGTATCTCACTTAAAAACACAATAAGAAATAGATCTAATCTAACAGGCTAAGCTAGAATAGAATCCAAAGGTCAAATGATTGGTTACGGGTTCTGCAGTCTCGATAAAGGTCTTGGGTAGATCACGGTGAATGAGGGTGAGATAAAATTAGGTGGGTAGGTCCCTGCTCGAGTGCTGTGTGAGAAAACACAGAGACCGGTGTTAGTCGGGGTGACCAAGCGCTTTAGTATAACCGGTGCCGATTCATCGTGAGATCTGGAGATGTCACGTAGCAGATTTTGGTCTTCTTTGTGATTGCACAAAGGGATTTAGTTGGTTGGGACAAGGTATTGGGTGACTGGGGTAGGATTTTGTGAGGTTTCAATGGGTATATTGAGGTGAAAATGTGGAGAAGGTCTATAGGGGGTAAGGTGAACATTGGATGATAAAATGATGAAGAAATTAAATAACCAGAAAGAATGATGTTGTACTTACTTGGATTTCATTTCTGAAGGCCTATGTGTGAGGGATGGAGGTGTTGATGATGGGTTTGAAGGTTGTAAGAAAAGCTTCTACATGGGCCGCATGTACATTCCTCTTTGCTTGGATAGATCAGATCATGGCCGGGATGGCTGTGCAGGAGAAGATGCTCAATCTCCTTCCTTGGATGCGAGTTTTCACTGGGATTTGCTCTCTAAAGATGCGTTATCTCTCTGAGATGTGTTCTTGCTCATCAAATTTCTCCCAAATTTTTCCAACCTTGAGAATAAGGTAGTTTAGGGGTTAAAAGGGGTAATCGACGACGGTCTGGCTTAATTGGCGATGGTTAGGGGTAATCGACATTAGTCAATGTGGGATTTCCTAGGTTTACTAAACTAGGGAGATCCTCCTGATTTCTTTGGATCTCGTGTCATTATCTCGTGGATTAGACTGGGAGCTTCTTGTGAGCATGTGGGAATGTGGTTAGAGGGAATGTAGGCATTGATTTTTAGGGTTTGGGTAAGTCTTAGTTAGTTATGGGAACTTGCTAAGAATAGGTCTTAGATTGAGTTGGCTTGGTGAGGTGTCTAAGTGAATCAGATGTGTGGATATTATTTAAATAAGATATTTAAATAATAAATATAGTGAGGATAATGCAAAGTAATTTAATTAAATTAATATTAGTGGGGTGAAGGGGGTTATAGCTAGCTAAATGTAATAAATGGGGCTTATATGTCGAGGGACAAAGGGGAGTGTGACTTGATTTTAGTGTCTATAACCTTACACTTTGAAACAAATTAAAAGTAATTTGTGCTTTGGTTTTCGACAGGGCATTAGGATTATGAAAATTGTCCTCTGTTTGCCTCAATGTGTCAAGGCATTTTGTCAAACACTTCTCAAGCAAGCAAATTCTGTCCTTTGTTGCCTCAATGCATTAAGGCATTTTGTCAAACACTTCACAAGAAAGCAAATTTAATACAATTTGCCTTAATCCCTGGCCCATATCTCACTCTATTCCTTACCTACCTTGCTAATGTCCGAGCACCCAAACGTTGTTCCTCCTCGCCGTTGCTTCCGCTCTGTCACTTCCACGCTGCTACCGCCACGCTATTTGCTGCCACCGTGCTACTACCATTGTCTTTGCTTGCACACTCACCTATCCACTAAAAGCACCCTTGGTTACAAACCTAACCCCTGTTACACATAGGGATATATGACAACATCTCACAAAACCCTAACCACTGGTGGGGTTAGATATTTCTTATACATGGTAAAATGCTATCTCATATGCTTTGGGGGTGCTTTGAATTTCTCAAACTATTAAATTATGCGGGGGGTATATTTGGATAATGTCAAATATTGAACCACTAGGGTCAAACTAATCTTGCCATGTCCCCATGTATTTTCCTTTGAAAAGGATGTTATGATTATTACCATGCATTACTCATGCATTGTCTTTTCTATAAATAAGACAAGGTATATGATTAAAATAATGCATATGGTCCAAGATAGAGAGAGACTAGAGGCCAAAAATAGCTTTTGATAGAAAATACAAGGTGACATTTACCTTAATAAACTAAAAAGTCCTTATTATTGTCAAAAGAGGTCCGTACTTTTCATGATGAGGAAAATAAGGAGTCAAATCAGTTTGACTTGAGTTGCAAATTAGTAAAGGAAGACTATATTTACCTTATGCACCAACATGTGATTTTAGGCCTTGTTTATTATTTATTCATTGTAAAAGGATAAAATTATCATGCAAGTGGGAGTTAGACTACAGTCTATTTTTATGGGGATTGGGTGAATAATTTTGCTATTTATTGTGTGCATTGATGACAAAACACGAGAGAAGGAATTTTGGATGTATTGAGTGCTGAAGTAAATTTTGCCAGAATTACCCTTGAATGAGAACCAATTATTGCCTTTCCAATTATTTGCAGTGGCATGTTTTATGATAGTAATTCTTGTGAATTGTATTTCCCTAAATTAATTAAGCTTGCTTATGTTATTTACCTTGCTGCAAATTGGTATTTTATGCTAGTTTTAGTGTGTAATTATCGATGTGTTGTTGTGAGTAATCCCTCAATAGAAAAGTGTTTGCCTTGAGATTAGTTGAAAACCATTGGATCATGTCTTATTTAACTTATTCTCAGTATATTGTGCATGTTTCTCAGTCAATCCCTCAATAATTTTGGTGTATCACCCCATTTAATTTCAGTTTTAGCCATCTTTTTACCCTTAAACCCCACAATTTCAGTTTAAGATACATCCAAAGAAGGAACCGACCTTGTAATCCTGGAGATTCACCTCACAATAGGGATACCCACAACCCATGAGGTGTCTCAATTGTATTTGTAGAAGTGAGGAGAAGAAAATTTTATAAAATCTTCCAACCCTCAACAAGGGTGCACTTTTGAGAGAGATAAGAGTAGGAAGGTATATGAGGCTCATGGTGACTTACTACTCTTACCCTCACCACTTGGTTTTGATTTAGTGTGGTGGATATTATTGATCTAAGGTTACTCGAATTATATTTGGATAATGATTATATTGGTTAATTTCTCAAATATATGTATATTAACTTGTCATCTCTATTTGGAATATGCTAACCTGACTTGACAGGTTGCGTATGAGGCACACATTACTAGTATTATCACCTTTAATTCTTGTTTCATTGTTGTTGTGATGAAAGCTATTGAGATAATGATATTATGATGTTTTAGATTGATGGATCATGTTTCTATATAGTATTCACTCAAGATTTTGATTTTCGTTATATATTGTTGATATTGGATCATGCTTTTATGTATCGTTGGTAGAATATATGTGATAAATATTATTCGATGATATATAGTGTAGTTGTTTTTAATAATGATTTATATGGATATTTTATAACATTGAGAATATTCAAGTTTTTCCTTGAGTGTGTAGGATACACCACTTGGTGAACGCGGGAATTAGTTATCGCACTATAAAGGATTCCTAATCCATCTTGTCGAACCCTTTATCTCACCTTGTTTCATTTTAGCCATTGTTTGCAATTGGAAAATTTGTTTGATTCTTGCATGTGAATTTGATTTATTCATATTGTTATTTTCTTAACCTTGAGCACCATGGTAAAATTTAAATTACTTCATTTCTCACCTAATTTGGATTTCTTTGTGCTAATGAGGTCATTTGGGATGATTTGTGTTATGGGGTGTTTTAGTGTCTTAAACTTGTTTAGGGATGTGTTGGGAGTTACTAATTGAAGTTTGTGGGGACCATTCCTCACCTTGATTCTCTCATTCAACCCCAAATCTCGAATTTAACCTTTAAGGGAATTTTGAAGGCTTGTATTAAAAGGTAAGGGTCTCCTTTACCTTAAAATTGGTCCATGGGACCTAACCTATGGGTGGGGAAAGTTTTGTAAACCCAAAAATCCTCTTCCCAACTCCACCCTCTCTCAGTCACTATCTAAATATTTTTCCCTTGTCTGACATGTGTGACCTTGGGATATTGTGTGGGCTTTGGGGGATAAATGAGATTTTTTCCCCTCTTGTATTTATTGTTTTGGGGAGCATGGAAAGTGACTGGGGTGACATGGAGCATTTCCTTAGTTGGAAGGTTGACAAATGTCACCCTCCCATGGGTTTGTGGGATGGAGAGTTTTCCTAAATCTTGTTTGAATTTTGATTTTTAAGGGATTTTTGGTGGAGAATTTTTTTGGGGAGCTTTGGGATCTTGTGGAGACAAAGAGATAGGAGCTTGTGGACTTAAGCTTGACGTGTGAGGTAGGTATCACACCTCATTTTATTTTGATTTAGAAAAATGTTTATATGTGTGTGGATGTATGATTTGTAATATTTTTGATTTGAGGGTTGGTTTTGGATCTTTGTTACTTTTGAGTATTTTCTTTGTTTTGAAAATTTTACCTTTATTTTCTTTGCTCCTCCACTCCCATGGGGTGTGGATTTGGAGCAGAGGATTTGGAATGGGAGAGGAACCTCATATTAATGGATTCTTGGGGAAGCCATGAATGTTTTCTAATCACAGGAGGAGATAGAGAAGGTATAATGATTGGTAGTTTGTGATGATTCTTAAAGATATTCTTGGAGGATATTCCCGAGCACTCTTGTTATCACATATTTTGGCACTATGCGACCCTTCTCCCCTCTTCCCTTTTCCCATTTTTTCTTGGTGATTTTTGGCAAATTTGGATTTTGTTAAGCTACATTTTGTTTTCCCTTGGCCATCCTTGTTTTAGTCTTTTGAAATATTTGTTTTCCTTGGCATCTTTTGTAGCATGCTACACCTCTTTCCCATGGGATTTAGGAGGATAACATGCTCTTTCTTTGGAAAGAAGGCATGTGATGATGCTTGTAGGTTGGGAGGAATATCAGGCTTCATTTTGTGGTGCTTGGAGCATGTTGAATGTGAATATTGGAGCTATTTGTGGACTTCACTGAGGGTTGTCTAGTTGGAAAGTTACCCAAAAATTTGGGCATGTTGTTCCCTTATTTGGGAGGCTTTTTATACTTGCATTTTATTTGTTGATCTTTATTGTTAAATGGATATTGTGGTTATGAAACTCTCTCTTGAGAGGATTGTTTTAAGGATTGTAAACTAAGGTTTTTGGAGTTGTTAACCTTCTCGTATAGTATTGGAGACTTAAGTTGTTTTCTCTTCACTATCTTATTGTTGTACTTAAGAATGTTTCTTCATTTTTGAATGATGGAAATGATGAAAATGAAATTTTATTAGAATTGTAATAAAGTTATCACTCTTAGTTTATTGAAGTAATTTCTTGTAAGAAAAATAAAAGGAAACAAATTCTTTCAAATTACATGCTTCAATTTCTTTGTCTATGAAATTTCCTATATTGTGAGTTTTGGAAAAATAGAGAATGAAATTTATTACTTGTATTGTATTATGGTTTAATATAAAATCTGAAAATGGTATAAGACAATTTTTTTAGTAATAGTTTAACAAAAATATTTTTAAAGTATGTTATACAACATTCTTTCTCTTGTTTGCAATAAGATCTTGTATATTCATTTAAGTAAGAAAATACCATTATTTAGACATTTTAGATCATGTGGATTTTGTGTGAAAAGAATATACATACATAATGTGAAAATATATATATATATATGTATATATATATGTATATATATATATATGTATATATATATGTATATATATATATGTGTATATGTATATATGTATACATATATATATATATATGTATATATATATATGTATATGTATATATGTATACATATATACATATACATATATACATATATATATATGTATATGTATATATGTATACATATACATATACATATATATATATATATAGATATATATATGTATATATGTATATATATACATATACATATATATATGTATACATATATATATATACATACATACATACATATATATATACATACATACATACATACATACATATATACATATATATATATATACATATACATACATATATACATATATATATATATATATACATACATATATACATACATACACATATACACATACACACATACATACATACATACATACATACATACATACATACATACATACATAGATATATATATATATATATATATATATATATATATATATATATATCATTTAAGATTAAGTTACCTTCTCACCCCTTAGGAAATCATATTTTGATCCTTTAAATCTGTATTACATCTATGTATATAATATATATACACATGAATTTAGTAAAAGGTGAATCTATTTTGTGCTTAAAAATACAGTAAGCTAAAAATAAAATTTTAAACCTTCTCATATAAGAAAATAAACACACACACATGTATATGTAAATGTAAATGTGTATGTTTATATATATATATATATATATATATATATATTGATTTAAATAAACATTTAAAAGGAAAGAAATAAAAAATGGCATGGTATATACGTTTGAAGCCACAATGGTGGGTGGAGGGCCGCGCACCCCTCCCCCAATCCTTAACATAGCCGCCATAGTGGTGTGGGTAGCGCGAGCTTCCCCTAACCTCCATGCATGGCCGCCTACTCCCTCCACACCATGCCATTCACAACCGCCCCTAACTCTACACATCTACCCCCAATCCCGATGTGTATTCACCCTCCGTCTCTTGGTAAAAACCTAAAATAATAAAAATGAAACATCCCCATTCATGGCCGCTTCCTAGGAGTGAAGATCATTCTAAATACAAAACAATTTCCCTCTATCAAACCCTGCTATCTCTCTCCACCATGAATTCGACCTGGGTTGGAGAATAAAAGAAAATATCAAAAATAAATTGCAATTAAATGTGACGTAGCATGATATTAGGGTTTTTATAGGTCAAATTCAATCCTATAGCCAAGATCTATTTAATCCTAGGGCCACCAATTGATCATCATCCTTTAGGATTTTGATGGGGAAATAAGTGAAGTGTATTAAAATAAATTATTAGAACCCTATGGACTTATAAAAAATAATGTCTATGGTTATTATGGTGGAATTAAAAAGGGTGGGCACATGATTCATTTGGTTGGGGCAAACGGAATCCCATGACCCTTTTTACTCATAAGTATTTAAAAATATAATAAATATAACAATAATAAAATAAACTATTATCAAATAAAAATTTGGTTAATAAATCAAATAATTAAACTATAATAAATTTAATAATCCTAGCTAGGATACCTTAACAAAGGTAGCGCCCTGCTTACTTCTTATCATTGTGACCTTTTAGGATTGCCTTTGTGACACAACGAGATAGCTTGGAACCACCACAAAATTTTCATGGGAATAATTTACGACGCATGTTTTCATCAAATCCCAAACCTATCGGCTAGTGGTTTATGAAAACCTTGGATATTTTAAAAGTATTAATAGTGTCGATAACATTTTTCCATAAGCACGTAACGAAAGAATAAATAAATGAATTAAATAATATTACGACACATGAGATTTAAACACAAATAATTTTTGTTCTTACAAAATTAAGACTCCTTTATGTCATTTTATCTTGGATTTTATTGGAGGAAATTTGGGGCATTACAGTTGGTAATAGAGTGATGGTTTAAACACTTGAACCTCTGGATTAACTTGGTAAGAGTATTGTGCTATTGTCCACATGTAGGTTGCTTGTGTTAAGCTTTATCAATATGTCATGGGGATCCTATGGAAATGTACTCAAAGTCCATTTTTGAATATGCATGTGGCTCTCGATGAACATATTGTAAAGAATACCCAACCTCATGCCATAGTTCAACAATGTGTCAAAAACCTGTATAGGACATCATTGGATGGTTTGTTGTTTTTCTTGGAACAAATTTATGGGATATTGCTATGGGTGTCACTTAGAAACCATGGTGGATAATATATGGAGATTGATTAATTGTTCTTAATCCTTATATCATTAGTGGTTAGGACATTTGATTTTGGTAGTTGAACAGGTGGCTACGATATTGTCGAGTTTTGGTGCTTTGGAGGCTTATTATTTTCCACTTGGGACAACATAGCTCATGTCAAATATCTTATTGAATCCATTATATATATATATATGCATACTCAAGGATTAGTACCCCTACAGAGGCCCCGAGAGGCCCCAAAAGACTGTAGTGATTGTTGATGTGGATATTTTCATAAGTGTTATATTTGTAAACTTGAAATTTTAGAACCAACGTTTTATTTTTTTGACTGATTAAAAAGATTCAAGCATCTTCTTGTTAATTTTGGACTTATTGCAAGATTTTCATAGTTTGAATGTGGCTAATTAGCCATTTATTTTTGACTTGTTGATATTTTATCAATTTTATCTCTTTTGGTGAGTTGAAGCTTCATTGTTTTTGAGACCACTTGGCTAAACTATTGTCATGGATGTTATGTGGTTTTGATGCCTAATTGTGAGTTATTCCTAATTTGATTCGTGTTGTGTTCTCTTGTCATATCGGGGTATGCCCAATGTGTCATAACTATATGCTTGGGGTTGTAGGACATTCCCTTGGTTTTGAGGTGACGAGGCTCCATGCGTCTAGGAACTTGGAGTGACTCAACCTCACTGATACTATACACTCAATCCTCCTTTGGTGGAGTGACACTAGTGATATTTGGTCCTCCTTTGGTGGAGAGACACACGTTAATTCACCATATGTGGATTAATGTGTAATTATAATAAAGTAATTATTTAATTACTTTAGTTAGCTTATGGTTTAAATAGATTAGTGTGTTGTTATCATCCCTTAGATTGTGGAGGATGTTCTTTAGTTAGAATATTGTTCTCGGATGATTTCCTGTAGAAGCTTTTTAGGGGCAATATGCTATTTCTGCATATTTGCTTTGTTTAGGAGATTTGTTCCATGTATTGTGGAAGAGATAGAAGCTGTCCAATATCTATAAATATTGTAGCTCTCTCTTTTGGTTGTAATGCTTCATTTTATATTAATAAAATCACAGCAAGCTCCGCCTTGTTTTTGCAATTTAATCTGGTTTACAGATTTCATTTGGTACCAGAGCAGGTGAGTTAAGGCTGTAGATAATTGTTGAGGAAGTGTTAGAAGATTTGAGGAAGGAGGACTAGAAGCTTGAGCCAGGAGGAGCCATAGATGCCCCCAGCCTCTTCACAGCCCCTGCCCCTTCTCCACACACACAACAATAGAAGCAACAAGAATATAAAAAAAAAAAAATTGGAAGGGCAATCATAGGCCACACTGGATGCACCTCCCAACTCCATTATTGTTTTCCAGGTGAAATTATTTCAATTGAGGAGATATTTGTCAATTTTTTTTTTTCTCTATATTTGATGTTGTCCCATTTAAATTGTGATATAATATTATTTTGAAATCTGATTTTTTGATTGATAAAAAAAGAGAGTTTTGTGTAGGTTTCATTTTATAATAAAAAACCCCCCCTAATCCTACTTCACCAAACGGATCCCCAATTTTGGAGGCATCGCTTCTACATGTTTCCATATATTGTCTATTTCATTTCACCTTGAGAGACCATATGGAGTTGAATTGAAATTCAAACTGAAAAGAGGAAAAAAAATGAAATGAAAAATGCTTGAGCCAACCTCATCTCATCTTCAAATGCTGCCAAAGTGTTGAAATCCTTGTAAAACCGCGTAAGAGAGCCTTTAAGGTAAAAATGGCAATAAAAAGTGAAGGAAGAACGAACAAACGAGAAGAAACAAAGTTGCGCATGGGAATACAAGACCCACACCAAGTAAAAAAAATCAGATTTTTTTGTAAAAAAACAATTTCCTTTTTTGACGTTGAGAAAAAAATTTTAGAAGCAAAAAAAAAATTTCCATTTTAGGAAAGGGGTCTGGAAAGATCATAAAATCAAAACTTGTATTTGTCATTACTTTCTGCTGGTACCTCGGATTGAGGTGCCATTTTTTTAAAAGTATATGTTTTTTTGAGCTCTACGCTTTGGTCCAGTCAAAGAGGCCAAAGAGCCCAAAACTAAATTTGTAAGGGAAAAGAGGCCAAAGTGCCCAAAATTTAAAAAATTGTGAAAATATTAATTTTTTTTAAACAAGAAGGGGGGTGCAATTTTCTTTTCTATTTACAAGATGTTTGTAAAAATGGCCGATAGTGCCAAAAATCATTGTAAAAGGCCAAAAAGGAGCCCACACTCAATAAAAATCAATTTTGGGGGTGTGTACTGATTTGAGGGGGGATTTGTTTCGTGTTTGATTCTCTATCTCTCTTTTCTTTCATGCAAAAATGGCTAACAATGCACCCAAATTCTTTTTGCCTGATTCACAACTCCTATAAGGAGATAATTATGCTGCATGGAAAATGAAAATTAAAACTCAACTTGAATTTGAGGACATAATTGGTGTAGTTGATGGCTCGATAACGAGACCAAAAAATGATATTGCTCAACAACGTGTGTTTGATCGTGCTAATCAAAAGGCAAAACTTATAATTCTGTTTGGTGTAACTGATGATGTACAACCTCATATTCATCAAGCGACAACTGCAAAAGAAGCATGGGATAAACTAGCAACTATATATGAAGCTAAGAACAAAAATGCTATTTTGTAATTACAAACACAACTCCATTGTCTCAAAATGAATTCTAATGAGTCTATTGAAGGTTTTCTAAAGCGTGTTGCTATATTGAGATCATCTCTCCAAGCTTTGGAAGTAGAGGTCACTAATGAATCTCTTGTCCCTATTGTATTGAGAGCTTTACCAGCCTCATACAAAATATTTGTCACAACTCTCAACATTATGGGTCCAACTACAAGTTTTGAAGAGTTAGTGAACATGTTACAACAGGAAGAGTCCATGAACAAACCTGTAGAAGATGAGGAACAAGCCCTCTCTTCATTCCATAAGGGAAAGAAATAGATTCATACAACTGGTAAGCAACACAAGCAGCATTCTCAACAGAATACTCAAGGGAACACTCAACAAAAGTAGTGTCAGATTTGTGGCAGAAAAGGACATGACTTAAAATATTGTTGGTATAACACATTTCAGAAGGGTTCATCTAGTGGCAAGAAGCCAAATTTTCAACAATCTAGTCAGGGTTATCAAAACAAACAACAAGGACAAAGGAAAAGTAACTGGAAAAAGAAAACACCGCAGCACGACAACATTGCTGAAGAAGAAGATAACTCACCAGATGAGGACTTCCTATTTGTTGCACAATCAACTCAAGAAATCAATTCACCACAGGCAATTTGGTATGTTGACTCAGGAGCAACAAGACATATGACCGGGAGAAATGATTGGTTCTTAGAGTTAAAGAATACACCTAACAAAGACTCTGTTTCGTTGGGTGATGATTCATCATACAAAGTACAAGGAATTGGAAACATCTCCTTACCTCTTGGATCAAGAAAGTGCACAATAAGAGATGTTCTATATGTTCCTGGATTGACAAAGAATCTACTTTCAGTAAGTCAGCTTTTGGAGCACAACTTAAAAGTGGATTTTGATTGTACAGATGGAAAGAAGATGTGTTTAATCAAAGATAAGTCTAAAAACTCCAACATTGTTGCACGAGCTTCTGGTGTAGGTCGTATGTTTCAGTTGGATTTTGTTCAAACCAAAAATCAGGCCCTTGTAGCTAAGGATACATCATCGGCACAATTGTGGCATCGAAGATTTGGCCATGTAAGTTTTGGCTATCTTGAAACACTTCAAAAAAATAACATGGTAAGAGGACTGCCAAATTTCAAGAAGAATATAGACAAGTGTACAAATTGTTTGGCAGGAAAACAACATAGAGCTTCTTTTCAGAAAAGTAGTACATTCAGGGCCCATGGTAAACTTGATCTGGTGCATACCGATCTATGCGGACCTATGAGACCTAGTCATTCAGGGTTTCAATATTTTATGCTCTTTGTTGATGATTACTCACGAAAAATGTGGGTATACTGCATTCACACCAAAGACCAAGCCTTTGAAACTTTCAAGAAATTCAAAGTAGCTTGTGAAAATGCAACTGGTAAGAAAATAAAAACACTCCGCTCAGATCGAGGGGGTGAATACACCAGTAATGAGTTCAAAGCTTTTTTGGAAACACATGGAATTCGTCGGCAAATGGCACCTCCATATACACCACAACAAAATGGTGTTGTTGAAAGAAGGAATAGAACTATAATGGAAATGGTAAGGTGTATGATTGATGACTTCAGGCTTGAGTAAAACATATTGGGCAGAAGTAGTAAAAACAACAGTTTATCTGCTGAATAGAGTTCCCACTTCCACACTTGATGGAATAACACCACATGAAGCTTGGTCAGGGAACAAACCATCTATAAAACACCTTAGAGTTTTTGGATGCAAGGCAAGTATGCACATTCCTAAGAAAAAGAGAACTAAACTTGATATGAAATCAGAACAACTTATATTCTTGGGATACAGTGATGAAGCCTTGGGATACAGGTTAATGGATCCAAAAACAAGAAAAAATTTCACAAGTAGAGATGTTGAGTTTTTTGAAAATAAAGAAGCAGATGCTCCTTCCATAAACTCACAAAACAATCCTACTAAGAAAATAGAAGATGTTCTTGATGAAGATAATGATGATGAGGATAATTCAACTCCTCCATCTACAGGAACAACTAAACGTATGCCTAAGTGGTATACTAATCTAATTCGAGATGCTAAGTTGGATAGTGATCCTAACACATCCACTTCAGGACCTAGAACTCGTAGTATGACTCAAAATGAGGTAAACTTAGCCTTAATGAGTATAGTAATTGAATCAAGTGAGCCCACTACAGTTCAAGATGCCCAACAGTCAAAACCTTGGTCAGATGCTATGAATTCAGAATTCAACTCTTTGATTAAGAATAATACATGGCAACTTACAGATCTTCCACCAGGGAAGAAGGCAATAGGTTGCAAATGGATATTTAAAACAAAGTACAAATCAAATGGAAGCATTGATAAATACAAGGCAAGATTGGTAGCTAAGGGTTATGCACAAAAAGAAGGCATTGATTATGAAGAAACATTCACACCAACAACTAAGATCAAAACAATCAGGATGATATTTGCTCTAGCTGCACAATTTGGTTGGAAAGTTCATCAAATGGATGTAAAAAGTGCATTTCTCAATGGGGATTTACAGGAAGAAGTCTACATGACTCAACCAAAAGGTTTTGTCATACCAGGTAAAGAAGGAAAGGTATGTAGACTCATAAAGTCACTGTACGGTCTCAAACAGGCTCCCAGGGCATGGTACATAAAGATTGATGAGCATCTCATCAAACATGGATTCAAAATAAGTCCATATGATCCTAATCTCTATCTCAAAAAGCAAGGGGGGGAGATAGTGATCATAGTAGTATATGTCGATGATCTAGTCATCACTGGAAGTTCGGTGAAGATGATTGAAACAACTAAGGAAGATCTAAATCGATCATTCGACATGACAGATCTCGGGCTTCTTCATTATTGTCTTGGACTTGAAGTATGGCAAAAGGAAAATCACATCTTTGTTACTCAACTAAAATATGCCAAGACAATGCTCGAGAAATTCAGAATGATGGATAGTATACCAATGGCTACACCTATGGAGACAAGGCTTCAATTGTCTCGCACAGATCCATCAGAACAAGTAAATGTTACTCTTTATCGACAGTTGATTGGGAGTCTCATTTACTTAACTTATTCTAGGCCAGATATCAACTATGCAGTCAGTTATCTTTCTCGATTTATGCAAGAACCAAGGGTTTGTCACTTTGAAAGCAAAAAGAGGGCTTGAGATACATCGGAGGAACCATGGACTTTGGCCTAGAATACAAGAAGAATGATAACTTCTTCTTGACGGGATATACTGATTCGAGATCATGCGTAGGGAACGTTGATGATAGGAAGTCCACTTCGAGGATTTGTGTTCTTTTTGGGATCTGGACCTATTTCATGGGGAGCAAAAAAAAATTGTGTTTGAGGTCTTCCATAGAAGAGAATATCACAGAGGAGGAGCTTGTCATGTGAAGTGATTTGGCTCAGACGGATACTTGAAGGATTGGGAATTCCACAGGATCATCCAACAATCCTACATGTAGACAATGAAGGAGTAATAAAACTTGTTCGGAATCCAGTTTTTCATGAACGCACCAAACACATTGAGGTGCAGGTACATTTCATTCACGAACAAGTTCAGAACAACAACATTCAGCTTCAGCATTGCCCGATAGAACATCAGCGTGCAGATATCTTCACAAAATCTCTTGCACGTCCTAAATTTGAGGCATTCAGAGTATTTCTCTCCTGTTCACTTCAGAATATGATGAATTAAGGGGGGGAATGTTAGAAATAATCTAACACTTAATTCACCATATGTGGATTAATGTGTAATTATAATAAAGTAATTATTTAATTACTTTAGTTAGCTTAGTTGTTAGTGTGTTGTTATCATCCCTTAGATTGTGGAGGATGTTCTTTAGTTAGAATATTGTTCTCGGATGATTTCCTGTAGAAGCTTTTTAGGGGCAATATGCTATTTCTGCATATTTGCTTTGTTTAGGAGATTTGTTCCATGTATTGTGGAAGAGATAGAAGATATGTCAGAATATCTATAAATATTGCAGCTCTCTCTTTTGATTTCATGTTGTAATGCTTCATTTTATATTAATAAAATCTTTAGTCGGGAGATGTAGTTTTCAAAATTTTATGAGTAAACTATAACATTTGGAAAAATGGTTCCTCACTCTAACCTTTTTGCCTAAAATGGGAATAATAACTATGTGAAAATAGTGACGTATTCTCTTGATCCTCCTTAAAATAAAAATTCTTATGTATATATTATAGGGTAGGGTGATGATCATACCAAAATTAGTGTTGGTACTTGGTATCATAAATTTATGAGATGATATGGATGAAAAATATAACAACTAAAAAATTACAAAAGTTGAATTTATGAACATACCTATGACTTATAACCATGGTTGAAATATGAGGATAATTTAGGCATTCCCGATCATGCAAAACAAATTAATATACAACCTTGGTAGAATAATTTTTTTGATTATACCCCAAAAATATGAAAGATAATTGATCTAAATAGTAGAAGCAATTGAATTATATACTTTTCATCACATGATGAACGCTCTAGCTCAAATGAATAATAGATTTTTCTCTTATATTGATTTGAACCTTTTCCATGTTTTACTTTGATATAATAAAAATTATAAACATACAAAATGTGTTTAAGATGAGATGCATGGTGGAATACATTTGGATCTTCCATTAATTTTTATGGTTTCCTCGACTTATGTATAAGGATTTTATTTCCTTGATAGATATATAACTTGTTAATAAGGATATTAGACAACCTTATGTTTCAATAGGAAAAAAGTAACAACTATTTTAATTACTTTGCTTACATGAATGATGGAAACCTTTGAGGATAGTGTTTCATATAACATTATAATGCATTTTTGGATTTGATTGTGTGTAGTTCATCTTGATGACCTTATTATCTCCATCAAAAAAATATTATTTTATAGCTCGATAGGTTTGTAACTTATGACCCTTTTTGGAAAAAATCTCATATCACTAACATTATGGGAGGTATAGCCCCTTTATACTTAGCGGGTCATTGGTGACCTAGGATAATTAACAAGTCAAACAACATAGGTTAAGGATATGGAGAAATATTGGAATCTTCCTTTTCCGTTTGAAGGAAATGAATTGTTGTTTCTCTTGACCTCCTATAGAAGAATGAAAGGAAAAACTATTTGTGTGGTCATATAAGAAATATGTTGGAGAGTTGCATTAGTAATATTACTAAACCTTGAACCTCTTGAGGCATCTAATCCACTTTTCTCATTTGATTTTTCATTATGGGGTAAAACGTTTATACTTGTGACCATTTTAAAACTTTAAATGAGTCATTTTATGTCAAAACAAATTTAGTGCTATTATTAGTAGATGTTGGTGGCATGTTTCAGGGGTATGGTAGTATGGGCATTATATTTACTTAAGATAGGACTTTGATTTACTTTGGACCAAAAGAAAATTGTACCATTCTCACGTGGTTTTCTAAACCAAAATATTTGGACATGATACATGATTTAGGGGTAAAGTATCAATATAACAAAACCATGAGAAAATAGTAGTTAGATGTTTCAATAAGTGATAGTGGCCTTGTTGGGTGTAGAAAGTGAGAAAATTGGATTACCATGGTGGAAATTTTGATAAACTTGTAAACTATAACAAATTAAACTATTCTTTAATGGTTTTCTTAAGAAAAATTAAACATGAATTGTGATGTCGTAGAAAATGGTTCCAGCTATGGAACCCTAAAAATAAAATAGAAATTTAAACTAAATTTATGGTTGGCTATATACATTACACATACTACCTATTAGAAATTTCTTTGTGTGAACGTAAAAGGAATCACCAAATCAAGTCATCACCCTTAAAGTATGTCTTGTATTATACAAACCTTCAAATTTGACCCTTTAATGAATAGTGTAAATGCTTGAACCAATTTGGAGAGTCTTGTGAACCATTGTCTATAATTTAAAGTTAAGTGCGAGCTAGGAAGTGAAATCACCCATAAATTTGGAAATTGTGCTCTCTTATTGTGTGGTGTTTATGACACCTCGGATGGTTTTCATGAGTGGGTTCATGCACATCAAGTGTGCATAACTTGTTAACCCATTTGAGATAACAATTTTATTCCCTTGGTTAATCTTACTTTAGTTCCTAAAAATGAAATTTATGCTAAACATCCACTTACATGAACAATGCGGAGGGTTTATATGATAATGTTAATAAAATTCTTTGAAGTTATAATTTTCCTTAGCTAATTTTCTTGCAATGAGAAATGCACCTAAGGCATGACCACGTTAGAATTAGGGGACATGTTTTTGTGAATAAAAAATACATGGTACGATGTGATACCCTTAAGAGGTAATATCCCTACCTAATTTAGTGACTTCCAGGAGGAAGTATAATTCTAGGGGAGGGGGATGTAGTGCCCCTCTAATTATTGATCCTTTACTTAGAAATTGATTTGATGATAGATTCATGTTTGAGAAAATTAAGAGACTAGTATCATGATTTATATCAACTAAATTATAGTGACTTGGTTGTATCTCTTGTTGTCAACCCGCCTCTTAGTAGGAAGGTATACGAGGTTCACAAAGGTAACTTACCGCCCTTACCCTCACCACTTGGTTTTGATTTAGTGTGGTGGATATTAGTGATCTAAGGTTACTCAAATTATATTTGGATAATGCTTATATTAGTTAATTCCTCAAATACATGTATATTGAATTGTAATCTCTATTTCGAATATGATAACTGACTTGAAAAGCTTCCCATGAGGCACACGGTAAGTGCATGGAAATGGAGGAAAAAAAGGGGGGTCAAAAGTGGACACGTTTTTCTTAAAATCAATGTAACCTGAACTTCATCTAATAATTTGGAATGCATATGCTCAAAATTTGACAAAGTGATAAGAATAAGTACTCTAGAGATCAGAATCTAGTTTCTAAACTACTATTTTTTTCAAAAATGGTGGGGATTAAGAGGGTCAAATGTGGTTCGCACACAAAGTATGTCTATTTTTGTGTCAAAAATATAAGAACCTATTGTGTGTATGCCCCCATTTTTTGAGTTTTATAAATTATTTTTCAAATACCTTCGGTGAGAAAGCTAATACCACGTCACGAGTTCCCACTAATTTTTCATAATTTTTGGATTAATAAATAATTTTTAAATTAATTTTCAAAGTTCACACATCCCACAAATGAAGTATTTGTGTGTACACCCCGTAAATTTGAGACAAAATACATTTTTTTCTCATTTTTTTAATGTGTGTAGAATAAACTTTAGAAAAGACATTTTGTTTTTTGAAATTTGGATGAAAAAATCATAAATTATACACCAAAATGTATGCATAGGTTTTGGAAAGAAAAGAAGGCACTAATAAAATAAATTATGGATAAAAGCCCTAAACTAATCAAATTTTAAAAAGAAGTATATCGTCACCAAGGTAAAACCAATCTTGACATTGTAGTATAATGTTTTTGGAATATTATGTTATAACACATGAGATATCGGGGTGTACACGTGATATTTTGATGGTTTTTTTGTAAAACATGGATTTATTCACGGATTACATAGTCCAAACCTTAGGTTTGGATATCTAAGAAAATATGAGCATATGGATTGGGAAATTCAAACCCAAAGAATATGAAATGTTATCACGTTATAATGCACTCACGTTCATGTTTGCTATGTGGTATATGTTCTTACGGGAGGGATATGTTTACTAAAATAACGTATAAATTTTTCTTTTATTAGTCTTTATACTTTATTATATTTTATACTTCAAATTTATTTTAGTAGAAATAAGAAATTAGGGCCACTCTGCACCTTATGGAACTAGTCTCATAGCTCAATCATCACAATTTAGAAGATAGTTTTCATATTCTAATGCAGTCAAGACATAGGTATTTTTCAGATTTCAGACATCCAACCTAAATCTTTTAAAGTTTCAATTATACAATCGATATCTGTTTTGTGAAATAATATAGTCATTGTTTAGGTTTTAGGGTCTTTTGGATTGTTTACTGACATTTTTAGGAGTGTTAAATGTGTCAAAATTAGAATTTACAAACCTCACAACTCCCAAAGGTAGCAACAATTGATCGACTATATGGACTCATGAATTTTCCCATGAGCATGGGGTTGAATCCCTAATTTTGTCTTTGAATATGGTAGAATCATACTATGGATGAGTACCTACTTTACAAGCTTAGGGAATGCATATTTCACTTCTTGGTCAATAGTGTGTCCTTCCTCTGGCCACTTTGCCTCAAAGGTGCCACTCTAAACCTGGATCAAAATAAATTATTAAGAAGATTTTAAAAGTTTTTTTCAATGTGTTAGGATGATTGGATACAATGATTGATGAGTTCAGTGTGACTTGATGGAAGATAACTTCCTCTGGAGGCCGAAAAAATGCCATTATGAGCTAATCAAACACCCTTTGGGAAAGTTCAATAAATATATTAAGCATCTGGAGGTGATGTCAGGGAATCTTAGAAGTTTTGGACATAATTTAAGAATATTTAGGAAAGGTTTTCTCATTCAAGGACAATCTGCTCAACAACGGGTTTTCTAGGTGTAGGGAACAAACACTCTAATGGTGAAATTTGACTTCTTTGGATGATTTTGAGAGCTCTGTAAGGAGTTAGGAGGAAAAAAAAGGCACTAGAAACATATATGAATCCTACACATATTGGTAACATCCATTTTTCTCTAAGACTCGAAGGTTTCATGAAGAATTTCAAAATAGTGCAGTTGCCCCTTTTGGTTCCTAACAAAATGATTACCACATGGTGATAGGTGAATATTTGTAAACGTTGATAAGGGTAAGTGTACGAAGTTGGGGGGCCAAAAAGTGGACAAAAAACTAAAAATAGATGAAACACGTACACATTTGTCTAAAACACGCCCGATTTTTAATTTTTTTGGTTTGGTAATTACCAAACCTATAATGCGTACGCATTTTAAAGAATCCAAAACGTGTACGCATTTCAGAGAAGGCAAAATGCATATGCATTTTAGATAAGTTAAAATGCATATGCATTTTGTATATTATGGAGTATGTATATGTATTTTGGGTGTATTATTTCTTATACTTTAAATTTATTTTAGTAAATATAAGAAATTAGGGTCACTCTGCACCTGATGGAAGTGGTCCCGTAGCTCCAACAATTATAATCTAAAAGATAGTTTTTGTAAATCTAATCTAGCCAGTGCCTTACTCCTTTTTAGGATTTCAGGTGAAGGACCTAAAACTTTCAAGGAACATATATTGTAGTCGGTCTTTGTTTTAGGAAAGCATATAGTCATTTTAAAGGTTTTTTGACCTTCTAAATTGGATTTTGGCACTACCGCTACTTGAATTGGTACCAATTTTTAAATTTGGTCCATAATTCACTTTAGTGACCATGAATCAACTCTATGATGCTTGTCTACTTCTTACTAAAAAGAGATCCTCACTTTGTATATAGAGGATTGTTCCCTGAATGGGATTCCTGTCCTATTGCCAAAATGAGGTGATTGTAATGTGCCTCCTCCTTAAGGTGTGATAACACTACTAGGTGTTGAATGAGTTTTTATAAATAGTACCAAGTGAATTACATCAAGTGAACTCAGATGATTGCTCATTCTTAGAAACATGGTGCTCCATATAAAGATCATCCCCTCACCTTTCCTAGCTCTAAAAGCATCCTTTCATGGAATCAAATTCATGATTCTCATACATGTTTTTGCTCATATGTCTCTTATGGAGACAAACGATGCCTTAATACTTCACACATGATGGTCCTTGATACCTCGGTGACATGACTAACTCATTTTAGCTTGTTCTGAAGGGTGTTCAATTAGCTACAAAATGGCCAAAAATGCCTTTTTAGGCCTTCAAAGGAAGTAGTATCTCATCAAAACTAAATGAGTTAATCGATCACCTTAGAAACTATTCCCTACACACTGAAACACGTTGAATGATCTTATTAGGACTTTCCTTTGGGTAAGGGTTTATGATTTAGGGTTTAGGGTTTAGGGCTAAGGGTTTAGGACTCAAGGTTTAGAGTTTAGGGTTTAAGGTTTAGTTTTTAAGGCTCATAGTTTAGATTTTAGGGTTTAGGGTTTAGGGCTCGGGATCATGGTTTAGGGTTCATGGTTAAGGGTTTATGGTATAGGGTTTAGATTTTAGGGTTTATGGCTTAGAGTTAAGGGTTGATGGTTTAGGATTTTGGGTTCGGGGTTCACGGTTCGGGGGATCGGGGTTGAGGTTTAGGGTTTAGGAATTAGGGTTGAGGGTTGAGCGTTTAGGGTTAAGAGTTGAGGTTGAGGTTTAGGTATCAAGGTTTAGTTGTTATGGTTTAGGGTTAAGGGTTTATGTTTGACGGTTTTGGCTTAGGGCTTAGGGCTTAGGGATTAGGGCCTAGGGTTTAGGGTGTAGAGTTTAGGGTTTAAGGCTCGAGGTTTAGGGATCGGGGTTTATATTTTAAGGTTTATGGTTTAGGGTTTAGGATTTAGGGCTTAGAGTTTAGGGTTTAGGGATTAGGGTTTATGGTATAGGGTTTAGGGTTTAACACTTAGGGTTTAGGGTTTAGGGCTCATGGTTTAAGGTTCATAGTTTAGGTTTTAGGGTTTATGGTTTATGGTTTAGGGTTTAGGAATTAGGGTTTATGGTTTAAAGGTCAGGGTTCAGGGTTTAGGGTTTAAGGCTCAAGGTTTAGGGTTTATGGGTTAGGGGTTAGGGTTTAGGGCTCAAGGTTTAAGGCTCATGGATTAGGCTCACCCATTCACTCACTGTAATGTTCTATGTCTTACCCATTCTTATAAGTATTGACAGAGAGTATTCAACTAAAAAGGGTTCATCTACTTCATAGGCAGAACATTCAAGGGAGTCATCACAATTTGATGCCTTTCATCTACTAATATTTTAAAGGAGGGAAATTATAGATATCTAAGAATAATTTGGTACAAATAAATGTTACCCAATCTGAGCTATCTTCTTCTTCCCATTGCATGCGAACTATTTCACTCATTGTAATGTTTTGTGTCTTACCCATTCTTATTAGTATTGATAGAGAGTATTCAACTGAAAAGGGTTCATCGACTTCGTAGGAACTATTATCCAAAATGTGCCCCCTGCTCATTTTGTGGCTAACTCCCTTTCATTTTTCCTCTCTTGTGCCTCAGTCATAATATTTTGCTTTTCAGGCACTCAAAACCTTCTAGAAATAACACCCTTGGATAGAGCTCTTTCTCAGCTTTCCAAAAAGGTAAAGTTTTCCTCCTAACTCCATGTATTTTTCAAGTTATGGCTCAGTGGAATTTTTGTGGGAAAATTTCCCTAGAAGGCCATGACCAATCGGGATGTGCCACGTGTCCTCACTCACTAACTTTGATTTGGTCCTATTTTGACCTAAAACTTCAAATCGCCATATCTTTCGATCCAGAGCTCATTTTTTCGCTTTCTTTATATCAATGGAAAGATGGTGAAATTCTATACAAGATTCCAAGGTTAATTTTGCATTTTGGTGGATTTTGGAGAGAGAAAATCAAAAAATGCTTCTGGAACGTGGTCATGAACAGAAATGACGTTTCAACCACCAATTTTAATGAAGAATGGCTCGCATTCTCTCCCAGCATGGTCAAAAATGTCAGGAAATGGGTTTGTCAGGTCGCCCATGCTGTTTTGATGGCATTTTGGTCAATGGTTGAACCCCTTACACGTTTTCCCACATTTCTCTCTCCTGCGGTCGTGGTTTGCACTGTAAAATCCAGAATGAGTTCATTTTGCATCAGAGAGACACTTTTTCAGCTCTGCAACTTCCTTTTTCTTCCTCCTTGGCAGAATTTGTGAAGAAATTTTACCTTTCCATGTAATGCAACACCTTTTCTTTCCTCCGGATCACCGTAATGTACTTGTATTGGATCCGAGATGTTGATATATGTTACTGTGATTAAAATCCCTCAATCCTTTCATATATCTATCATTTCTTTCTTGATATTTCATTAAATTTTGAGAATTTTTGCATGTTTTGTCTTTGTGTTTCCTTGTGGATTGTGTATTTCATGCAGCATCACCTATTAGCATTAGTTCTTTCTTTTTTGCATTCTCTATCTCTGTCTCCTTGGAATTTAGAGTAGATTTAGGAGTTTAAACCTCTGCAATTGTGCAAGTGAAATAGTTGATCAGAAGAGTTGAGGAACCAACCTCTAATCTGGAGATTACTCTTCCATTTTGCAAGTCCCACACTTGGGAAGAGGATTCAATGTTGTGCAATCACACTGGATGCATAGGGTGATCAAACTAGAAATCTGATCAACATCCGAGGGTCTTTGCTGATTTGCAACAAAAAAGTTTTGGCACGCCCGGTGGGAACTTAGAGGTCTTCCACTTTATCTTTGATAGGTTGGTGTGTTCCTATTAAAGATTCAACCTTTTGGAGGCACTTTCAAAAGCACATCTGGCGACTCCATTTGGTAAACAACTCATTATCTAAGTTGCAGACCTGTTTTCCATTCATTTCCATCCATTCTTCTTTCCATCATTTTCATTCTTTTCCATTCCATGAAGTTGTGTAATCATGAATTCATTTCCATCATGGAATTCACATTTACAACAGCAGTTTATCACACCTCCAACATGTTTTACAAATCCTCCAAATCAGCATTTTGATCAAATTCAAAATCAGCATGTCTACCCATATGAGTAGCAGTGCCAAAGTTAGTTTGGATATGAAGCATGTCAAGCACAAGGGTATGCTGGTTGTGAGGGCAGTCAAGAAGAAAATGCAGATCTGCTGGAACAAATCCAAAAGATGGAGGTAAACATGGTGCAATCCAGGGCTCAAGCACAAATGAAAGCATTTAGAATCGGTTGTAGAGCACCTTGTCCATGGGTGGGACCTTTTCCAAGGCATTACAGCCCTCAAGAGAAGCTAGACTTCATGATTACAACACTACCATTGCTTGCAAAGTGGATTGAAGGAATAAAGGTGTATGAGAGGAGTATTCAACAACCTTGTCAATAGGTAAGCACACCATCTCATGCCTTTTCTCTCCCTCTTTCCCAATCTGTTTTATCTCAGCAGTGTCAAGTTTTAAACTCTCCATCTGCTGTCCCAAGTGTTGAATCCATTTCTCCATTCCCTAGTCTTCCACCCCATCTCAATTATTTTGTCCTTTTCCCTTCCAAATAGCCATTCCCTCTAAAGAAACAAGAGTTCCTACCTCCTCCACCACCACAAAAAATTGCAAAATCAATTGAGTTACAATCCACTTCTCCTCTTGCATTCCCAAATCCATGTTGGG
Organism: Taxus wallichiana var. yunnanensis; assembly: GCA_018340775.1. Taxonomy (NCBI): domain Eukaryota; kingdom Viridiplantae; phylum Streptophyta; class Pinopsida; order Cupressales; family Taxaceae; genus Taxus; species Taxus wallichiana. The sequence continues at coordinate 888,227,484 of CM031242.1, forward strand.
AGGATAAAAATCAGAATGCCAATCAAGGAAAACAATAGCAGAAAGAAAATCCAAACAAGGATGAAGAAATTCAAATTCTGAAGAGTTGGGCTCTTAAATTTGGGATGAAAAATATCCCCTTGATGGTTAAGCCTTCAGAAGAGTTTGGAGTTGGAGAACAGGTGGTGGTTAAGACTGATTTTGTGGTAGCAGAAGAAGAGCAAAAAGAAGAAGCAGATCAGTAGTCAGTTTGCTCAGAAAGTAGTGTCCATGTTGGCACTCTATTTGAAGGGAATGCTGATTCAATTCAAGTTGCACAATCAGCCATAGAGGAAGAAATCTTAGAAGAAGATCTTGCAGTCCCAACTTGTCCTCTAGAGCAGCAGATTGAAGAGTTTGACTTGACGAACTTCGTGCTAGAGGAAGAGTTCTATCAAGAGCAGGATTGTCTTCAAGTAGTTTAGGAGGAAGAAGCTGCTCCAAATCCAAAAGAAGAGGAGTACATTCTAGTTGTGGAGGAGAAAATTTCAGATCCAAGGGCTTTGAGCACAAAGCAGGCTACAGGAGAACCTTCAGTTCTTCTTTCTACTTCATCTCTCTCAAGTTCTAGTGCTGAAGAAGAGTTTGATCTCTCAAACTCAATGTTGGAGGATGAAAGAAACCCTGATGATCAAGTTCTGAGATCAAGAGGAAACCATGGAGGAAGTTGAGCATTTGCAGCGGGAAAACCATGAGGTAGTGTATTTGTCGATTTGGAGAATTTGTTTTGATAAAGAAGAACCAGTTGAGTTTCCATCATTCTTTCTTTCATATTCCACGTCCCAAATACTTGAGCCTACTGTCATGAAGGAGAGCATTCATTTGCAGCAGCCTGCATCTTATAGCAGCTCTTTGGAACCAAGATTGGAAGATTTTAATCTTTCATGTTCTTCATTAGAGGAAGAGAAAGGGCAGAAAAGTCCTACCATTGCTTCCACATCACCGACCCAAGAAGGTCTACAAGAAGACTCCATTTTTGGAGTTGAAAATAAGAGCTACGGGGATATCAAACGGATCATACCTTGCCCAATAAGGTATTTGAATTCATTGGAGTCAAAGGAGAAGTCAAAACCAGTCATGCTTGCTTCTAAGCATGAGGGTGAGCTCTGAAAGTACCAAGGATCAGTGTCATACCTCTTGAATCCAAATGCGAGCAACTAAAAGAGGTATTGGATTTGTTTTTAGTTGACAACTTGATGATTTGGGTAGAAGACCAGCTTCTTGTTGATTTTCCACTCATCCAATCAGCCATGTTCAGTGCCAAATTAGTTGCATGGTTGTAACTTTTGAGAAAGGGAAGCTATTTCTCCCAACCAGTTGCAGGGTTTGTTTAGCCCACTTTTGCTTCCAGTTAGAGTAGGATAGGTAGTTTTGATTTTAGTAAAAGAAGTGCTTGTGCACACTCTGCATGTTCCATTTTGGAGCATGTATGACTTTTAGTTTTGTACATAGTTTTTGTGGTACTTTTTGGTTTTGCTCTTCCATGAGTCCATTTCAGTGGGTTTCCAAGTGCCTTAGAGAGGAGGTTTTCAAAGTTCAGATTAGTTTGCAGGCTACAACTCATGACTCCATGCCCAGTGGATGCTTTAGGCAACTGGTAACTTCATCCAGCAGGTAGATGACCCCTCTGAGTCACCAAAATTGTTATCCAAAATGTGCCCCCTGCTCATTTTATGGCTAACTCCCTTTCATTTTTCCTCTCTTGTGCCTCAGTCATAATATTTTGCTTTTTAGGCACTCAAAACCTTCTAGAAATGACACCATTGGATAGAGCTCTTTCTCAGATTTCCAGAAAGGTAAAGTTTTCCTCCTAACTCCATGTATTTTTAAAGTTATAGCTTGATAAAGTTTTTGTGGGAAATTTTCCCCTAGAAGGCCCATAGCCAATCGGGACATGCCACGTGTCCTCGGCTCACCGACTTTGATTTGGTCTGTTTTGACCTAAAACTTCAAATCGCCATATCTTTCGATTGAGAGCTCAGTTTTTGTGTTTTTATATCAATGGAAAGCTGGTGAAATTCTCTATAAGGTTCCAGGGTTAATTTTGCATTTTGGTGGAGTTTGGAGAGAGAAAATCAAAAAATTCTTCTGGCACGTGGTCATGAACAGAAATGACGTTTCAACCACCAATTTTAATGAAGAATGGCTCGCATTCTCTCCCAGCATGGTCAAAAATGTCAGGGAATGGGTCTGTCAGGTCGCCCATGCTGTTTTGATGGCATTTTGGTCAATGGTTGAACCCCTTGCATGTTTTCTCACATTTCTCTCCACGGGTCGTGGTTTGCCTTTGTAAAAGCCGAATGAGTTCATTTTGCATCGAGAGAGACACTTTTCAGCTCTGCAACTTCCTTTTCTTCCTCCTTGTGAAGAATTTGTGAAGAAATTTTACCTTTCCATGTAATGCAGCACCTTTTCTTGCCTCTCGGATCACCAGTAATGTACTTGTATTAGATTTGAGATGTTGATATATGTTACGTGATTAAAATCCCTCAATCCTTTCATATATCTATCATTGCTTTCTTGATCTTTCATTACATTTTGAGCATTTGTGCATGTTTTGTCTTTGTTTCCTTGTGGATTGTGTATTTCATGTAGCATCAGTGTCTACTACTCCTTTTTGCATCACCTATTAGCATTAGTTCTTTCTTTTTGCATTCTCTATCTATGTCTCCTTGGAATTTAGAGTAGATTTAGGAGTTTAAACCTCTGCCAATTGTGCAAGTGAAATAGCTGACCGGGGAGTTGAGGAACCAGCCTCTAATCTTGAGATTCCTCTTCCATTTTGCAAGTCCCACACTTGGGAAGAGGATTCAATGTTGTGCAATCACACTGCTTTGGATGCATAGGGTGATCAAACTAGAAATCGATCAACATCCAGGGGTCTTTGCTGATTTGTAACAACGGAACAAAATTCAAAGAGATTCATCAAAATTTGATGTCTTTCATCTGTTGATATTTTGAAGGAGGGAAATTCCCACCTCTCATAAACAAGGTAGTTGTAAAAGCAGACTTAATTATGGTTCTAGGCACAAGACTAGGAAATATGGTCCTAAGATATTCAAAAATATGAACTCACTCATGAGACCTACTGGAAATATATGAGGTTTAGGGGTTTAGCATTTAGGGCTCATGGTTCATGGTTTAGGGTTTAGGACCTTTAGGATTTAACATTTAGGGCTTAAGGTTTATGGTTTATGGTTTAGGGCTCATGGCTCAGGGTTTAGGGTTTAGGGGTTAGGGTGCATGGTTTAGGGTTTATGGCTCAGGGTTCGGGGTTCAGAGTTATGGGTTTAAGGTTTAGGGGTTAGAGCTTAGGGCTCTGGATTTAGGGTTTAGGGCTCAAGGCTCAGGGTTTAAGGTTTAGGGTTTAGGGCTCAAGGATTAGGGTGTAGGGTTCAAGGCTTAAGGTTTAGGGTTTAGGGTTTATGGTTTAGGGATTAGGGATTAGGGTTTAGGGTTCATGGTTTATGGTTCATGGTTCATGGTTTTTGTCTTAAGGTTCGAGATTTGGAGTTACTGGTTTAAGGTTTAGGGGTTAGAGCTCGGGCTTTGGATTTAGTGTTTAGGGTTTAAGGCTTAGGGTTTAGGGTCTAGGGTCTAGGGTTTAGGGTTTAGGGTTAAGGGTTTAGGGTTTAGGTTTTAGGGTTTAGGATTTAGTGTTTAGGGTTTAGGGTTTAGGTCTCATGGTTGAGGGTTAAGGGTTTAGGTCATAAAGTTCAGGGTTTAGGGTTTAGTGTTTAGGATTTAGGGCTTAGGACTCAGGATTTAGGGTTTAGGATTCAATGTTTAGGGTTTAGGGTTTAGTGTTTAGGATTTAGGGCTTAGGACTCAGGATTTAGGGTTTATGGTTTAACATTTAAGGCTCATGGTTCATGGTTTAGGGTTTAGATCTTAAGGCTAAAGGTTTAGGATTTAGAGCTCATGGGTAAGGGATGAATATTTAAGGATTAGGGTTTAGGGTTTAAGTTTTATGGTTTAGGTTTAGGGGCCCAGGGTTTAGGGTTTAAGGTTTAGGGTTTAGGGTTTCGATTGTATAATTTAAATGCTAAAATATTTAGGATGAATGTTGAAATCCTAAAAATTACCTATGTACTAACCAAATTATACTATAAAAACTATCTCCTAAACCGTGACTAATGGAGTTGTGAGACTAGTTCCATAAGGTGCAGAGTGACCCTAATTTCTTATATTTACTAAAATAAATTAAAGTATAAGAAATAATAAAATATAAATAATAATAAATGAAAATATAAGCTTGCCAAAAGCATATACAATGTTTATACTATACAGAACACGTACGCGTTATAGTGCATACGTGTTATAACGCATACGCGTTTTGCATTTTCACTTTTTCCAAGCCATGCCTCAAGGCTTGGGATCTGGTTTGGATCCCCAAGCCTAAGGCATGGACCTATAAAAACACAAAAATAACGTGTTTTTATAGGAAAATGTAAAAATGCCACTTCCTCCATGATAAATCAACATAAAATAATCGATTCGTTTAAAAAAATTATACCACGACATAGAGAAGAGTTTCTTCTTTCTAAAAATATAATTTTTCAAATTTTATGACTAATATAAGGTTTCCATATTATTTATTTTCTAACTATGCCTTTTTATAGCTATTTTTTGAAGTTTAAATATGTCTATCTTTCATCGTGTATCTTTTTTGGTGGTCATGAAATTGAAAACAAATTATACTAGCACAAACTAGGCCTAATTCTATACATATTCAAAAAATAATAATCTAATTTTCTATATTTTTTGAGGTAGTTAGGGGGCATGGTTGGAGCTCCGTTATTTTTCAAAACATAAAATTTCTGTACTAGAAAAATCATAAAAAAAAATATTTGCTAAAAAAATATAAAAAAATTCTAGCACAAACTAGATGCTCCTAGCTATCTTTCTACCAAAGGGTTTTCAAAACTACTAAATGGTGCTCAAAAAATGGTGGGGGCATGAAAGTCACTATGTTATGTTTTTTTAACAAAAATAGGAGCACTTGTTGGTATTTTAGTTATTTGACCCACTTAAACTTATCCATTTTCAATAAAATTTAGTAGCTTAGAAACTAGACTCAAAATTCTATGATTCATGTTTACACAACATCTTCCAATTTTGAGTGTAACTATTTCAAAAAACTTGTACAAGTTGATTTTTTTAATAGAAAAATGCGGCCACTTAAGACCCCCTTTTGGTCCCCCAACTTGGTGCACTTACCCATACGTACCTCTGGTAATGGGTACTGTCATAAATAGACCATTTTTTTACCATGGGTAAGGATCTCATGAATATGGGGCCAAATTTTGTGAGTTGAAACCACCTTCATGACACCCCAAGTTGTGTTTATGAGTGAATAACCTTCTAACATGAAAAAGTGGTAAAAAAATGAGTTAAAATGAGTTGAAATCATGTTTCTAAAACCTCAAGTGATGAAATAAGTGTTTAAAAATAATGTTATGAGACCTACATTGTCATGAGAATAAGACACTCTCTTTTAATTACAAGGTAAGAGTGAGGATCGTTTTCTTAATTTTCAAGGAATCCACAACTGACCCTAGTGATCACAAATCATCTCCATGATTCTCAAACCATTTTTTTATTATCTATCACTTACTAACATAGGTATTTACCATAGATATAGAAGGAATTTTCACCGAATGAGATTATTTTCATGTGGCCACCTATTGGACTGAAATGATGTGGTTATAATTTCCTTCCTCCTTTGAAGTGTAATCACACTATAAGGTTCAAATGAGTGTTTAAGAACACTACCAAGCGAGTGACATCAAGTGAAACTCGGACAATTTATCATTCTTACATATATGGTTCTCTCTGTGAAGATCATCCCCTTACCCCTCCCGGCTCTAGAATTCTCCTTAGATGGAATCAAATTTAGGATACACATACACCTCTTTGTACATATGCCTCTCATGGAGATAGATAATTCCTTTATCCTTCACACATGATGGTCCTAAATGCCTTAGTAGATTGAATAGTTCATCTTGGTTTTTCCTTAAAGATGTTTTAATGTGATGGCAGATTCAATATATGATGATCATCAACTCACTCCATGAGCTTCCCATTTCACCTTTGAACATGATGACACCCTTTTTAACTTCACAATTCACTTCCTTGACCAAGATGTCACATGAGTGGAAACATGCTTATAGTATTTGGACACATCTTCACTCGATTTATCCTCATGGAAATAGGTTTCCTCCTCTATATGGAAGGATTGATCCCTAAATGAGACTTGAAGGAATGTTTGAGGGTGATATCCATCTTCTTGAAATCCAACTACATTGAATCATTATGAAAGCCACTCCTTGAATTGCAAGATGTGAGCACATTGCCAAGTATTGATTAAGTGTTTAGAAACAATCTAAAGAGATATGCACTATTTGTGAGATCAAGATGAATACCATCACCACTCATGGTGATCCTTTCTCATCATGCTCATGATGATCATTCCCTTAATGAATTTAATTTTAATGAGGTTATTGATGTTTTAGATCCTTCACAGACCTCATGATTCTCCTGATTACACCTGTTGTCCAAGTGACTGTCTATTACACATTTTTATGCATATTATTTCCCTCTAAACTCATTCAGGGAACTCTTGGAATATTCCATAGGAGACGATATTCATCATTTAAGTTATCATTCCCTATAACCTTGAATACCCGATGTTGAACAGATGGATCTTGAATCATATTTTATTTCTTAAATTTTCCTAAATTACTTGAAACCTTCAATTCTCTTCAAAATCACCCTCATATGCTTTATAATTTCCCTGAACATTCCCAAAGTGTGTTTACCAGCTGTAAAATGGCCAAAAATGTTCTTTTTAGGCCTCCAAAGGAAGTTATCTTTCACTTGAATCTTATTGAATTAATTTATCACCTTGGGTAATCATCCTTGCACACTAAAACAAATTTAAAACCTTGTTAGGAATTTCCTTTGAGCCAAGGTGAAGGTTGAACTGAAGGCAAGCTAGTTAGAGGAAGGATGCATAGTGACTGGAAGGATGCACATATTGATGTCTATCAAGAGGAAAGGGATTGAATATTGCTACACCCTTAGTCCTATAACTTATACTTGCATATTGTGATCATTTATCTACATTTTGGTGTTTTATTGCTACTGATATTCAAATCTATCTAAGTAATTTCATTACAAATATACAATGGTAGTTCATGACATCTAACATTTACTTTTAACCTTGACTGTGTTTTATTAACTCTCATGAGTTTTCTCACCTAAATCTTAATGTTGGGATCATATCAGGCGTCCACAGATCTGGGTTATAAAAGAAGAAAATTGAATTTAATCCTCCTAAATCTTATTCAATGGGTAAATGAGTAAAGAAGGGTGTGTATGATAAGAAATATGATTTTTCTCCCTATCAGGTTATCTAAAACCCTATTTTGGGGTTTCAAAAGAAAATATTAATATCTTAGCTGATAATGATTCTTAGAAGATAAATCTACATAGAATTGAGTTATAAAACTTAGGAGTCTTCTTGAGTCACACCATTGTAGAGAAGATTCTAATACCATTTCAAAGAACACTCTTTTGATCAATTTTATCCATGTGGAATTATAACTTGAAGGTGAATAACATGTTCTTGGCCTCTAAAATGTATTAAGATCATTTCAAGCACTAATTAAATGTTTAGAAATAATCTTGGGAGGTATGTATTGCTTGAGTATGAGATGATTATTGGGATCATTTTTGGTGGCCTTGGATCAAAATGTATGCTCCCAAAATGTAATGGATTATTTAAAATTTTTGTTTCCTACATTTTCCCCTCCTAAATCCTTATGGATCTCCTAGAATCATCCGAGATAAGTCAAGGTTCATAATTTGACTACTCATTCCTTGCACCTGAAAACTGTTGTTGAACAAACTATCCCTGAATGATAAATTTTTTCCTAAATCTTCCTAAACTTATTCTAACACCTTAAATTATTTCAAATACAAACTTTATATGCTTAAGAAAGTTTCATAACCCTTTGGAGGATGCACACAGGATCCAAAATGGCCAAAATTGATATTTATAGGCTTGATGGAGAATTGGTTTTTACGACACTTCATGAATGAAGTAATGGACCTTGCTAATTTTTTTTGAAAAATAATACATGTTCACCCAATGAATTAGTAATACATTCAAGGAGAAGGTGATCATGACACATGATCCATGTTATCCTATAGAGGGATTCAAGAATATTTGGGAGAAATATTTCACATTGTGGCTTGGTTTTCATGGTTTAAGTTTTGCATTTTTGGTCTGGTCAATTCACATGATAACATCTCCGTATGAATATTATCCTCTTACCCTTCTAGGATTAAAAATCCACCTTGAATGGAATCATATTTAATATGCTCATACACTTCTTTTTAGACCCCTCTCATGAGAATATGTGACTTCTTGATCCTTCACACATGATGGTACCAGATGCCTTAGTAGCATGACTAGCTCATTTTTATTTGTTTCTTAAAGAGATTTGGACACAATGGTAGAGTTAATATATTATGATCATTAATTCAATCCTTGATCCTTGATTTCAACCTTTGAACATGATGATCTCTTATTCATCTCATAATTCACCTCCTTGCCCAAGATGTCACCTGAGTGGAAGCATGCTTATGATGTCTGGACACCCTCTTTCTCAATTGCTCCTCATGGAGATAGGTTTACTCCTCCTAATAGAAGGATTGAAACCTGAATGAAACTTGGAGGAATTTATGAGAATTAATTCCATGTTCTTGACCTCTACAATGTACTGAAACACTATAAATTCCACCTCCCTGACTTGCAAGATGTGAGTTCATTACCAAGCATTGATTAAGTGTTTAGAAACACTCTCATAAAATATGCATTGTTTGTGATCCTGAGATGATTTCCACCATCAATGATGGAGATATTCTCATATCATTCTCCTAATGACCATTCCCTTGATGATTTTAATCTCGATGAAGCTCTTGATGTTTCAAATATTTCACAAAACTCATGATTTTTCTGATTGCACCCATTTTCCTCATGATGCAAGGGCATAAAAACAAGAGGTTACAAGAATGTCCAAATTTCTTATCATCATGTTTATGGAATCAAGAATTCATGAGAAGGGATATAAGATGCAAAACCAAGTGCTAGTTGGAGCCAAAATGCTCATAATTTCAAATTAGAGGTTTTTCCCTCCAAGTCAAAAATTTAAAATCTCTAAGTATGTAAAAAGTGAAAAATATGGTGTCTAAGGTGTTTTGAAGGATTTCTAAGGTAGGTAGGAAGAAGTATTGAATTCAGTAAGAAGAGTAGAGGAATATTGTTTTACAAGGTTGTTTTCGATGCTTTTAAGGTCAAACAATGGAGATATGTTTGTGTTATTATCTATCTGAATGTAACTAGAGGTTAAATAGACAAACCCTACTAAGACATTCCTGTAGCTACCAGTCAAATGTGATCTAGAAGATTAACTAGTGCAAGAACCTTCACTACTAAGATAAAAAAGAAATATTTGGGACCATTCACTTTTCCAAAATTCCATGTTTAAAAATGATTATAACTCTTTTTACAAGCTTATTTGCTTTCTCGGGTTGAAGGCATGTATAACTAGGGCTTAGGTTTTTAAAACCCAAATCAAGGAATTTAGACCCCAAATTTGCAAGAATAAAAAAAGACAAGGTCCTTGAAAGGAATATGAAGAAATTTTAAGTTTTATTTGGTCAAAATCAGAGATATCATTGACAATTAGTATGCACAGTTATAGTCACAGTTTGAAGACCTAAAGGGAGACTGAGACAGAGGGTTTTGAGGGATGTTTTGCAAAGAATCACATATTAAAATCTTGCATAGAGGAGAAAGGCATAAATGGGTATCTAGGAAACCCATCAGTATGGTTTGAAACCCCCTAGATTGAAAGGTACACTAGAAAATGCACAAGACCAGGGCTAGAAGAGAGTTAATAGGATAAAAATTAGAAAAGGTGATAACAAGAGAAGTTTAAAGGGTTGAAATTTGAAATTTTTCATGCATTACAATCCCAAAAGGGTATATGAGGGTGTGTTTGTTTATTTTTGGATATGAATAGATGCACATAATCATGGATCTTTCATGGGAATGACTTTTGAGAGTTAAAACAGGGCAATATTGATTAAAATTGAGAGGATTAATGATTTATTTGATTAATTATCACTTTTGTTGAATGGTTTCATGTTATTCTAAGCATGGTGAAACAATATAACTAGTTGGAAAGAGAAATGGAAGAAAAAAATTCCAAATTTGTGTTTGATTTCAAATTAGCAAACTTAAAGCTAGTGAGAGGAATAGAGTGGAAGTATGAGAAAATGAGGTTTTATAAGAAAATGAGTCATTTTAACAATTTATTGGGCTTGTGTACAAAATGTGAGAGTAGGATATGGGGTTTGGAAGGGTAAGTTTTAGGTTGATTGTGCCATTTTTGCATATTTGAGCCTATAGAGCTTGTTGGAAAGACTTCTAAAAATAAGATACTAATGAGAATGATTGAAATTGGTTGTTATGAGTTGATGAATGCATGAAAATTTGTTGGAGCTCTGCATCACCTCATGATGTTTCAGATCCTTCATAGACCTCATGATGACCATTCCCTTGATTATTTGAATCAATAAAAACTTAAATATGTGTTTTGATTTATTATGTGTTATAAGGAATTATACAATTCCATATATTCAAGCAATTTTTGTTACCTTTAGGAGTTATGAGGTTTATAAAATATAGTTTTGACACATCTAAAACTCCTAAAAATGTCAATAACCAATCAATAAGACCCCAAAACCTAAACAATGACTATATTCTTTCACAAAATAGATATCGATTGTAGAATTTAAACCCTAAAAGATTTAGGATGAATGCTGAAATCTTGAAAAATACCTATGTACTGACCATATTAGAATATGAAAAACTATCTTCTAAACCGTGATAGATGGAGTTCATGGATTAGTTCCATAAGGTGCAGAGTGACCCTAATTTCTTATATTTACTAAAATAAATTTAAAATATAAGTTTTCTTTTATTAATATTTATAATAAGAAATAATAAAGTATAAATATTAATAAAAGAAAAATTATACTTAAACCATTTATTTTAGTAAATATATCCCTCCCATAAGCACATATACCACATAACAAACATGAACGTGAGCACACTATAATGCACTCACATTATAACATGATCACCTTATAACATGCTCATGTTTTAGGCTTGGTAATTATAAATCCTAGAACTTCATAACATTCTCACGCTTTCCCAAATCAAGCTTGTGTTTTTCTTAAAATAAAAAGTGTGTCCACTTTTTGGTCCCCCATCTCTATGCACTTGCTCCACACATTACTAGTATTGTTGCCATTACTTCTTGTTTCATTGTTGTTGTGATGAATTTTATTGAGATAATGATATTATGATGTTTTATATTGATGGATCATGTTGCTATATGGTATTCACCGATGATCGTGATTTTGAGTTATATATTGTTGATATTGGATCATGCTTCTATGTATCGTTGGTATAATATATGTGGTAAAATCTTATTCAGCTAATATAGTTTAGTCATTTTCATTATGATTTATATGGATATTTTATCATGTTGAGAAGATTTGAGGTTTTCCTTGAGTGTGTAGGATTTACATGTTACACCACTTGGTGAACGTGGGACTTAGTTGTAGCACTACAAAGGATTCCCAAGCCATCTTGCGAACCCTTTATCTCACCTTGTTTCATTTTGGCCATTGTTTGCAATTGGGGAATTTTGTTGATTCTTGCATGTGAATTTTATTTATTCATATTGTTATTTTCCTAACCTTGAACACCATGGTAAAATTTAAATTACTTCATTGCTCACCTAATTTGGATTTCTTTGTGTTAATGAGGTCATTTGGGATGATTTGTGTTATGGGGTGTTCTAGTGTCTTAAACTTGTTTAGGGATGTGTTGGGAGTTGTTAAGAAAGTTTTTGGGGATCATTCCTCACCTTGATTCTCTCATTCAACCCCAAATCCCAAATTTAACCTTTAAGGGAATTTTTGAAGGCTTATATTGAAATGTAAGGATATCCTTTACCTTAAAATTGGTCCATGGGACCTAACCTATGGGTGGGGGAAGATTTTTGTGAACCCAAAAAGCCTCTTCCTCACTCCACCCTCTCTCAAGTCACTATCTAAATATTTTTCCCTTATCTCACATGTGTGACCTTGGGATTTTGTGTGGGATTTGGGGGATAATTGGGATTTTGTCCCCTCTTGAATTTATTGTTTTGGGGAGCATGGAAAGTGACTTGGGTGACATGGAGGATTTTCTTAGTTGGAAGGGTGACACATGTCACCCTCCCATGGGTTTGTGGGATGGAGAGTTTTCCTATATCTTGTTTGAATTTTGATGTTTGGGGGCTTTTTGGTGGAGAAATTTGGTGGGGAGATTTGGGAGCTTGAGGAGAAAAAGAGCTAGGAGCTTGTGGACTTGAGCTTGGAGTGTGAGGTAGGTCTCACACCTCATTTTATTTTGATTTAGAAAACTTGTTTGTATGTGTGTGGATGTATGATTTGTAATATTTTTGATTTAGGGGTTGGTTTTGGGATCCTTGTTGCCTTTGAGTCCTTGCTTTGTTTTGAAAATTTTTCCTTGATTTTCTTTTCTCCTCCACTCCAATGGGGTGTGTATTTAGAATGGAAGGGGACCCTCATCTTCATGGATTCTTGGGAAAGCCATGAATGTTTTATTATCATAGGAGGAGATAGAGAAGGTATAAATATTAGGATTTTATAATGATTCTTAGAGATACTCTTGGAGAATATTTTGAGCACTCTTATTATCATATATTTTTGCAGTATGTGACCCTTCTCCCCTCTTCCCTTTTTCCCATATGTTCTTGGTGTTTTTGGGTGGATTTGTATTTTTAAAGTTTCCTTTTGTTTTCTCTTGGCCATCCTTATTTTAGTGTTTTTAAAGCTTTGTTTTCCATTGGCATCTTTTGTAGCATGCTACATCTCTTTCCCATGTACTTAGGGGAGGCTAACATGCCCTTCATTTGGGAAGAAGGCATATGATGATGCCTGTAGCTTTGAAGGCATATCAAGCATTCATTTTGTGGTCCTTGGAGCATGTTGAATTTGAATATTAGATTTATTTTTGGAATTCACTTGGAGGGTTGTCTAGTTGGAAAGTTACCTAAAAATTTGGGCATGTTGTTCCGTTATTTAGGAGGCTTGTTATACTTGAATTTTATTTGTTGATCTTTATTATTAAATGGATATTGTGGCTATGAAACTCTCCATTTAGAGGAAGGTTGTAAGGATTGTAAGCTAACAGTTTTAGAGTTGTTAACCTTCTTGTATTGTATTGGAGACTTAAGTTGTTTGCTTTTCATTACTTATTAGTCTACTTAAGAATATTTATTACTTTTTGAATCATGGAAATGATGTAAATGAAATTTTATTAGAATTTTAATAGAGTTACTACTCTTAGTTTATTGAAGTTATTTATTATATAAAAAATCAAAGGAAAAAACTCCATTCATGCTTCCATTTCTTTGTCCAATGACATTTCCTATATTGTGAGTTTTGGAAAAATAGAGAAAGAAATTTATTAGTTGCATTGTCTTATGGTTTAATATAAAATATGAAAATGATATCAGGTAATTTATTTTGGTAATAGTTGAAAAAAGCTATTTTTAAAGATATTATGCACCATTCTCTCTTTTCGGCAATAATATCTTGTATATTACTTTAAGTAAGAAAATTCCATTATTTAGACATTTTAGATCATGTGGATTTTGTGTAATATATATATATATATATATATATATATTACACAAAATCCACATGATCTAAAATGTCTAAATAATGGAATTTTCTTACTTAAAGTAATATAGAATGAGTTACCTTATCACCCCTTAGGAAATCATATTTTGATCCTTTAAATATGTGTATTTCATCTATGTATATATATTATTCAAATATATGTATATATACAAAAATATGTATATATACATATATTTGTGTATATATATGTGTGTGTGTGTATGTATACATACACACACACACACACACACACACACACACACACACACACACACACACACACACACACGTTTATGTATAGGTATGGGGCCTGCGTTTTCTTCTTAGACTACTTATTTTAGCAATGACCCGTATATATATATATATATATATATATATATATATATATATATATATATATATATATATATTGATTTAAATAAAACATTTTAAAGGAAATAAAAATAAAAATGACATGGTAGATATGTTTGAAACCACGAAGGTGGGTGGAGGGCTACACACCCCTCCACCAATCCTTAATACATCCTCCACATTATGGTTTAGGCAACATGGGCTCCTCCTAACCTCTATGCATAGATGCCTAATCCCTCCACCCCACACCATTGATAGCCATCCCAACCTATTCAAATATACCCATTAACCCCCATGTTTTCGTCCTCCATCTCTTGGGAAAAATCTAAAATAATACAAAATTAAACTTCCCCATTCATGGCCGCCACCTAGGAGTGAAGATCATACCAAATACAAACAAAATTTGCCTCCATCAAACCCTGTTATCTCTCTCTCCTATGGATTCGACCTCGGTAGGAGAATAAAAGAAAATATAAAAAAATTCAATAAAATGTGACTTAACATGATATTAGGATTTTTCTAGGTCAATTTTAATCCTATGACCAAGATCTATTTATTCTTAGGGCCAAAAATTGATCCTCACCCTTTAGGATTTTGGTGGGGAAATAAGTGAAGTGTATTGAAATAAATTATTAGAACCCTATGGACTTATAACAAATAATATCTATGGTTATTATGGCGAAATTAAAATGGGTGGGCATGGGATTCATTTGGTTGGGCCAAATGGAATCCTATGACACTATTTGCTCAAAAGTATTAAAAAATAAAAAACATAACAATAATAAAATAAAATATAATCAAATAAAAATTTGGTTGATAAATCCAATAATTAAACTATAGTAAATTAAATAATCCTAGATAGGCTACCTTAGCAAAAGTAGCCGCACCCGCTATTGCTTACCATTACGAACATCTTATGATTGCCTTTGTGACCTGACGAGATAGGTTGGAACCACCAAAAATTTTGATGGGAAGAATTTACGACCCATGTTGTCGTTAAATCCCAAACACAATCGGCCGTAGTTTTTAGAAACATCAGCTATTTTAAAATCTTAATAAGACCGATAACATTTATTTAATAAATAAATGAATTAAATAATGTTAGGACACATGAGATTTACACGAGACAATTTTTCCGCACAAAATTAGGACTCCTTTATGTCATTTTTTATTGGATTTTATTGGGGTAAATTTGGGGCACTATAGAGGAAATATAAATTGTGTGTTCTTTTGCTTGGTTTGAAAAATGATCCTTCATTGTTTAAAAAGTCATGGATAAATTATTAGGTGATTTTTCTAATTTCTGATATCTACATTGATGATATTCTTATTTTTTCCAAGGCTCTGCTAAACACCTAGAACATATGAAAAATTACCTTCAAGTTATATTTATCAATGGTCTCAGATGTCGATCTCACAAAGATTGACACTTTTAGATATTCCATTGATCTCTTAGGCATTACAATTTCTAATGGATCAATTAAAATACAAGATCATGTCTTAGCTAATATATTTAAATTTCTGATGAGATACTAGACAAAACCAAACTCCAAATATTTCTTGGGAACATAAATTATGTTGTAGGGTTCTATAAAAATGTTTCTATGGATCCAATCTGTCTTAGAAAACACCTTAGAAAAGGTGCAAATCCATGATTTTGTGAATAGGACCAGGTTGTTAGATACATTAAGTGAATTTGTATTGAACTTCCTCTTCTTTCTCTCGTAGTAAAAGGGAAAAATATCATCAAGGCATACACCTCAAAACAATATTGGGGAGCAATCCTAATATAAATACAACCCAATGGTGCGAGAACTAATATGTAGATATGCACCTTGTTCATTCAAGTCTATCGAACTCAACTACCATTCATCACATAAGGAGATACTTACTACCAAGCATACAATTCCACCCTATCTATTTTTTTGTGTGATGATCCTTTCATCCCAAGGAATAATATTTAGGACTTCAGGTCTAGGATTCAAAAGTATGATCCCTCTAATAAGGTCACCTACAATAGGCTCCAAAAATGAACTGAATGGTTTAAAAATTAATCTTGTGAAATCCAACATATTTCTAGAAAATAAAAATCTCTTGTCAAATTTTCTAGCCATGAACTCAAATCTAGTAAGAATAGTTTATAATCAAAATAAGAAAAGAGCATTTTGTCAATCTATAGACTATTGCAAACATTGAAACCAACAAGTGGGCACATCAACACAATGATTACTATATATATTATGAGGCTTTAAAAACACTTCATTATGAAAGGAACATTATTATCATCATTCCTTTTAGGAAACATGACCTTTGTGAATTCTTTATTGATCCTAAATAGGAATGCTATTTTTATCACATTGAAACTAATCCTATGGTTGTATGTACTTTACACATGCCAATAAGAAATTATTGGTTCATTGAACTGTTGGTGTAGGTGGTATTTTTATCACTTATTTAGTTATTTAGTGTTAATCCACCTCACCTTGTGAGTCATCTCACTTAGGTGGACATGGATCTCGGTGGAATTTTAGTTATGATAGATTCCCTTACGGGATCTGTCATATGTGTAAGTATGCATTATAGGAGTTCTTGTTATCCATATTTTTCCCCTAGGCCAAATATTGAGTCAGCCATGGCCCCACATAAAAGGAACTCGTTAAAATTTGTTCGAGATCTTGCAAATTGGCCGCAGAGGAACTAGAAACAAGAAGGGGAAGAAATGGTGAAGATCCGAATCCCTCGGGCTCGAAACGGTTCAGGAAAAGGTCCAAAAATGATTAAGTATGGAGGAGGCAGTGGAAGATACCATGTGTCCTAATGGCACTTCCCTAGAGGTGAATCCAAAAAGGGAAGCCTGAGCTTGCGCCAGGCTTCCACGCATCCAAATCCCCAAAGAAGTTGCGGGGTGTTGAAAATTCTTCAACTCAAAGGAAGGTGTCAGGTGTCAACTCAACACAAATCTGGAAAGGAAGCTCAAGGTAGAGAGTTAAACTTGCGCCTGACCTCCATCTCCAAGCAAATGGTCAAACAGAGTCAAAAGGCGGGCTTCAAAATTGGCTAAGTATAAAAGTATAAGCGGAGAATGCCAAGTGTCAGTGTGGCACATCTCCAAGAGTTGGTCCAAGGCGAGAGACCCAAATGAGCGTGAGATTGCCACATAGCCCAAAGTATAAAAGTAAGAGGGACTGTTGAAAAGTCCATAGATTAGTGGAGGTTGACAAGTGTCAACTCAACGCTCCTATAAAGGAAAATTTTAGGCCAGGTTTTCAAACAAGCGTGGTGCCTCCACATGTTATACCAAGAGGGGCAGAGTTAGTTGAATAATCAATGCATGGGTCAGGCCGACGAAGGCTGCCAAGTGTCTTAATGGCATTGATTCAAGGGTTGAATAGAGAAAAGGTTTCCAAATGAGTGCTAGACTACCACGTGTCCTAGGGGAAAGTGTCTTCGTCGGGGAAAAGTTGATTCTTTGCCCCTTATTATCTCAAAAGGAGAAAAAGTTAAAAAATGGCCCGTAACTCCGCCCAAGGAAAAAGTCAGCGTTTGAGCCCAATTCAAGGCGAAAGTGGGGAGTCGAGGGAAAAAGTAAAAGTTTTCCTTATGTCTAAAAGGAAAAAGATAAAGATGGAAGTGCATCCCCCAACCAACCAAAAGGTGCCACATGTCCAGTGGAGTTTTAGGGCTACGGGAGTTTTTGATTTTTGCATTTTTGTTCAAAAGGGCGAAAAGGTAAATTGTGGACCAGTGAGCTTGATTTTTCTCTAATTTGGCTACCACGTGTCCCATATCAAAAGGGGGACTCATTTTTCAAACTATTTTCCCCCATTTGTATGGAATCGATACAAACTTTGAAGGGGCATATCTTTCGACTCAGGGCTTGAAATCTGCAAATCGACACCATCGAAAGATCTAGGCCTCGCCCACGCCATGGAGGTCTAAACTTTAATTTTGAGAAGGTTAGGTAAAGAAAATGGAGGAAACGTCTTGAGGATTTCAATGCAGATCTCTTTACCTCAACAACTCCGATTAGATTTTATTTGTTTTTCCGTTTCCTCTTCCTTAAAGGCATCAAACAAAGGATTGATGTAGTAAAGAAAGATTTGGGGGCAGATTTCTATCGGAAGCATTAACAAAAATGGTTGAGATTCAACCTGATTTTCTCACCTCTCTATCTCTTTCTTCTTGTAGGTTGAATCTAGAAATACGGGGCATGATTCATTGTAAAGGGTTGGACATTCTTTGTTTTGTAGGCTCCCTTCTCCTTCTAGCAAAGGGATTTGTGGGGTTCAGGCCTTATATTAAAATTGTAATACGTTTCTACCTTTGGCTACCTTGTAATGAACTATATCAATCTACAAAGTAATAAAACACGTTTGTGATCGATTTTAGATCCTTTCTTGTCTCTTTTTCTTCCATCTAGTCTTTCATTGCAGCTCTAGATATCCGTACTTGTTTATTGTATGCATTTTTTTGGTTTGTGTCTATTGACAAAATAAGTGTTCATCATTCCTTTGGTGCATCACCTAGTAGTTTAGTTATTTCTTATTTCTTATACCCTTTTATCCCTGTCTCCTTGGAAAGTTTTAGATTAGGTATAGAGATAGATCCTCTGCAAATCCTCACGTATGCACCTGAACAGAGGAATAAGGAACCAACCTTTAATCTGGAGAGCTTTTCCTTTTTTAAGGTCCCACACCTTGGGAAAAGTTCAATGTTATGCAATCACACCAAATGACTCTGCCTTAGAAAATTAGACCTGTAGAACTCATTTGGGGGTGCTATGATTTCGTACTAATAGTTTTGGCACGCCTTAGTGGGATAAAGAAGTCTCGAAATTTTTACAGTAAGAATTGATGTACACTTTTTGTGATTCTAGATTTTAAGAAGCCTTAAAATTGTACATCTGGCAACTCCAAAAGAAACAAATCTACTGGTTTCAGCAGTCCAAGAAAGTTCATGAGAAGAATACAAACACAGTCAAGAACTAGAGAAGAGGGACTATTTGTCTATCTAGACTTATCCCCAGACAGAGGGAGAAGAGGAAGAAGAACCCAGAGGTCTCTATCTCCACCAATTATATTTTTATCAACTCATCCCAATCCTTATGTCAAATTCATTGGCGGTATTCCACTCACCTTGGTTACATAAAACCCGGTTTGATTACTGACATTAAAAATCATTCCATATTTCACTAGGGAAAACCAGGACCTCTCTTGGTGATCATTTCCAAGATATTGTAAATGTATGTACAATGCATGAGATGGACATTGCAGTCAATCTGCTTGCCTCTTCACTCAAAGGGAAATATTCACAATGGTTCAGGAGTCTCCTGACAGGCTCTATCTAGAATTGGAACTAGCTGTGCATAACTCTTGCTGACCAATTGGAGAGAAAGGTGATAACTTATCCTTGTTGAAACAACTAACAATGATTAAGAGAGCCCCAAATGAGCAAATGACAGGACTTGACCTTAGATTCAAGTGGACTGGGACAGATTCCAACAACAAGAAAAGCCCACTAATGAAGGTGCCATCTTATACTTTCTTAGGGATTTAAATTATGATATTTCTTTGATGATTCAGTCAATTGGGGGCACTACATTACCTGAAACCTATAACCTCTCCATAGGGGCTGAGAACCATTTGATTCAAGCTGGTAAAATCACCCCTAGGCCATCCATGCCTCTATACCCTGAGTTAGGAAACCCAGATGCTAGCCAAATGCCTACATTAGCTCCTATACCCACTCTCGAGTCAAATCTTAGCCAAGATTCCACTTCATCGGATAATACATCTAAGGAACTTCAAGAAGTGATGAAGAAACTTGAACCTAGGGAATGAGCTAGTGACCATCAAAAGATAGTAGGCTTAGATTTCCGTGCCATATCGATCCTGGGCTCAATATCAAGCTAGACCCTAGTATCAGTAGAATAGGCCACCACCATAGACTATAAAACAGACCCATAACCAAGGAAAACCCCAAGCTACTAGACCTTTTAGGTCATATGATCCAAACACAACTTCAACATCAAGGACATTGGTTCTTGCACAAAACAATATGGCACAGGAATATGATTGGTGCTTTCCATAAAATCAGCCACATAACCAATCAATGTGTTTTAATGGTGCTCTAAACCAAGCCTTGATGGTGTAAACTAGTATGGTTCCACAAGAACCTAGACAAGAGGAAGATCAGTAGCAAGGAGCTCAACAAAGTGGACCTCCAGGAGAGACTATGCTAGTGAACTGGTAGGCTGAAGGCTTTTGTGGGATGAATCAGTTCCCTTCTCAAAGTGTGGCTGCCAACACACGGTCCAAAAAAAAAAAAGTATTGGAGAGGGCTAACAAATGAATTTAGGTGGCCTCATCAACCCTCCATAACTCCACAAGGTCCTGGTGTTCCAAGTGCAACTCCAAACATATAAAATCGATCCAAGACACCTTCCAAACCTAGTCGGACACCGGTTGTAAAAACCCATGTGTAAGAAAGAAATGTGTGCAGGAAGGGGCAGAAAAATATATCTCTTTCAATATTATTGAGCAAATGAAAAGAACAAGTGTGAACATTTCACTATGGGAGTCAATGACCATTCCGGGCGGAGGGACCTATTGCAGTTACCATGCGACTGGTCAGTTCAAATGACCCCACGACCAACAAGAAAGAGTGCTTGCCAATGCGGTTCAACTCGGAGGAACCATGGAGAGCAACAAGGTTAGAACCTAAGACCTCCTCCATTCTATGTCTCATTAATTATTGGAGAGAAATTGGTGCACAATTGTATGATTGATTTTGGGGCTAGTATTTCTATGATGCCCAAACAAATAACTGATCAGTTGTGCCTCCAATATGAATTCATCTCTAGAGGGGTAGTCCAATTAGACGAGACAACAATGACCACTATGGGAATCATCAAGGATCTGAGTCTCATTCTACACACTTTCCCTAATGTGACCATTTTGTAAAATGTTTCAATCATAGATTTTCCACCACATTTTTCTTTGTGTCTATCCAGGACTTCACTACCAAAATTAGAGGCTATCTGTCTACTGATTGGTCACATATGATCTTTAGGACAAGGTATGGGGTGAAGGCCATAATTAGATCTAAACCTATTGCTAATTATCATATTGAATCCTATGTGCCTAGCCCAATCAATGCCAATTGCTCAGCTTTTGATCAAGAAGACCTCTTAAGCACTTCAAAGCAAATACCAAAGTGAGATGCATCCCAAACTTGACTCTCGATGATTGGGCCAACAAAAGTCATGATTTTGACCCCTATAGGGAGATGGAAGAATCTGAGCTAGGTGTTTACTACCTACATGAAGAGAATCATCCTCTTCCTGACCTAATTAAGCTAGAATACAAGGATGAAAATGAGGTATGGCAATTGTTCTTTGATGGCTCAAGGAGTAGACAAGGAGTTGAAGTAGGAACCATGATTGTGTCCCCTAAAGGTATGAGATATTATTCAGTGTTTAGATTCTAATTTTCTTGCTCAAATAACACTACTGAATATGAGGCTTTAGTCTAAGGTCTTCATTGGGAAAGAAAGATAGGGATCAAGAACTTGCAAGTGTTTGGTGACAGTGAATTGGTTACCAATCAAGTCAGAGGACTTAATGTTGTCAAAAATGACCTGCTCAAGAACTACAAATGTAGGGTATGGGATTTCATGGAGGATTTCGAGGAATTCAACATTGTGTCCATACCCGGAAGGAGAATGAAGATCTTTGATAGACTTGCAGCGGTGGGAGCAACGTTTGATGTGGTTGACAACATCAAAGATACAAAGAACAACCACATATCTATGTGGTTGTGAGGCCAACAATCTTAGCCGGATAATAATACATGCTGGCAGTGTTTGAGAATGATCAGTTAATCATTAAATTTTTGTAAGAAGAGGCTGAATTCTCAGCTAGAAACCACAGTAGACTGGAGCAGCAATATGGGAATCAGATAGTACAATTGCATACAAACAAGCTTCCCAAAGGCTTAGTGACACTGGAATCTATTTTCAATCCTAATGATCAGTTTAGAAAGGAAAAGGCTAACATGCAGATCAAAGGAGAAGATTCATAGTCAATCCCAATTGGAGAAGACAAAACACTTCAAATTGGAAAAGTGGCCACTGAGCAAGAAAGGTATGAATTCATACAAATTTGCCAAGAATTTCTTGATATGTTTTCCTGGAGCTATGAGGACCTAAGAGGGTTCAATCTAAAGCTAGCACAACACATAATCAAACTAGATCTAGCTACTCAGCCCATCAGGAAGAATCAGAGACTAGTCAACCCACATATTGAGCCTCCGATAAAGGAGGGGAACAAAATGATAGAGGAAGTATCATATTTCAAATCAAACACTCAAGCTGGGTTGCAAATCTGGTCTCGGTCAGGAAGAAAAATGGAGAAATCAGGTTGTGTGTTGACTTCAGGGATTTGGATAGAGCCTCTCTCAAAGACCACTACCCACTCCCTTCAATGGAGCAGATCTTGCAAGTAGTGTCTTGGTCAGAAAGGTTCTCCCTCCTAGATGGATACTCAGGGTATAACCAGATCATGGTGAAAAATGATGATCAATTCAAAACAACTTTCACCACCAAATGGGGTACTTATGCCTATATGAAAATTCCATTTGGATTATTCAATGCCGAGACACTTTTTAAAGGGAAATGTATATGGAATTCAAAGGGATGATCAATAAAATAGTGCTGATCTATCTGGATGACATTACAATGTTTTCCAAAAATGCAGCAGCCCACCTTTTCCACCTAAGGCAGGTGTTCCAAAGATGCAGGAGTTTTGGGGTGTCACTGAATCCCAAAAATGTATATTCTTGGCCCATGAAGGAAAGCTTCTAGACCATATTGTATCAAAGGAAGGATTGATAATTGAACTAGAGAGAGTTCAAGCAATAAGAGCATTACCATTACCAAGTCACAAGAAGGCTCTTCAAATATTATTAGGAAAAATCAATTTTGTCCACATGTTTGTTCCAAACTTTTCTACCCTTGTTAAGCCAATAACGTTGATGCTAAAGAAGAGCTTAACATTCAGGTGGATAGCTAAAGGAAAATAAAGTTTTGAGGCTATCAAAGAAGCCATATCACAAGCCCCAACTCTTGTGAATCTAGATTTTTCCAAAGACTTCATACTATATGCCTTTGGTGGCAGCGACACAATTTCTGCAATCTTGGTTCAACAGAACAGAGAAAGTGTAGAACAGCCAATTGCTTTCTTCAGCCAGAGTCTAGAAGATTATGAGGTGAGGTACTCCTTCATTGAGAAGCAGGTCCTGGTGGTGATTAGAGGATTGAAGAAGTTTAAGCATTTGGTTTCCAACAAAAAATCCAACTATTGGTCTCTCATGCAGGAGTTAAAGAATTCCTTCTCAGCAAGGACCTGAATGAGAAGCATGCAGGATGGATCAATCGTGTCATGGAATATGACATTGAGATCAAGGTCACCAAGCTAGTCCATGGGAAGGGGTTGTGTGAACAACTAGCCTCAGGTCAACAAGATGAAACAAATAGTGAAAAGGAGGCTGTTCTTGTTTTACAAGATGATCAAGCGAAGGAGAGATGATGTACACGATCCTTGTTGGACCCAAGACATGGTGCACTCATGGGATGAGTAAAACAAAAATAAGGCATTTTAGGCTACAGGACATCCCATATGTCCTTATTGATGGTATCTTGTTCAAAAGAGACATCAATGGCATTTCTTTGAGATGTATCGGGACATATCAGTGGGAGAGAGTGCTACAAGAATTCCATGTTGAAGCGAGATGGAGGCCATTTCTCTCTTAGAGTGATAGCACTCAAAATCATGAAAGTAGGATATTATTTTCCCAGTGTTTAGTAGGATGATACACATGGATGAAAAGGTGCAAGAATTGTGCATTCTTCAAAGGCAAGGAAATACTAGCAGCACTTCCATTGCACCCAATCTCAGTCGACCAACCTTTCATACAATGGGGATTGGAATTCATTAGAGTCATCAACCGAAACTCAAGCCAAGGTCACAAATGGATCATGATAGTGATAGATTATTTCACTAAGTGGACTGAGGCATTGACAATCAAGGAACCAAATGAGTCTAATGTCCTAGATTTCTATGAAGGGATAGTGACTAGATTTGGAGTGCCAACCACCATCATATCGAGACAATGCATTAACATTCATAGGTTCCAAGATCATATTTCACCCCAGGACAAATATTGAGTCAGCGACGACCCCACATAGAAGGAACCTAAGAAAATTTGTTCGAGATCTTGCAAATTGGCTGCAGAGGAACCAAAAACAAGAAGGGGAAGAAACAACGAAGATCCAAAGCCCTCGGCTCAAAACGGTTCAGAGAAAAGGTCAAAAAAAGACTAAGTATGGAGGAGGCAAAGCAGAAGAGACCACATGTCCTAACGATGCTTCTCCGTGAGGTGAATCTAAAAAGGGAAGGTTGAGCTTGCACCAGATTCCATGTGTTCAGAGCCCCAAATAATTTATGGGGTGTTGAAAAGTCTTCAACTAAAAGGAAGGTACCAAGTGTCAACTCGGTGCAAATTTGGAAAGGAAGCTTAGGCGGAGACTCAAACTTGCGCCAGCCCTCCACGTAGAAAATGGTCAAATAGAGTCAAAAGGTGGGCTTCAAAATTGGCTAAGTGTAAAAGTATAAGCGGAGAAAGAGTTGGTCCCAAGGCAGAGACCCAAATGAGCGCGAGCTTGCCACATAGCCCAAAGTCTAAAAAGTAAGAGGGACCGTTGAAAAGTCCACAGATCAGCGGAGGTGACAAGTGTCAACTCAACACTCCTCCAAAGGAAAACTTTGGGTCAGGTTTTCAAACAAGTGCGGTGCCTCCATGTGTTATACCAAGAGGGGCAGAGTTAGTTGAATAGTCAATGCATGGGTCAGGCCGACGGAGGTTGCCAAGTGTCTTAATGGTGCTGATTTAAGGGTTGAATAGAGAAAAGGTTTCCAAACAAGCACCATACTCTTTGTGTGTGTCCTGGGGAAAGCAAGGCATCAGG
This sequence comes from Taxus wallichiana var. yunnanensis, assembly GCA_018340775.1. Classification (NCBI taxonomy): domain Eukaryota; kingdom Viridiplantae; phylum Streptophyta; class Pinopsida; order Cupressales; family Taxaceae; genus Taxus; species Taxus wallichiana. Next base: position 888,252,714 of record CM031242.1, read on the forward strand.
GAAAAATTAGATTCTTTTCCCCTTGTTATCTCAAAGGGGCAAAAGTTACAAAATGGCCCATAACTCCACCCAAGGAAAAGTTAGCGTTTGAGCCCAAGTCAAGGCCAAAGTGGGGAGTCGAGGGAAAAAGTAAAAGTTTTCCTTTTGTCTAAAATGCACAAAGGTAAAGATGAAAGCATATCCCCTAGCCAACCAAAAGGTTCTATGTGTTTAGGCGAGTTTTGGGGCTATGGGAGTTTTTGAGTTTTGCGTTTTTTGCACAAAAGGGCGAAAAGGTAAATTATGGACCCGCGAGCCCAATTTTTCTCTAATCTGGCTGCCACATGTCCCATATCAAAAGGGGACCCATTTTTCAAATTGTTTTCCCACCCATTTGTATGGACTCGATACAAAATTTGAAGGGGCATATCTTTCGACTCAGGGCTCGAAATATTGCAAATCTGACACCATTGGAAAGATCTCGGCCTCACCCATGCCATGGAGGTCTGAAACTTTAATTTTGAGAAGGTTAGGTAAAGAAAATGGAGGAAAAGTCTTTAGGATTTCAATGCAAGATCTCTTTACCTCAACAACCTGATCGATTTGATCTGTTTTGCCATTTCCTCTTCCTTCAAGGCGTCAAACCAAGAATTGATGTAGTAAATATAGATTTGGGGGCATATTTCTATCAGAAGCATTAATAGTAGTCGTTGAGCTTCAACCTAATTTTCCCACCTCTCTCTCTCTTTCTTATAGGTTGAATCTATAAATACGGAGGCATGATTCATTGTAAAGGGTTGGACATTCTTTGTTTTGCAGGCTCCCTTCTCCTTCTAGCAAATGGATTTGTGGGGTTTGGACCTTCCATTAATATTGCAATATGTTTCTACCTTTAGCTACCTTGTAATGAACTATATCAATCTACGAGTAATATAACACATATGTGATTGATTTTAGATCCTTTCTTGTCTCTTTTTCTTCCATATGGTCTTTCATTGTAGCTCGCTATCTCGTGCTTGTTTATTGTATGTATTTTGTTGGTTTGTGTCTATTGACAAAATAAGTTTTCATTATTCCTTTGGTGCATCACCCGATAGTTTAGTTTTTTCTTATTTCTTATACCCTTTCATCCCTATCTCCTTATCAAGTTTTAGATTAGGTATAGAGATAGATCCTCTACAAATCCTCACATATGCACTTGAAAAGAGGGATAAGGAACCAACCTTTAATCTGGAGAAACTTTCCATTTTTGCAAGGTCCCACACCTTGGGAAAAGTTCAATGTTATGCAATCACACCAAATGACTCGCCTTAGAAAAGAATACCCGTAGAACTCATTTGGGGGTGTTGTGATTCTCGCACTAACAGCTTACCTTCCCATTTGGGAAATTAACTCCTCTTATCCATCATGGAGGAATATTCTCTTACATGGGAATTACACATTCACTCCCCTATTTTAATCACCTCATTTTGATCCATGGAAATCCAAGGCATTCCATTCCACTCCATTTTTCAAATCTTGAGCTCTCATATACATGCACATTGATTCTTAAAAGTTTTTTTGCTTTAATCTTGTAACTCCTTCATTTTTGGTGAAGTGAAACTATTTGATGCACGTGGATTCCTTCTAGGCCTTTGTCCTTCAATCCTCCATCATGGTAGCAAATAACGTGGAATGTAATCATGTTTCTCACCATTGCTACTCCACCATGTAGTTTCTTGTGCAAGATCTCTCTTTTGCATGTTCTTTACTTACATATTTCAAGATTCTTGTGGTTTGTTTGTGTACTTATTCTTGGTTTTGGTTATGTTCGAGAATCAAGGAAAATTACAAATTTCAAGTTACATGTTAAAAGGGTGCAAGTCTTGTTTTGTTGAAGGGTTGAGAAGGATCTTAAAGGGTCTAGCTTAGCCCTAGCTCGCCGAGTTAGGAACCGAGCTCCCTCACTCACCTATTAACTCGAAAACATGCTACCCGATAACTAGACAACCTTTTGAATCAATTTTTATTAGCTTCCCGAATCGGACTACATCACCTCTTTAGCTCATGCTTGCTCGAACGTTCATGGTTTTTTTACTTTGACTTTCTACCTCATTTTTAAAGCTAGATTCTTCCATCTACATGAATGAGTTCAACTCATGCACTCGGGGATCTTGCATTAAACACATGCTCATGATATTTGTATTGTGTCCCTCACTTATCTTGTCTCAATGACTTATTTCCTTGCCACTCATGCTACTCATTTGGAGTTCTTCAAATATTTCCCTGTTTGAAAGATGGCTTGGGTCTATGTTGCCTCCTTCGAACTCGCATTGTTCATGTATGTGTGAATTTGATTGGATCCTATACCGTGTTCCTATGAAATCTCAGCCTGGTCATAACTATTTTGATATCATTTTTTGGCCTTCATCGTAACTCGGCGTACACTTCTCTATCCTTGACATGTGGTCTGTTTCAAACTACCCTATCACCGTCATCGTGACTGAGCCATTACACCTGCACCTTGGGAGTTACCTTGCTGAATTGGACCATTACAACTTGGTGCTAGTACATGGCTTCCACCCACTCTGCTCGTATCCACACATTGAGCCTTGAATCAATTAGTGCACACCCCACAATGCGGTTCTATCAAGAGAGAATCCACGTGGCAAGTATTTCCCACCCCACTCAATTCGGCATACAAACATGAGCCCTTCCACTTGTATAACACGAAATCCCCTCTTCAAACCAATTTAGTGGCATTCCAACATGGGAAATCCATAAATAGCTTGGTGGCTTTCCCATATTCATCGCGCTAAGCCACCATAACTCGGTCAACAATTCTGTAAGGTACCCAGCCAACTCGCCAACCCTCCAAGGCACATTTTTTTCTCTTTACCCTTGCTTCATTTTTTTGGAGATTAATTAATTGTATATGTAATTAAAGGATAATAAGATTTTTTTAAAGGGAAATATTGTCCTTTTTGGGGGTTTTATTGGCTTCATGCAGGCCCCACTTTTTTACCCCTTCTCTCATTGTAAAATGCTCTACATTATAAAGTTCCGCACTTAGGGGGTATGTTTTTCCTTTTTCTGCATCTATTTTGCACATCTTTTCTATCATGGATCATCATGGAGTTTCCTTTCTCACCCCGTTCAACTATTAGGAATGGTTGAATGCTATGAACATTTCCTTGAAAGGAAAAATATTGTTTCGCATTACTACCGGTCTGCAAGTTGAACCAGTTGATGAAGCAAAAAAATAAAAGTGGCTTGAAAAGTGTGATGAAGCCATTAGTTTCTTGACCATGTGTATGTCTCTAGAATTGCATTTTCACATTTATTCTGCCACAACACCCAAGGAGGTTTTGGATACTCTCTAAGAATTTTTTGGAAAATAGGATGCAATGTGAGGACATGAACTTGAGAATGAACTAATCAAACTTAGTCCCAGTAGTTTTGACACCCTTCAAGACTTCTTGACCAAGTTCATATCACTCAGATTGCAGTTAGAAGATTGTTGAATAAAGAAAAGGAATCACAACTCATTTTATCAGTCCTTTCAAAACTTGGTCCTGAATACTCCGTTTTTGTCTCCATCTTCCATGCTACAAAAAGGGCACTTGGGAAAAGTTTGTCTATGCCTTCTCTTGATGATTTTATTATAGATTTGATCAGGGAAAAAAATAAATTGATTTATATGGGCACCTTGAAATCCAAAAAATCCCATGATCTCATTGCTGAAAACGAAAAACAAAAAGCTTCAAAGTAGAAGAAACATGACAAGGATCATGAAAAGAAGGAAAAACCAAAAACCAAATCTTCCACTTCCTCTTCTAGCTCCAAACCTCCCAAAGAATAGATCAAATGTGGGTATTGCAATGGTAGACATGATAAAGAAAATTTCTTGAAGAAAAATATTGATCTCCTCACTAATCTTCTTGAGAATCACAATATCGAAGTTCCAGATTCTCTCAAAGCATCTTCATCATTTCACGAAAGTTCTAAGGAGAAAGAGAGTGAAAAGAGAAAGAATAAAACAAGGAGAAACTAAAGGGAAGATCTTTAGTAACAGCTTTTTCCGCCTACTCCTACATGGATCATTGATTTGGGTGTAACTCGTCAAATGACATCATTATAAATTGAGTTCAATTCACTAGAGCCATGTGATATGTCCTCTATTCACTTGGTAACACCACTACTACACAAAGTTTTCGGGGAGGATAAATTGAAGTGAGTGGTGTTACTTTCAACAATATTCTAAGTATCCCTTCACTTTTAACTAATCTTCTTTCGAGTCTATCATATCCCTCATCTTGGACAGGGGCATGCGTGTTGAGTTCAATCTAGACTCGGTTTATGTTAGGGAGTCATTGACAAAAATATGCCCCCGTGCTCATATTTATGGCCAACTCCTTTGTTCCCCTTCTCTTGTGCCTCAGTCTCCATTTTTCGATTTTCAGGCACTCAAAAGTTTCTGGAAGTGGCACCATTGGATAGAGATTTTTATCAGCTTTCCAGAAAGGTAAAATTTTCCCCCTAACTCCTCATATTTTTCAAGTTACGGCTCGGCGGAGTTTTTGTGGGAAATTTTCCCCTAGCAGGCCCGCAGCCAATCGGAAGCCGCCACGTGTCCTTGAAAGTGGCGGAGAGTGGAGGAAAACATGGTCCTAGTCTCGGCAGCAGCTCAAATCAGGTTTTGAGGGATGTCGGACATGTTCCAAGTTCTGACTGTGCTTTTCAGGAATCCGCAGCTGCACAACATGACATGAGTTCCGAACTGAAGATTGCATTCCTCCGGGTCTTTCAAATTTTAAATCTCGATTTCGATATTGTCAAGTTTGGTGTGTAACTTGGCAACATCCAGCCTTTTAGAGGCATTTTCAAAAACACATCTGGCGACTCCACCTGATCAGCAACCCATTTCTCTGAGTTCAGACCCGTTCCCATCCATTTCCACCCATCTTTCTTTCCATCTCTTTCATTCTTTTCCATTCCATGAAGTTGTGCAACCATGACTTCATTTCCATCATGGAATCCACATCAACAGCAGCAATATATCACACCTCCAACATGTTTTACAAATCCTCCAAATCAGCATTTTGGTCAAGTTCAGGATCAACATGCATACCCATATGAGCAGCAATGCCAAAATCAGTTTGGCTATGGAGCTTTCCAAGAGCAAGGGTACGCATGCAATGAAGACAATGAAGAAGAAAATGTAGATCTGCTGGAGAAAATCCAAAAGATGGAGGTGAACATGGTGCAATCTAGGGCTCAGGCACAAATGAAAGCATTTGGAATTGGTTGCAGAGCACCTTGTCCATGGGTGGGACCTTTTCCAAGGCATTACAGCTCTCAAGAGAAGTTAGACTTCATGATTGCAACACTGCCATTACTTACAAGGTGGATTGAAGGAATAGAGGTGTATGAGAGAAGTATTCTGCAACCTTGTCAATGGGTAAGCACACCACCTCATACTCTTTCTTTTCCTCCTTCTCAATCTATATCATTTCAGCAGTGTCAAGTTTTAAACTCTCCATCTGCTGTCCCAAGTGTGAAATCCATCCCTCCACCCCCTAGTCTTCCATCCCATCTCAGTTTTTCTGCCCTCTTCTCTTCCAAATCCAAACCCCCTCCACAAGAGCTAAATGAAGTACCTTCCACTCCAAAGAAACAAGAGGTTTCACCGCCTCCACCACCACACAAAATTGTCAAATCAGTTGAGTTTCAACCTATCCCTCCTATTGCATTCCCTAATCCATGTTGGGAGGATGAAAATCAGAATGCCAGCCAAGGAAAACCACAGCAAAAAGAGAGTGCCAACAAAGAGGAAGAAATTCAAAGTCTGAAGAGTTGGGCTCTTAGATTTGGGATGACAAAGATCCCCTTGATGGTTAGGCCTACAGAAGAGGTTGGGGTTGGAGAACAAATGGTGGTCAGGACTGATTCTGTTGCAGCAGAAGAAGGAGATCTTGCAGTCCCAACTTGTCCTCTAGAGCAGCAGATCGAAGAGTTTGACTTGACGAACTTCATGCTGGAGGAGGAGCTCATTCAAGAGCAAGATTGTCTTCGAAAATTGGAGGAAGAAGAAGCTGCTCCAAAGGCAAAAGAAGAGGAGCACATCCTAGTTGTGGAGGAGAAAATTGCGGATCCAAGGGCTTTGAGCGCAAATCAGGCTACGGGAGAACCTTCAGTTCTTCTTTCTACTTCATCTCTCTCGAGTTCTATTATCGAAAGGAGTTTGATCTCTCAAACTCAATATTGGAGAGTGAAGGAAACCACGGTGGTCAAGTTGCGAGATCAAGAGGACACCATGGAGGAAGTTACACACGAACAACGGGACAACAATGAGGGCGCTTTACATCGCTGATTTGGAGGACTGTTTTGATGGAGAGGAGCCGGTTGAGTTTCCACCTTTCTCTTTTTCATCATCCCCATTCCAAACACTCGAGTCTGCTGTCATGAAGGAGAACATTCATTTACAGCAGCCTGCATCTTATAGCAGCTCTTTGGAACCAAGATTGGAAGATTTTAATCTTTCACAATCAGCCATGGAGGAAGAGAAAGGACAGAGGAATTTCACCATTTCTTCCACGCCATCCATTCAAGGAGGTCTACAAGAGAACTCCATTCCTGGAGTTGAAAATCAGAGCAATGGGCATACTCAAAGGATCATGCCGTGCCCAATCAGATACTTGGCTTCATTGGAGCCAAGGGAGAAGCCAAAACCAGTCATGCTCGCTTCTGAGCATGAGGGTGAGATACAAAGTACCAAGGATCAGCTGCCATACCTCTCAATCCAAATGCAGAGCAACTAAAAGAGGTATTGGATTTTTCAGTTGATACCTTGATGATTTGGATAGAAGACCAGCTTCTTGTTGATTTTCCATCCATCCAAACAGCCATGATCAGTGCCAAATCAATTGCATGGCTGCCAATTTTGAAGAAAGGAAGCTATTTCTCACAACCTGTTGCAGGGTTTGTTTAGCTTGCCTTTGCTTCCAGCTAGAGTAGATTAGGTAGATTTGCTTTCAGTAGAAGAAGTGCTTGTGCACACTCTGCATGTTCCATTTGGGGCATGTATGATTTCCAGTTTTGTACATAGTTTTTGTGTTGCTGGTTTTGCTCTGGCACGGTTCATTTCAGTGGCCTTTTGGTGAGAACAACTCTAAGTCCAATGGGTTTCAAGTGGCTCAGGGGGAAGTTTCAAATTTCAGATCAGTTTCAGGCTTACTTATGACTCCATGCCCAATGGATGCTTCAGGCAACTGATATCTTCATCTAGCAGGCAGATGACCCCGCTGAGTCGCCAAATTGTTGACAAAAATATGCCCCCGCGCTCATATTTATGGCCAACTCCTTTGTTCCCCTTATCTTGTGCCTCAGTCTCCATTTTTCGATTTTCAGGCACTCAAAAGTTTCTGGAAGTGGCACCATTGGATAGAGCTTTTTATCAGCTTTCCGGAAAGGTAAAATTTTCCCCCTAACTCCTCATATTTTTCAAGTTACGGCTCGGCGGAGTTTTTGTGGGAAATTTTCCCCTAGCAGGCCCGCAGCCAATCGGAAGCCACCACGTGTCCTTGAAAGTGGCGGAGAGCGGAGGAAAACTTGGAAAAATTCCAAGTTTTGGACAAATTTGCAAAAGGAAAATTTTGGCCCGCGGCCCCGCCGGCGAATCAGAATGCGCCACGTGTCAGGGGGGAGCAGGGTAAAAAATTTGCTAAGTGTTGGCGCATGGGAGATTTTTTGCAATTTTGGCCCGCAACCAATGAGGTGCTTCCACGTGTCCCAGGGGGGACGGCGGGTGTCGGGGAAAATATCAGATTTTTGGCCAAGTTTTGGTCAAAAAGGTCAAAATGGAAGGATTGGCCCGCATGGCCCGCGAGCCAATAAAACGTCGCCACGTGTCCTCACCATCGGTCTCGGCGTCGATGCAAGGAAATCGGGTTTCATCATCGGAGAAACAACAAGCGAAAGCATGTCGCGAGGGGTAGAAAATCTGACGCACAAGGAAATCGGGTTTCCGAGGCGGAAAAACAAGTCGGGAAAACAAGGAAGGAAAACATGTCGGGTGGCTTTCAAAACCCGACACAAAGGGATATGTCGTCGGGTCGTCAAAATCCGATGCACAAGGAAATCGGGTTTCCGAGGCGGAAAAACAAGTCGGGTAAACAAGGAAGGAAAACATGTCGGGTGGCTTTCAAAACCCGACACAAAGGGATATGTCGTCGGGTCGTCAAAACCCGACGCACAAAGGAAATCGGGTTTCATAATCGGGTTTGCACGTCGGAAACGCACGCCTAGGGAGCATGTCGTAAGGGTTCCAAATCCCGACGCAAGGCAAATCGGGTTTCGGGGGCAGAACAACATGGCGCAACGAATACATGTCGGGGGTCTTCAAAACCCGACAGCAAGGGAATTCGGGTTTCCGGATCGGGAAAACACATCGGAATAGCATGAAGAGGGAACATGATGCGCCACCGCCCAAACCCGATGCACATGCGAGTCATACCTCCGAACCCGAAAACAAGGGAAAACTTGGAAAATGCAGCGGAAGCGGAAGTCGGGAATACACGAACAGCAAGCATATGACGGGACTTCTTTCAAACCCGATTCAAAAATTATAGTTCGCCATTTTTTGGGTGGTTGGGGTTCTTACCTACCGCCATGAGGAGGAGTTAAGTACAGTCTTGGAGGTGGTTGGGGCAGATCCGAATCATTCTCTTCTCCCTCTCTTTTTCCTCATATAAAATGTAAGGAGGGGGCTGTTTTTTAAAGGTCGAACATTTTTGTTTTGTGCCTCCTCCCTTCTTCTCTTTGGCAGGTGGAGTTGTGGAGCTCAAGCCTCCCACATGGATGTAATGCACCTTTGCCTCTGGACATTTTTGCGGTGTATTGTATCAACCTTGAGCAAATAAATGCATGACTTTGTGGATGTTTCTCAACCCTCTATGTGTTTCATTTTGCATCCTCCCGATCTTTCACTTTGTGAATATGTTTATCTCAGTGCATGATTTTTGCATTGCATTTACGTGGTCTCGTGTTTAATTGGCAAAACGTATGTTCTTCATTCCTCGGTGCATCACCCCCTTAGCTTAGGTTTATTTTTATGCATTTCTCTCTCCCTGTCTCCTTGGTAGTTAGATTAGGTTTTTTTGGGTAAACCTCTACATTTCATTGGTGCATCTGAACAGAGGAATAGGAGCCGGCCTTCATCCGGAGAGCTTTTCCTATTTCGCAAGGTCCCACACTTGGGAAAAGCTCCATGTTGTGCGATCACACCGAGAGACTTTCAACCCATCACGTTGCGAGATTCCCAGGGGTGCTGTGATTTCGCATCAACAGGGAGCTTCATAGTGATGTTATTGTTACAGTTGGTATAGTTGACCATCACACTTGACTATACTCATTATCTCACTTTGATCCTACTTCAGATTCTTCACCCAACTTAGCTGGACTTGAGGATACTTTTGATCCCACTTCTAATGTTGAGGACATCTTTTCTAGCATAGTTGATTGTCATGATGATGGGGACCCACCTCCACCATCCACTTATCACTTGCCACATCTTGAGGAGTTATCTCTTGATCCACTCACTTCTGGTCCACTTCAGACACTTCAGGGAGTAGGCACTATGATTTAGGACTCATCAGGAATTGAGTACACTTCTTCACAAGTTCATGCCATTCCACCTTCCTTCCTTGCCACTACTTCGGATCTGTATTTCTTCATGGAGCAACTAGATTTTCCACTTCACATATGAAGCATTGTTCTTTGGACTAGAACAACACCTTGGCACTTCGGGGTATTCTTCCTCCTCTTCACTTAGCACAAGGTGACTTGTGACTAGATCATCTTCTTGGGAGGATGGATAGGCTTCTTCTTCTGTCCTTCTTCTTAGTAGTTTAGGAGATTGTTTTATATCTCTTGTAAGTAGAGGTTTTTCCCACTGGGTTTTCCCTCACTACTTGAGACTTTTGGTGTGCATGGGTACCTCATCAGGCTTATGGCCAAGACCCATTTTTCCTTTGTGTGTGTTTTTCTGACTTACCTTGCCCCATCCTAGTTTTAATGAAGGGGGTGATGGTGTAGGTGGTATTTTCATCACTTATTTAGTTATTTAGTGTTATTCCACCTCATTGAGTGATTCATCTCACTTAGGTGGACATGGATCTAGGTGGCATTTTAGTTATGATAGATTCCCTTACGAGAATCTTTCATATGTGTAAGTATGCGTCATAGGAATTACCTTCTAATTTGGGAAAGTAACTCCTCTTCTCCATCATGGAGGAATCTTATCTTACATGGGAGTTACACATTCACTCCCCTATTTGTACTCACCTCATTTTGATCCATGGAAATCCAAGGCATTCCATTCCACTCCATTTTTGAATCTTGAGCTCTCATATGCATGCACATTGCTTCTTAAAAGTTTTCTTTCTTTAATCTCACAACTCCTTCATTTTTAATGAAGTGAAACTATTCGATGCACATGGATTCCTTTAAATCCTTCATCCTTCAATCCTCTGTCATGAACCCATTCATGATGTTGATCCTATTCTTGCCACACATCTATTTCATATGGTTCTAATAATGAACGACATTTAGAAATTATAGCTGAATCGTGACTCACTTGAGTATGATCCTCAACACATCAACATATGGAATTATGTCATCATCCTTGATTATTTTAATGATTTTTTAAAAAGATCATGTCATTGCAAGACTATCAGATCATCCAATACTATAAATCGATCTCGAGTAGGTCCAAAATATTCTCATTCAATGGAAAATTCCTTGGAAGGTCAAATTTAAGATCTTTGGCTAGATTTAGCTTCATGATTTCTATCAACCACGTCAACATTCCTCACAACTCAATATTACACCTCTATGCCCCAGGTACCTCTTCCTTTTTAGGACAATACTTTCTTGATCGACAAAGCAATACTACCATGACTCAAGTTCCCCACATGGAACTAACAAAAACCTCTTCAATGAAACATTTATCTCTACTTTTGATGCCGATAATACAACTACTAGATGGACCCTAACGTCACTTACGTCTCCCGATCCTCCTCATCTCTTTTGGGGAAAGGCTACACCGTTACTAGATAAAGGAAAAGATAAAGTTGATGATGATGGGGAATCCATTAAATCTCTTCACATATCAATAGTTATTCTCGTGATGAATGTGTCTACGATGGTCCTATTATAGACCAAATAATCCTTGATGTCGCATAGGTAAAATGACATTCATGTTGCCAATCCTATTTGTCTAGGTATTTAGGTGAGGTGGACCTCTCTACTAACTAAAGGTGTCTCCCAAGTAGCATAATACTCAGTTCTTGTTTTATTTATCTATCTCCCGTTCTTCTCAATGAGAATTTTCCTAGTTGTTTAGGTTACTAGTTTATCGGTACTAGGGTTTTACGATAAGTGGTGAAAATATTTTCTCCTTCTAATTTAAGGGGATGGAATTCACTCACTACATCACTTACCTAAGTCTTTGTGTATATTATGTTTTAGGTTCATTGTGTGTTAATAACAAGGTAGTAATCTTTGATCGGTGATGCTCGAGTTTTTTTTTGAGATAGCCTTATTGGTAGTTATGTTGAGAATGATTTTATAATGGAAGTAGGGAGTGGAGGAATCTAATTTCTGTCATGTATTTGAAAGAAAAATTATGTTCGACATTATTTTACATTTAAATTAGTTTTTAAAATTTATATATTTGTAATAGCCAACTCAAATTTTGAAAATCAATATAAAAGCTATTTTTTTAATATTAATAAAAATTAAAAAATAATAAATAAAAACAAACAACCAAAAATTAAAGAGAACAAACATAAAAAAATCAAATAAGTATTAACACAAATAAATAGGGCATCTTCTTCAATGTTGCACTTTAAAGTGATATTCTTCCTTTTCCTTTTCACTATTTTCTAAAGTTAATGCTAAGATGTGGTAGTTTTATCTTTTAGTTTTTATATGATTTAAATTTTTTTATACCTCTATTTATCTATCTATTTACCTATTAAATAGTATGCTAGACCTATTTACCTATTTAAGTTATTTAGGTACATATTAGGTAAATCTTATAATTTAAAGTATCTATATACTTTGAATTTGTTATATTTCTATTATATCTATTTACTTACACACACACACACACACACACACACACACACACACACACACACACACACACACACACACACACACACACACACACACACACACACACACACACACACACACACATCTATTTACCTATTAAATATTATGATACACATATATTTACCTATTTAAGTTATTTAGCTATTTATTAGGTAAATATTTAATGTATTATAAATTCTATAAGGATTTAACTTAGGTATTTCATGGCATAATGATGTTAAATCTTGATAAATCTCATATATGTTAATTTAGGATGTATCCTTAATGTATTTCTTATTCTTATTACATATGAATTTAAATATTTAATTTACAATCTAAGTTAAATCAGGTATGTTAAATTTATAATGTTGGCAAAAATGTCCTTCCACTAAATTATACATCCACTTTCGATTCAAACTTCTATAGTGTTGGCTGAAAAATTAGTATTTGAAGGCACAACTAATAGCTCGGGGAAAACAATCCCTCCTCTTTAATGGGAGGTTCCATTATTCAAACTAAAATCTGGAACTATAAAATATTTAAAAATTTACCAACTAATAAGTTTCAATGAGGATGTTAGAGGGATTGGATAATTTCATGATTTAAAATACACAAGAAGCATTGGGAAAATAATAATCGAAAGAATGCATTGGTGTAAGATATTGTCAAGAAGGATAAATTAGGAACACATAATTCTTCTTAAAATTTATCGATCAAGGACAAAAAGTTCCTTCTTGGTTGTACAAGATCACCACACATACACATATTGAAAATATGGGAGATAAATACAAACACTTTCAAACAAGAATATTATAGATATGTTTTTACTCCTACACGTAAATATAACTTGAGGATATACCTTCACGCATGATGGGATTTATCAAAATGAACAAGATTTAAATTGAATCAAATTTCAACAATTCCTAATCTATGAATAAGAACACAAAGTTTCAACACCCAAATAATGTAAACAATACATAACATGAAATAGAAACAGGAAAGGAAAACAAAAAGAACAAGAAGTGAGAGGGAGAGAATGGTTCTTATTCGTATTCAAAATCAATACTTCCTACATTAAAAAATGTACCAACATCAAACGACCTTTACAAAGAAAATGAAGCCTTATATAGGTAAGGGGGAAAGGAGTAACCACCCTAACTAACTAGTTTATTCAATTAAGTGATAAAACACTTAGTTAAATGAGTTACATTCATATGAATTTATATCATATATTTTCCTTTAAAAAAAAAAAAAGTCAATCACAAAATAAAACAACTAGCATTATCATGAGCCTAGAGAAGAATGAAGAGAGGAAATAAAAGAGGAAGGAAATTTTAGCTTCAGAACATGCATCTAGAATCTTGTGAATGCAATAAAAATATTTGTATCTTTTGAAAATATACTATTAGTGTTATCACCATATCACAACACCCTCTGATTTGCACAAGTGTGAGTGCTTGAGCTCACGGTGTGACTAGATAACATGGGTACTATCTCCAAGTTGTGGGACTTGTTACTTGAGATAGAACTCTAGAGAAAGTTAGCTCTTCTTCCTAATCCTAGTAAAAACTAACTCTATTGAGATGAAGCTACTAAATATCTCTATCCTAAAATTCCCAAGTGACTAGGGAGAGAGAATTAGCATGAAAATGAAGGAAAACTACACTACAAAGGTAATGCACCAAAACAAGGGAATGAGAACAATTTCCAATGTGTGAAAATGAAAGCAAAATGTAGATCAGAGAGGGTGATGACAATTCTCCACAATATAATAAAAACATTCATAGCACATTTATATGCATACACAATAATAATAAGTCCTTGCAAGAGTATAAGTAGACACAAATATTTGCAATGACATTAGAGAGGCAAGGAGAATGCAACAAACTCAGCAAGGGAAGATACATCCAAAAAATTGAATCTATTGCTTCATTAATATGCACCATCCAAAATATCAGAAAGGAAAGGCCTAGATCACCATGCAAGGAGTCCACTACAAATTCCTACAACACATTGGCTTAAAAGCCAAAATGATAGAGTCTTCTTTACTCAAACTATCCTCCTTTTACAATGAGCCCAACACTTCAATTTATAGAATTTTGGAAGAGAGAGAGAGAGAGATGAAATTCCCAAAATATACTTTCCAACCACTTGAAAGATGTCATAATTGTGCCCAAATGGTGATATATGACCTGCAGAAGGCACCCCATACTGTCCCATGACTTGCAGTAGTGAAAAATGTCTTCCCATGCCTCATTAAATGCTTCTCCAATGACGTTTCAACAACCAAATAGAAATGGGATCATTTTACTTAAAAAAACCATCAAAAATTCATAAATTTATACATTTTCTTGATTTGTGTGTGATGGTATTTTAACCATGATTCCAACGAGACCAATTTTGTGAAAATCCGTTGAAAATTGCTCAAGTTATGATCCTCTGAGTGTGAGCAACTATTTTGAGTTTGCAAGGGATTTCTTGCTTTTTACGAATTTGAACATTTAAAATTTTGGAGCTGGATATGTTTATTTATTTTCACATACCTACTCTTACTAAAAATAAGAAATAATGTTTTTTGGCATAGAGGATGTCGAGAAATTTCTGAAAAGTCCAAATTTGTCAAAATTGGAGCTCTTGGTCAAAAGTTATGCTCGTTTGAAGTTCAGGGTCGAGATGTTTCACACGGGTTCTCATAATCTACAATACTAGATTTTTACCCCCCTTCACTTTGATATGTGGGTATTTTGGGTTTTCGGAGAACTCATGGCATTGGGGTACAAGGGCCTCTTAGGCCTCCAAACTCTGCTTCATCCGCGATGCACTCTATCTCCTTGATGTGTGGCAATTTCACCTCTATGAGGAACTCATGTCCCCATGTTACTTGGACCGTCTAGGCCTCGAACTTCCTCCTTCTTTGCAATACATTGGATATGAATCCATTCGTTTTAAATTGGGTAAATTAGATTTTCTGGGTACTTGTGGCCTAATGGAACTTGAACCACATGGGCTACGAACTTCCATTTTTCTCAATACATTGAATCCACTTCAATTCCTTTACAAATCAGGTATATCGGGATTTCAGGAACTCATGGCCCGATGGAACTTGTGCCACTTGGTCCATCGAACCTAATTTATCCATGAATAATTTTTTCCTTATCATTTTGGACCCGTGTTGTGGACGAGGAATCCTAGTTCCATCCGCAGCCCTGCAGACCGTAATACAATAAAATATGCCTTTTCCCCATTTCTCTAAAATTTTAGCAATTTTTCACTAACTCCTTATATTTTTATTGAATAGGAAGTTAGAGAAAATCAAGGGGTTCCTCCAAAATCCATTTTTTTGTGTTTTCACCATTTCTGCCTGTTCAAGTTTAAAGAAATTATGCAAGTTATCAAAATTTACCTTGGGATAAATTTTGGATAAAAATTAGTTAAATTAATCATCCATATGCCCAAATAATTCTCCATCTCTCGAACTTTTGCTTCCATACCGAGACAATCCTTTTATAGCTTCTATAATTACATTGTTAAGATCTCGATAATTCTTTAATTTTTTCCTTGTATATATTTTCTATTTTGCACAAGTATTTCTAGATCAATTTATAGCAATGATCATTAATCTTATTAACTGAATTCCATTGAGGTGAATTGTCCTAAAAATGATCACACCAAAGAGCTCTCAAATTAGTAAATATTTCGGACTTTAAGGATCCTCCTTATGAATAGAATTCTATAGCTCGGTAGAGAGGATTCCTTAAGGAATTTTATCCTCCATTCCACACCGAATGACCAATTTTGAGACAAACTATGCTTAGAATAATCAAATATATTCTCATCGGTTCAATCCGTGATACAAAGATTTTATATGACATCGACTAGATCTTCACTTCTTTCTCAATTGTCTCAATACCTAAACTGGTTCAATTTTGAGCTGAAATTATGTTATCATATGTTTTACAAGATTCATCAACAAAATCTAGTCAAGTGAGGATACATTTTTGTATCCATGCCTCTACTAATTTTCCCAAAAATGTGTGCTTATGAATCTCAGTAATTTCCTTTAGATCAATACCAACAGTCATAGGAGTTGGTGCGAGTGTAGACAAGGGAGTTGGATATAATGGAGTATTATTTGATGATAAGAAGGATTTTATAAAGTTTTCCAATACTTGCACCCGATCCTCTAATTTTTCATGAGTTTTTAATCTTTTTAACCCTTTCAATAACCTTAGAAGCAATTTCCTTAAGGTTGTGCACTTCACCCTCGTGGGTCGAATCTCCCAAGGAAATCCTAGTCAAATCATAATCAAATACATACATGTATTTTTCACTCTTTCCTCCCTTTGGTTTGGCAATTTCTATGAATTGCTACCTTGTGGAATAAAAAAATAGAAAAAGAAACAATCTTTTATTTCTCTAGAGGAGGAGGATAAGTATCCATAAGAGAATATAATGCATCAAATTTAGGGACTTCAACCTTGGATTTAGCTTCTCTCTTACTAATATAAACCATAGGTTGCACCAAATTAAATGAATCCCTAGATGAAGTTCCTAGAGGAGGAAAGGTAAGAGAAAGTTATGAAGGAGGAGGTTAAGAGAATGTGATTGATATAGTAGTTTTTACAAGGAAGAAGAGGGTATTCTTACATCCAACTGGGCTTGGAGGCACTTATTTTTCCGATTCACCTCAATTTCCTTTTATTATTCATCATCACTCCCTTCACATTCTACCTCATTCTATTCTTCTTCTTCATTATTTTTGTTGGTTTCTTCCTCACCTTTCTTCCTTTATTTATCTGATTTTTCAAGAGACGAGTCTCCACCCACCTCTTGTGTTTCATCTTAACCATCATATCCTTTTTAGGAGTTTCAATTGACTTCTCTCCCTCTTTAGTTTTATCTTTCTTAGTATAGAATTCAGTTCTTGAGTCTAGCTATGAGGGAGGAGTTTGATGAGGAGCAATAGCTTTTTATGAAAATGTTTCCTCTTGAGAAGAAACTCCTTGTTAAGAAGCATTCAATTCCTTCAATTTTGTATTAAACCAATTCCTTTTCCTTACAAGAACATGAGTGTTAAAATCATTTGGATTATCCTTTTCCTTTTGAGACCAATCAATGGTAGGAAGAGGTGTGTACTTGAATGGAATTAGTGAATCCAAGAGAAAAATATTTGAACCACCATTGACCATTTCCTTTGGTACTATGTACAACTTGAAATCTTGGATTTTTTTGTTTAGGGTTAACCTTTCATATGCTATTTTTTGACTTCATAGTCATCTTGAAAGTCTACCCAATAGTATTCAAATGTTGGTAGGTGATGATAAGAGAGTCAAAGATTATTACCAATAAATTTATTATTTGTCAAAAAAATCCCTTATCTGAAAAGGGTGAAAATTGAAAGGAGAGATGGTTCTCTCAACATTTTGGGCATCAAGGGAAAAAATATGTGTGTAATTTCCCAAAGTTATGGGGAATTGGATCCTAAATATATTATTGTATCTACAAGTTCTATGGAGGAGGTCCAACTGTCTACAAAGTTCAAATAGAATGATTTTTTCACTATAATAGATAGGAAGCTTGCAAGGAGCTCCCTCAAATCATGTTGTTCGGATATATGATTTTTTTTTGAATTGGATAAACATGCTGCCATAAAAAGAGATCAACTAACTAGCTTCCTATGAAATCCTACTTGTTACATTTCCTTCCAATAATATTACTAGAAACATTATGAAGGTATCATTCACTCTTCCATGGTGAATCTTACTATTTTCATAATTCAAATGAGTATAGAAATCATAGATACCAAGATTCTACTTGTTGTCTTAACTTGACAAGCCAATCCATATTTTGTACCCAATTATGGGGTACATCAGATAGGAAGTCATGTAGAAGGTTTTTGTTTGATTTACTTATTGTAACATTCCCATTTTAAAACTTTAGAAACAAGGGATTTTTTTAAAGTAACGTTCTTTGTTCTAAATACATAATTTAGAACAAACATTCCATAACATCCATTCTTATAAAAATAACCATATGCTGCTATAATGACTCGGTGTGCCACCAATCTATTCATTTCATGACTCGGCGAACTATTGATCTATTCATGTTTAACATTAAGTAATGAATAATTTTCTGTATACTAAGTATACTTGGTTCTCTTACCCTATTCGGGGTATTGAGTGATATGTCTGGGAACCTATCTAAATATTTGCTACTAATATTCATCTGCATCTCGATCCTTAGACTAGGTGACATAGGACAATGTAATCAGTAGCTTGCGATACTTTGGCCAAATTTTTCTAACATACTGTTCAGTATTACTCATTCCTTGATGGCATACTCATCAATCCGAATACATCCTTCACCTCACTCAATTGTTATCTAGAATGTCCTTTACTGACTTCCGTCAGTCCACTTGCCCATGGTTTATCCCTAGTTCAAGTTAACAACATAGATTATGATAGGGAGAGACTCACAAAGACTTAAGATATATTGGCATACTAGGTCAACCTAGGTTAACCCCATGTGCCAAGGTACCCAGAGTTATAGAGGGTTACTTCATGTCATATTTATGTTACTACCCAGTCCTAGAGAAAAACTAAGTTCAAGTCCATAAGCGTGTAGATCTAGATGATCAATGCAGAAGGGTGTTTCCACATGTCAACTACAATGCTATATCCTCAAGAAGATCCTAATATTCTCGAAGGTACAATTTGTAGTTGGCATGTGCCAACATCCTATAGAACAACCTCATCGAGATGTACATACCCCTAGGAGATTATTAATATTTAATTAATTTGGATATTTAATAGCAGATTTCAGCAACCTTGTCCAAATCCTAATCCAACTTTTCCTAAGTTCCCTTCCAAATCAGGTTCCATTAATCCTTTGAGAACTTCCTTAACTCATGATTGCTTTCGATGTTCGTTAATTTTGGCTTAATACGCAATTACCAAAAAGAGAGGACAACAACCTCATAAGTTTTGTTAATGTGACTTGACCATTCAAGGAAGTGTAACGACCACCTAGATCGTAACTTATTAGACTTTATTAAATGAGGTCTAATGAGTATAAATCATATCTTCCTTGTCTTCTTGTTTACTTTTACATGAGTGAGGAAGAGTCTTCCTCTTCATAGTTAAGTTCTAGGGTTTTAACACACCCTTTTTGTTCTTTTCATAATCTATAGTTTTCATTGTGTGTTCATTACACATCACCTTACTATATTAAATTGTTTATATAAGAACATTGAATTCTGCAACTTATCTAGCTGCATCTTAATTAGGGAGATTACTCTAATTCCCTTTTTTATCCTACTTATTCAAGAATCCTCATTTAATCATATAATTAATATGAAGAATATCAACAAGATAAGATTTCATTTCTTTTACAAAGGAACAAGATAATTCACACAACTTATGCAAGTAAGTTCTCATCCTTCAATTTCATTTCCAAACTTATACCTTTACAAACTTATGCATTTAAAACTTATACATTTTAGGCTTACTGTATGACAACAATCTTCATTCAAAAAGGAATAATAATTTTCTTTTTCAATACATCTCAAGAACGAATAAGAATTCTTCACTATAATCAAACTTAGATCAGCCAATGCATCATATAATATTTTGCCATCTTATATCACTTACGAAGTCCATCTAGCAAAAATTACTAGCATGGGTCAGTTCAATGAACTGAGCATGATAAGCACTAAGCCTTAAAACGAAGTGCATTCCACTAATTGTTCCAATAAAAACAACCTTGCTTTAATGAACAATTAGTATTTCATACTTTAATCATAAGTAATAACAACAAAAAAAAGAAGATCATTAATGAACTAAAGTTCACTTCTAAAGAAGAACAAATTATAATCTATAATATCTGTCTTACAATTAAGGTATGGCTGGTCCTATCATTCATCTTAATCAACAGAACATAACATCTTATTGTTCTCATTCTACCAATTCGAATACAACACTTATCTTAACTATAAGATACAAGAAGTGTTTTCAGAAGGTTCATACTAGGATGTTTCGTCTAACTTTCTAGCAAGAAGAAGAGAAACCATTTTCATTATGCTGAAGTACATAATATCCACAAGGTAGAAATAGGTTCATATGATAACCTAAGTTGTTTCATCTTAAGATTAACTATTTCAAATCAAACATTTAAGATATTCATCAGAATAGGAATAAATAAAGATCCCAGATGGAAGGATGAAACATCAACCAACCAGCATGATACATTTTTATCAAACCAGACATCACTCTCCTTCTATTTCATTTCCATTAATGATAAGTAAGAGAAGGTTAGCCAAATTAATGATTAACTCTTCCTATAGAACAATCAACAAAAGATTCCAAACAAATGAACTTATTCCCAACTGTATTAGAAAAGAAGATTAATAGAAATGATCCTAACCCATAGTCATTTCCTTTAACTTAATTAACAAAGTCCCTTCTTCAAATATATATAGTTCAAGTTCATATAAGGATTCCAAAGGAAGAACAAGAACACCTTAAAGTGAATAGGTATCTACTGAAACTTTTCCTTTAAAAACTCCCTATAGTAAGCAAAGGATCCATTCAAATAGGAACATTAGAGCAGTGAAGGTCATACATAGTCCATTTACACAAAAGAACCATAAATAATTCTTTTACGGTTCTTCATTTCTTTATGGAAACCTAACAGAAGAAAAATCTGAGTAAATGCTAACACCCGAAATTACCCAAGAGTTAAATCAAACAATATTATTTACCATACTTTTCAACATATTGCTTCAAGAATAGAAATAAAGAATGAATTCCCAATAAGATTCGTAAACTACAAAGATGGTTCCAGTCAAAATCTAACAGAGTTTACCAACCGAATCATAAAACCATATTTCCAGTTTTCTCCATGCACATGCATCTGTTTCCTCCTAGGAATTTAGAGTTTTAAAATAGTTTCCTATAGTAATAAACTCAATAAATATGATAGGATCTTACAACATAATTACAAGATACCTTCTGCCTAAGATTCGAAATACCAATCTGAGTGCCATGTGGAACATAAGTTCTTACCAAGATCAAAATCATTCACTGATTTTAAACAAGTTCAGGCAACTTAAGTTCCCTTTTGATTTGTATCTTTTAACAAAGAAAACTAGAAAGAATCTCAACTGGACCGACACCTTGCTCAGGTTTCAAATTCCAACAATAAGAAACAATTTCCTCGACTCATTTTGCATCACAATACTCCTTTTGGAGTTACTATAACTTTCACATTCTAATGCTAGATAAAATGCAATGAACAACATTTAAACAGTTCAAATTAAAAATCAAGCATCATGTTTGAATAACTGTCGTATCAAACCTTGCTCAACAGCTGAAGCGGTTTGGGAGATCACTTAAAAGAGTTCAGACCAACACCATGTAAGTGCTAAGGCCGTATTCATAATGAACTCACAATACAATACACAAGGTCACAGTAAAACACAAACATCAACCAAATGCGGACCAGTAACAATTCATAATATCCTGATAACACCACATAATTCTCATGCCGTGTTAGGGTTTCAGCAACAACAAATGTTCGCAGGTTTGAAAACAAGAACCAACCAACTACTACTCTATTCATAGCTCCATATACTTACGAAGTGAAAAACAAGCATAACAACACCAAGAACCCGACCATAGTTCTCAAATACCCACAAGTTTCCAACAGAACTTGAGCTTACATACAAGTTTTCATAACAAACTAGAGCTTTTTACCAACACAAGATCACAAAACAATAGCTTCATAGATACAGTGGATGCAAGATTCTCTAAAGAACTGTAGTGAGAATACATTCGTTTGAAAGTAACAAAACCTAACTGAAATTACCAAATTCAGTTAAGCCAAACAGAGTTACAGAATCATTTTTGCATGTGTTTTGCATGAGTTCAAACAATCACTTACTATATCTTAAACTAGACCACTTTTGCAAAGGATTCAAACCAAGAATACAAGACTTAATAAACTCAGTAACCAAACAACCAAATACATCATGCAATGCTTAAAACTCACAGAGCAAAGTTGTTTTAATGAAAACACTTAGAGGAAAGCAAGAGATTTTAATAGTTAGAGCCTATCATGCCTGATAGTGTCTCTGTCAAATCGAAGAAGACCTCTAGCCAAGCTCACTCCTTCTCCTCTTTTCCATGAAAGATCAAACAACTAGATACCTCTTCCACAATGCCTCTTATAAATTCCATGAAACGAAAATAGATTCGAAACCTCAAAAATAGCCATGAAGTGCAGTTCAACCTGCTGGTTCGAAAAACCAGAGTGCATGTAGAGTGAAAATTGGAAAACATGCAAAGTGAAACAACCCAAGAAAAATCCGCTGGCATGCCTACCAAGATGGTTTGGGCTCATAAACCAAAAGCAATTAATTCCATTAATTCCAAATCTCCTGCCTAATATTCCTTGCCACCACTTGCCAAGTCTAGCGAATGCCAAGTCTAAATTAACACGTGTTTCCATTTTAGTGATACTGCCACCTAAGCCTCCGCCAAGCCAACTAACCCCTACCAAATGGTAGTACCGAGTGCAATAAAAACCTTATCAACATCATAAATGCCTTAGGAACTGTCACCAATATGCATGCGACTACATAAGTCCCCATTCATGCCCAATAGTTTAGGATAGGTTACTTGCTTAGGTTAGATCTTAGGTAGATTAAAGTTTATACCTTAGGATATAACACTAACAACTAACCCCCACCATAGGCCTTAGCAATTAGGTTTAGATAAACCCTCATAGGTAAATAATTCAAAGTGCCATAGTTTAAAACACTAGGTTAGGTCACCATATAGCCTTGTAGTAATAGGTTCAATGTTTAGTTTTAATACCTAGTAACTTTTTCCAATTCCCTTAGCACCAAGTTTAGGTTAGAATCAGAATTATATCAAGTTACATAGCTTAGGTAGGAAATAATTTTACTTGGCTTAGGATTCGATTCTCTCCTACAACATGAAACAGGATGAAATCCCAATTACGTCGATAATGACTGCCATGGTCGATCTCTAGAGACCCAAACGAAACATACCACTGAATGGAAATATTTTCACACAAAAGATAATTAAAGAACTTGTATCTACTAAGTTCATTCCATGTGTTTCTCATTTCATGGAATGCTAATTCATCGATTGTTCACTCGAACAAATTTAAAACATTCCTTGGATCACTGAAATTGATCCAAGGATGAGTCGGAAATAAACAGATAAGTTTACAACTCTTAAAACCAATTTGCAATCTCACCTTCAAGAAGTGAAAAATGAATTTAGGAAAACTATTCTAGTTCAGTCAGAAGATCTTAAGAGCAGAAAAGACTTATCCACATCAAGCATGATTTCCCCAAAGTCAAAAGAACATATCCTACAAAGGAAAATCACATGCCAACAATTGAGATGCAAAGGAAGAAAATAAAAACTGTCAAGGGTGTTACATGCTTCCCTCCTAAAAGGAATCATCATCCCGATGATTATTTCTTCTAAAAATTTACATCAAGGATAGTCAAATCCTTCACTTTTCTTACTCAAAGTCAAAATTTTCAAAATCTTATAGTTCCAGAATTCAGCATTAAATAACTATTTGTTCAAATTAAATAATTATCTACCCAAAACTGGCTTACTTAATGTCATACAAAGATGAAATCATAAATCTTTATCAGTCAAAAGATTCAATTCTATTCAAATAAATATGGAAAAACAATTTTTATATCCTCTAGATTTTCCCAAGACACTTTCCTCGTTAAACTAGTCCCATTAGACCTTACATTGACTTATTTATCTATTTCTTAAATGTAATCGGCAAGTTTTCAAAGACTCGAATGGGTTTAACCACGATTATCCCCGGGTCTTGGACTGCAAGGAATTCCAATTTAACACATGTGATAAATCTGAAACATATTTCTTAAGCAAAGAAATATGGAAAACATCATGCATTTGTGACAAAGCGGTGGTAGTGATAAACGATAAGCTACGGGGTTGATTACTTCAACTATTTCAAAGCTCCCACATAACGAGGTGATAACTTGGCAGCCTTGCCAAAAGTTATAGAGCTCTTTTTGGTTTAAGCCAAAGAAAATCCTTCTCTCCAAGTTCAAATTTCCCCAAACCTTCTTTAAGTAAGAATAACTCTTTTGCCTATCTACGCTTTCTTTCAAGCGTTCACAAATCATTTTAACTTGTTGTTCCATTTCCGTAAGGATTTCAGTCCAATTATCTCTCTATCCTCAATGCTATCCCAACTAATATGGGTTCTACATTTCCTTCCGTAAAGCACCTCGAAAGGTGCCATGAGAAGCATGATATGTGTTATTGTATGCAAATTCAACTAATGAAAGGTACTTCTCTCACTTGTCTTCTTGATCCATACAAAGACATCCGTAACATATCCTCCAAAACCTAATTTACTCTTTCAGTCTGTCCATCTGTTTCTAGATGATACGTAGAACTGAAATTCAATTTAGTTCCAAGAGCTGCATTAAGCATTTGCCAAAACCTTGACGTCATTCTAGGGTCTCTATCAGATATGATTAATTTAGGTACTCCGTGTAATCTGAAAATTTCATGTACAAATCTTCTAGCCAAAACAGAGAATCATCCTTTAGATTTCCAACAATAAAATGAGCTACTTTCATTAGTTTGTCAACTACTACTAAAATAACATCATGTTTATTTCTTGACATAGGAAATCCTTGTACAAAATCCATGCTTATTACCTGCCATTTGTACTGCGGTATGCTATGAGGATACAATAAACCAGCTGGGTGCATATGCTCCACTTTTACACATTGACATTCAAGACAATGAGTCACAAAATCAATAACATCCTTTTTCATTCCTTTCTAGAAATATTGTTGTCTTATATCAACAAGCATTTTTGTAATGCCAGGGTGTCCCGAAAAAGGTGAATTGTGAAACTCTGCTAACAATTTCCTCCTCAAATCGTTAGGCAAAGGTATGTATACTTTGTTTTCATATCGTAAGATTCCTTCATTATCAAAGTGAAAACCTTTATATCTTTCATCCTTTGGGTCTGCAACAAGTGCAATTTTTACTTGCTGAAAGTAAGAGTCAGATTCCATAACACTTTTTACTTCATCCTTAAATTGAGTTCTTAGTGTTATAAGAGCAGAAATGTGCTTCCTACACCTTAGAGCATTAGCTACTCTATTCTCTTTTCCTTTAATGTAACTTATGTCAAAATACGAGGGTGTCATACCGTAATAAATGTGAGTGGTTGATTCTACATTTTTGGACTTTGACCCCACATCACACCCTCCAAAATCTGAAATTTCAAACTTTTGGGATTCGAAACTTTGGGATTTTTACTTCAAAGGTTGATCTCATTGTTCCTCTAGCAAGACGGCTCAAAGGTTCCAAAATTCCAAACCTCTAAAGTCTAAAATTCAGACTTTGTAGTTCATATTGTATGTGACACTTTGTTCATCCACCCAAGCCTCGGAATGGTCCAAAATTTTGAAACCCTAAAGTCTAAAATTCAGACTTTAGGTTTTAGATCTTTTTATTTTCGGGCTTGTGGCACTGTTCATTCACCCAATTTGCCAAAATATCTCGAACCTCTAAAATCACGAAGCCCAAATTTCAAAGTTCGTGTTTCGGACCTTTTGATTTTTGAGCTTCTATCACTGTTCATCTGCCTAAATTTCAGAAACCTCCAAACCTCCAAAATCCTGAACCCCAAATTTTGGAGTTCAGGTTTCGGAACTGTTGCTTCTCCCTTCTTTCAGGCTTCATACCCCTAAGTTACTAAAATGCACCTCGAACTACCCCTGAACGACTTCACCTCTGAAGTCCAAATTTTGGACTTCAGAGTTTGGACTCCACCATTCCTTGAGCTAGCTTGAAATCTCGAGGTCTCCAATTTCCAAAGTTTGAATTTTGGACTTTAGAATTTGGACCTTTCGGACACTATAAGCTCATCGATTTTGACTTTGGCCCACCGAGTCGGAATGCTTCCATGTCCTAAGTTTGAACTCCTTGACTCCAAAATTCCTTATTTGCTTAAACTCACTCAGCTCGAACCTGAAATGTGGGACCCCATGGCTAAAATGATCGCTCTATTTTATTTTGCGTCATGATTTTCCAATTTCACCTTAGGGGAAAAACTGGATAACAATTTGGTGACTCATGGGGTTACCTTCCTCCTAGGTGAAATATCAACTGCCATGAAGTAACCATTGGGCATGGAGTTATAAATGATAGCCTAATACTAATCTTGTACATGAAACTTTCTCCCAATTGCTTGCAACCTGTTGTCCCTTGACCTACTCCACTTTCCGCACTCTCAATTTTCATAAGGAAATCTTGTAGTTAAAATTTGTGAGAGTAGAAAATTGTTAAAACCTAGGGCTTTCACTTGTTCCTGAAATGGATTGTCTCGAAACCTGATTTTAATTTCTCTGCATTCATTTCCTTTGAAATTAGTAACTATTCCACACAAGTATGAATTGATTTCCTGTTACAACATTCATTGGGAGGCACATTGAATTGCATAGTGATATAATCTAGGAGTAATAAAACCTGTGCCGAAGGCACTTAGGAAATTGAAACCTAAACTACAACAAGATAATGTGCATACACACTTAGAGGAATTAAAATCCTAGGATAATATTTACAAGAGTGAAACCTTTATTTTTCAAGATCAATGTTTAAGATAGATCACGTTCACCGAATCGAAGTTCCTCTCCATCCAAAGTAGACAATTAGAAGGCATTTCTACTTTTACATCTAGTGACCATGTAGGGGCCAATCCAAATGGCATCAAACTTGGAATTCCTACCCAGTTTTTCTCGATTTGCATCCCACTTTAGACTAAGTCCCCTTCCCGGAAATGTCCTTGCTCTTTCTTTCTTATCAACACATCTTTTGACTAAGGCCTGATCTTTCTCCATCATTTGTACTACATGTTATCTGATTTCTTCTAATTCCATCAACTCTACATACCTATCTTTCATCGATTCAATTTCTAAAAACTCCAATTGCCTCATGAAATCCAATGCGGGTAGCTCTAATGATATCGGTAAGACTGCTTCTTTGCTTCCTTGTTGTAGACCACCTTATAGGAGAGCTACCTATTAACATCTTTGGTGTTATCCTGTCAACCCAAAAGGATGATTTGAGCCTGGTATGCCATGTTCTTTAATTTTCATCAAAATTCCTCACAATGATCTTCAACAAGTTCTTGTTCATGGACTCTGCTTATTCATTACCCTGCAGGTAATAATTAGAATAGGTGCTCAAATAGATTTCATTTCTAATATCTCATTTTGTGATCTTGGAACCTAATAACACTAATACATTGTTTGATATTATAGTGGCTAGACCTTATTGAACATTGTGATTATTCCTTCATAGAAGTCTAGTATGCTAGACTCATTTTCTTCCTTGAGTGCTATTGCCTCGGTCCACTTGGTGAAATAGTTTGTTGCTTATCAGAATCCATTTGTAACTTTGGCTTGAATTTGGATTGATGACCCCAATGAAGTCCAATCCCCATTATATGAATGGCTGATCAACTAAAATTAGGTTCAATGGAAGTGATACTAACCTTTCCTTTCCTATGAAGAATGCACATTTTTAGACCTTTTGATCCAGGTGTGTAGCAGTCACTAAACATTGTGGGCCAATAGTATCCCACCTTCATTATCTTGAGTGTTGTTACTGCGGGGAAAAATTACCTCGACATCTCCATCGTGAAACTCCTGTAACACCCTTTAAATTTGATTAATTCCAATACACCTCAACATGACACCATTGATGTCTTTTTGAACAAAACACCATCAACACGCACATATGGAATGACTTGTAAGCTGAAGTATCTCCGCTTGGATTTTCTCATTTTTTGGGGGCATATGCCTGTTTGTAAGAAGTGCATCATGTTATGATCCCAACAAGGAGTATGTACATCATCATTTGATTTCTCTTGACTATCTTGTAGCACCAAAAAAGCTTTCTTTTCCATCACTTCATCATGTTGACTTAAGGGTAGTTGTTCACATAATCCCTTCCCATAGACCAACTTGGTGACTTTGATTTCAATGTCATATTCCATGACATGAGTGATCCATCCTGCACATTTCTCATTCAAATCCTTGTTTAGAAGGAAGTCTTTGATTCTGCATGTGATACCATCAACTGAATCCTGTTGTTTGAGACTAGGTGTTTGAACTTATTTAAACTCCTGATTACTATGAGGACATGCTTCTTGATGAAGGAGTACATCACTTCATAGTCCTCCAAAATATGACTAAAGAAGGCAACCGAATGTTCAAATCCTTCTTTAGTTTGTTGCACTAAAATTGTGGAAATCGTATCTGAACCACCGAAGGCATAAAGCATGAAATCCTTGGAGAATTCTGGATTGATGAGAGTTGGGGCTTAAGATATAGCCTCTTTGATAGCCTTGAAACTTGATTTTCCCTCATCTATCCACTTGAATGCCATCCTATTCTTCAAAATCAATGTTATTGGTTTGAAAAGAGCAGAAAAATTTGGTACAATCTTGTGAATAAATTTGATTCTTCCTAAGAAGCTCTCAAGAGCCTTCTTATGACTTGGTAAGGGTAATGCTTGAATTACTTCAACTCTCTCTCGGTCAATCATCAATTCTTTATTTGACACAATATGACCTAGGAGCTTGCCTTCGTGAGCTAGGAATATGCATTTTTTGGGATTCAATGATACCCCAAATCTCCTACGCCTCTGAAAGACTCGTCTTAGATGAAAAAGGTGATTTGTTGAATTTTTGGAGAACACATTGATATCGTCAAGGTACGCTAGAAATATTTTTTTGATCAACCCCTTGAATTCCATATCCATTTCCCTTTGGAAAGTGGCTCCAAAATTTGATAGTCCAAATGAAATCTTTCGATAGGCATAGGTGCCCCACTTAGTGGTGAAAGCTATTTTGAACTAATCGTCTTCTTTCACCATTATTTGATTATATCCTGAGTAGCCATCTAGGAGGGAAAATATTTCTGAACCATCTGCCACCTGCAAGATTTGATCCATTGAAGGGAGTGGGTAGTGGTCTTTGAGATATGCCCCTATTCAAATCCTGAAAGTCCATGCACAACTGAATTTCTTCATTCTATTTCCTAAACGGCACCAAATTTGCAACCCAACTTGAGTGCTTGATTGGAAATATAATGCTCACCTCTATCAAGTTATTCAAATCTTTCTTCATTAGATGATCAATGTGAGGATTGATTGGTATTTTATTTTTCCTAATAGGTTTGGCATCTAGAACCAGTTCTATTGTATGTTGTGCCAAATTTGGATTGAATCCTCTCAGGGATTTATAACTCTAGGAGAAGACATCTAAAAAATATTGGAAAATTTATATGAACTCATATATTTCCTGCTCAGTGGCCACTTTTCCAATTTGGAGTGTTTTACCTTCTATTGAAATCGGTTCTGAATCCTCTTGTTTGATCTCTATGTTGGCTTTTTCTTTACGAAATTGGTAATTAGAATTTAAAATGGACTCCAACATCACCAATTCTTTGGGAAGCTTGTTTGTCTACCGTTGCACTACTTGATCCCTGTACTGCTGCTCCAATCTCTCCTAGTTCATAGCTGATAATTTAGCCTCTTCCTGCAATAAATGAATAATTTGTTGATCATTTTTGAACACCTACCATCTCATGTTGTTATCTCGAACTACTTTGGCCTTACAATCGATGGATATATGGTCTGTGTTCTATATATTTTGATACTATCCACAACATCAATAGTTGCCCCAATGGCTATGGAATTGATGTTGAATGCTTCAAATTCATGGGTATGGACTTGATGTTAAATGCTTCAAATTACTCAATTAGGTCCCTTACCCTATTTTGGTAGCTATGGAGTAGGTCATGTTATGAAACATGTTGTCCCCTGACTTGATTAACAATCAATTCACTATCCCTGAACACATGTAAGTTCTTTATGCCTCTTTTCCGGCCTAATGAAGTCCATGAACCAAGGCCTCATATTCGGTTGTGTTGTTTGAACAGGGGAAAATAGAAATGAAAACCTAAATACTAATTGATGTTAAGTGGTGAAACCAACATTGTACCTCCTTTAGCACCTTGTTTGATTCTTGAGCCATCAAAAAATAGTTGCCAAAATTCATTTTCATCATTGTTTTTAGGCTTGGTGATATTAGGAATGGGTGAATTTTCTTCATGTACACAATATACTCCTAATTCAGATTTTTCCATTTCTTTGTATGGATCAAATACATGCCTTTTGTTAGCCCAATCATTGAGTGTTAAATCTAGAATGCCTTCAACCTTGGTACCTATTTCTATATCATTTGAACACTCTTCTTGATTGAAGGCTGAGAAATTTGCATTGATTGGGCTTGGCACATGAGGCTCAATGTGAAAGTTTGCAATTGGTTCTAACCTGATTATTACTTTGGCTCCATACCTCATCCTAAAAAGCATGTGTGACCATTCTATAGATAAGTACCCATAAATTTTGGCCATGAAATCTCTTGATAAACATAGGGGAAAAAGTGGTGGCAAGTCAATCACAAAAACATCCTACAAGACATTGACATTGGGACATGCATGCAGTGTTAGGATTAACCATTTGATGACCCCAACTATTCAAACTATTGTCTCGTCTATCTATACCACTTCTTTCAAGACTTGTTTTTACTTTAAACCCAATTGATCTACTATTTTCTTTGGAATTACTTGAGATACTTGCCCTCGAATCGATCAAGCAATTGTGTACCAAGTGATTCCCTACAATCAATGACACATAGAATGGTGGAGGCTTCAAATTCTTACTTGGTTGACCCCCATCTTGTTGCATTGCATTAGTGAGAAATTTTTCCTATATTTGGTTTGATCCATTCGAAATGGACGAATTACCCATTGCAGCTTGCAATGAATCTTGTTTCCACGGGATTGTTAGTGACTCCCACATGGAAATTCTCATATGCATTTTCTTCATCTGATCGATGATGTTGAAAGGGGATGGATTATATTTTTTTCTCCTTACTTGGCACAACCTTTTCGGAGCCTAAGTAGGAACATGAGATGTGTAGTAGGTGCCTTATGTTGATTTGATACATTTGGAGCTGCATTTGGTCTACTAACTCCTTGCTATGTGGGAGTGGGCTAAGAAAAAACTGGGTTAGATGGTTTCCCCTCCTCTATGTTCCTCTTCTTTAACCATGGATTGATATCCACACCCTGGAAAGGAGGTTGATTAACTCCATAGAAGCATTCTATTTTCTAATTGACCAACGTAGTATTGGTTGGAGGTACATCTTGCTTGAGTTTATTACTTGCTAAATCCTTCTTCAGTTGGCTCTTAGGACATACCAATGGTTTGCACCATCAAGGACTAGTTCAAGCACCATTGAAACATGTAGATTAATTATGAGGTTAATTGTAACGGGGTAACATCATTCATACTCCTGTGCCATGTTGTTTTGAGTTGGAACCAAGGCTCTTGATGTTGAAACTACATTTGGATCATATGGTCGAATGGCATGGTAGCTTGAGGTTGTCCTTGGTTTGGGTTTTGATTTACAACCTGAGTTGGTGGTCTATTTTGCTGATATGGGGGCCTATCTTGATATTGAGTTGGAGGTTGATATGGCCTAGAACTATGAGCTTTCTATCTCTTAAGAGTTATTAGTTCATTCCCTAGGTTCTACGGTTTCTTCATAACCTCTTGGAGTTCCTTGGAAGTACTTAAATAACTAGAAGCCTAACTATTTCTTTGATTTCTAGGAGCTAGAATGGGATTCAACTCAGGTGTTTGACTAGTTGTAGGAGTTTCCATTTCTAGATACAGAGGCATAGGTGGCCTTGGTGCTAGTTTTATAGCTTGAATCAAATAGTTATTTTCTCGATAACTATGTCATAGGATCTTGATAGTATTGTTCCTCCCATTGATTGGATCATCATAGCTATATTAGAATTCATACCCTTCAAGAAGTAAAGGAACGCTCCTTTGGCAGTTGGTCCAAATGACTATCGGAATCCTATCCCATGTCCATTGAAAATGGAAATTAAAATATACCATTTTCTCATTAGGATCCCTTTTGATTGTTGTCAATTGTTCCAATAAAGATAAATTATCTTCCCTCTCTCCGAATTGGTTGCAAAGAGCTGAACACAATTGATTCCAATTCTAGATAAATGCTTTGTTGTTAGGATCCTAAACCATTGTAAGGCCTTACCCTTGAAAGATGAAGCTAACAACTTGACCACAACATCCATTTCATTAATTTTGTGAATTACACAGACATTTGCAATGTCTTGGATGTGGTCAATAGGGGTTGTATGGTTTTATCCTATAAAATAGGGAATTTTCTTTAATGATGCAACCAAGATTTGATTTTGAGCATTTAGGGCAAGTGGACTACTGCCCATGAAATTGACAAAGGGATTAGGTGGTCCCTGAGGTGGTTACTTGATGTGCCATTATGATTGGCCTAAGAACCTTGGTTGATTGGATAAAAGGTCTACTAGGTGGAGGTGTAGACAAAGTCATATTAGGTGGAGATGGTGATCTTTGTGGTCTTCTTCCTCTTCTTCCTCTTCTTGGTGATAATTGTAGGTAGACAAATAGTCCCTCTTCTCTAGTATCAGACCTAGTTCAAACTCTTCTCATGTACTTGGGAAACCTATCTTTCTGCTACACCATCAATCCTATCCCTTCGGAATCATTATATATGTTTGGAAATCACCCTCAAAAGATCGGGGTTTTGCTAAGTCACACCAAACTCGACAAAATTAGAATGAAACTTTGAAGGACATGTATATTTGATTTTCTAGAGGTTGAAAATTATTTTGAAGTAACAATCCCGAAAACCAAAAATACAAGACTTGCGAATGTCCTAAACCTCAAAATATGAAGTTTGGAGATCCATGAAATTCCAAAATCCTGAGATGTCTGAAATCCCAAAATTTAAAAAACTCTGAAATTTTGAAAATCAAAATTTTAAAAAAACTAAAAATACTATTTTGAAGATTAGCCTCCGATCTATCAACTGGTGAAATTTGGACTTGTTTTGAGAAATTTAAGCCCTTGAAAATTGATTTTGGAGTTCATCATGAGAGTTGAAACACTTGAAATTGAAGAATTTGCAATTCCCAAGTCCAAAAATGATGAAAATACCTTCAAAGCTCATGGAATGACTTCTTTGTCCCACTGAGTGAGACAAAACTCTTATGTGTGGTCACACAATGGCTTAAGATTTACTATTTTATATAGAGACACCTTTGAAAGATGAGAAAAATCTAACTCATGTGATGTCCCACTTGGCATGCCAAAACTGTTGATGCGTAATCATAACACCCCTAATTTCTTACAAGTGAATGGTTGAGGCAGTCAATGTGATTCGTCAAACATGGAGTTATCCCAAAGTGTGGGACTTTGCAATCGGGATAACCCTCCGGAGAAGGCCAAATTCCTATCCTATCCTAGTGCCAACTACTCCAAAGTGCAAAGAGTTGTATATCTAACCCTAATCTAATATTTCCAAGGAGACAAAGATAGAGAAAATGCATGAAAATTAAAACCTACTCTAAGGGAAGGTGATGCACCAAGGAGTGTTGAATAACCTATACAATAAACACAACACAACTAGAATCTTGTAATGAAAACAAAACAATACACAATAACCTTGAATGTAATGAAATATCAGAAAGATGCAATAGAACATAGAAGAGGGTTTGAAACATCCATATATCTAATTTTATTGCTCTCAAAGTTGATACAATATATCAAATTTCTGGGAAAATACATAGATTTTTCATTACAATGTCTAGTAGGGAGGTTTGGAATCTCCACAAAATCTCTTACAGAGACAAGAAGAAGAAGGGAGTGATTATATACTAATTATCCAACCTTTTAAAATGAGCCCCTATTTACAATATATAGGAAGAATGAGAAAATGGGAGAGAGAATGAATTTGAAAATCTTACTTCAACCACCATAAAATTTATTAAAATCACCTGCAACAATGATGGGTGCCACTGCAAAACCCATACCTCCATGTACTTTGCCTTGTTGGGGAAGAAAGGAAGTCCATACCTTCATAATTTTGGTAGGTGAGAAATCTGGACATTCCTCTAAAATCAAGGACGGTATTTCCTCATTTTGAAATACTTAATTTTACTAAAATTAAGAAAACTAGTCATTTTTGTGTAGAGGACATTGAGAGCTTTCCAAAAAGTCCTATTTTGTGTAAATCCGAGCTCCTAGTCAAAATTTATGGCCATCTGAAGATGAGGGTGCCATACCACAATAAATGTGAGTGGTTGATTCTGCATTTTCAAACTTCGACCCCGCATCACACCCTTCTAAATCTAAAATTTCAGACTTTCAACATTTAGAACTTTGGGCTTTCAACTTTAAATGTTGATGTCACTATTCCTCCGGTGAGATGACTCGAAGGTTTTGAAATGCCGAACCTCTGAAGTCTGAAATTTGGACTTCGGAGTTCGACTCGACCTCATATTATATGTGACACTATTCATCCGCTAAAGCCCCAGAATGTTCCAAAATACTGAAACCTTGAAGTCCAAAATTTGGACTTCAAGTTTCGAACCTTTTTCTTTTTGGGCTTGTGGCACTTTTCATCCACCCAACTTGCCAAAACCTCTCGAACCTCTCAAATCTTGAACCTTGAATTTTAGAGTTTGGGTTTTAGACATTTTGCATTTTAGGCTTGTGGCATTGTTCATCTGCCTAACTCGCCGAAACCTCCAAACCTCTAAAATCTAAAACCCTGAATTTCAGAGTTCAAATTTAATACCTTTTACTTCTCCCTTCTTTTGGGCTTCATACCCCCAAGTTCCAGAAATGTACCTTGACCTACCCCCAAATGAACTCACCTTTGAAGTCCAAATTTCAAACTTTAGAGTTCAAACTATACCATTCCCCAAGCTAGCACAAACCCCTGATCTCACCAAAGTCTGAAGTCCAAATTTTTGACTTCAGAATTTGGACCTTCGACCAAGCTCGTCGATTCAGAATTTGGCCCACCAAGTCCAAATTCTTCCACGTCCAAAGTCCAAACTCCTCGATTCCAAAATTCCTTCTTTGCTTAAACTCACTCACTCAAACACAATATGTGGGCCCCCATGGTCGAAATTATCCCTCTATTTTATCTATGTGGGGTCATGTTTGTCCAATTTCACTTGAGGGGTAAAATCGGATAATAGTACTTAGGTGAGTTTCTGAGTCAAATTTTCACATATGATTTCTCCCTAGTTCAATACCAATGTGCCTTCACAAATCAAGTTGATATAAATGAAAATCCAGGTCTTGGAATTTATGAGTATAAGGTAGGTCCATTAATTTTTCTAGTAGTGTTATCATATATGGTAGTTCCTCAAAAAATAAATTCTATAGAGAGTCTTAGGAAGATTTGATGGCCCTCTCTTTTTGACCTTTAGCCAATATTTGACAATTATAAATTTGTACTTGTTAAGGACAAAGTCAAATTATTTCTAGGAATCAAATTTGGTTAAAATTTTGGATCCTTCAAAAGTAGGTATACCCAAGGCTAGGTTGATATGATGGGCATCTAGTTGTGTAATAATTTTCCCTTGAGGATCCTTCAATTCTTTGGTTTGGGGGTGGAAATAGGAAAGCACATACAAGGACTATGTCAAAGACACCGAACCGATGTGAGAAAAACTCCGACATGGGATAAATCACTACTCATAACTCTCTCGGTTAGTATCGTTGGTATCACTATCTCCTATTTTGGGGAATGAGGTCTCAGAGAGGAAATGGGTTCATACCCAACATATTGGAACTTCATTTTGGTAGAGTATAACTCTAGCTTGGGGACAAGTGGCTTTTACAAAGGAATTTTTTGAAGAAATTGAGAGAAAGGGCACAAAAATAAACACAATCATCAAAATTGGGTAAAACAATGATAAAAATACTCACCGATGAATGAATAGGAATATGACCTCCCAACATTCTAAACACAACTTGAATTTTTGAATTTGGCCACATGATGAAAATGAGATGTGCAAATCAATGATTTTGCATGGGGGAGAAAGTAGGGCACGAAATGAAAAAGAAGGAGAAAATTAATGAAAGTGAGAGTAAAAATGGAGAGGGGGATTTATAATGTCAATGCTAACTAATTTCCTCACCATCTCCCTACCCACACCTCTAAAATAGTGAATCAAACAAAAACATAGCCAATGGAACAAGGTTTACAAAGCCCCAACCTCTATTTACGCTTTTGGAATTTAAAAGTGGAGGAATTGGGTTTCGAGAGAACTAGAGGTATGTAAGAACGCTTCCCTTGGTTATCTTATTTCCAGTGAAAGATGATATGGCCGATGGAGGAAAAGGAATCGGAGATTTGGAGAATCAAAAAACCAAAGGCCCGAGGGAAAAGAGATAAGAGTTTTGGCGGTTCTGCGAAATTTGATTTAGCCGATGGTGAAGAGGGAGTTGGGAGAAGTGGAAAGTTAGAAAATAGAATTCCCAAGGGAATGGGGTAATATGTTCTATCCATTCCCAATTTAATTGATAAGGCCGACATATCTTATTAAATAGGCCAAGGTGGGGAAACAGGGAACATGAGGAATAAGGGAACATTTCCTCCTATTTCTAAAACATCCCAATCTTCCAATCCAGGCTTCTAAAACACCAAAATTTTTATAACTACCAAATTCTCCTTTTTCATACTGAATTAACATGGGGAAGGGGTGGCCAAATAATGCAATAAACTACCCAAGATTCAATTTTTTTGATTTTTTTACATTTTTAGGTCTCGTGACAACATATAGGATAGTACAAATGATTAATACAATCTATATTGAGCTTGTGTGTGTGTGCATGTCTATATATATACTAGCATACCTATCTAAAATAAATATATGTAAGAGATGTTGAGAAGTATCATTCTCGAGGAACCTATTCCACTTATACCACAAATCCAATATAAGCACATCAATAATGTATTTAAGATATGCATGCTAGTTTACAACATGCAACTATGATTAATTTATTGAAAATCAACAACTCATTTCCACACAATATTTATATATATATCAAAATAAAATTTTCAAGTAACCATTTTTATCATCTTAAAAAGTTGTTTCAACATAAAAAGAATCCCCAAAAAGAAAAAAAAACTACAATGTCGTGTAATTTATCTAGGAATATTTCCAAGAGTTGAAAATTTGTGAGGCACCACATAATATGGGAAGCAAACCCAAGAGGGATAAATATGATATGGAATAACCAATTATGCTCAAGGTCATAAATTTCAAAGTTATAAGAATGTTTTCATAGGATTAGTACTTTTATCAACATCCAACAACTCATATCACATATACAATAGCCCAACTATACTTCTTCACCCAACCCATTTCTCAATTCTCAATTAAAAAAAAATCCTTGCTTCTAAATATGTACTATAGTTTCTTTCAAAAGGAAATTTTTTTATTGTGATGTTATATAGGCCTCTAATGCGAGATCTCATACTTACATATATACATGTATATGTATAAATCTATGTATATATGCATGCATATATACGAGTATATAAATACATATATATTTTTATATTCTTATATACACACTATAGTTATATTTGAACTGAATGAATGTTATTATTGATCTTACATTAAGAGAGGTTTTATAAGTGGGGAAGATACATGCTTGGATATATGCAAGGTATAAATTTAACATTTAGATCCCTAATTTCCTCTACTATGTACATCTTAATGAGTATACAAAAATCTGGAGCCCTTATTTTACAAGTCCTTTTTGGGATCATGAAGGCACATGAATGAAAGTTGATTCTTGATAAAAATATCATATCTCAACATCACACTAAATTCCAACAAATGTCTTTCATGACAGTCATAAAAATAAATGGAAAATTATATTTCCCGATCATAGTTATTCACTTCTCCCTTAATTTCTAGCCATAATTCCATGTAAAATTCCACCAAATAGATTCACTATCATGTAACCAAAGATATTAACCATTTCACAGAATACATGAACAACATAATAGATGTAGTTTTCGAAATGAAAACCATAAGATGAAGAAATAACCATTTTTAGAATCCATGCTGGTCAACATACCCTTCCAACATCAAGCTCAATGCCAAAAAGGACAACACATAAAAACCCAACACTCAAGCATTAAAGGAAACCCTAAAAATCCTTCCAAATAAAATTCAACTATAATGAACACAAATACAATGTGTGATTCCTTTTAACCAAATTATTACATCAATAGTCACTTTAAAAGGTGAAAGATGGTTTCAATCTAAAAAATTGTCTATCATTTCTTTGTTAGTAATCATAAGGCTTGATTTAAGTACAATTCCTAATAAATTCCATAATGACATTATGCCATGCAACTTCTAAGATAAAAATTATTTAACAAGGATTCCAATGAACCACTTTATCTAAGAAAACTAATGCATAGAAATAGTTATACACACACATAGCTTGGATTGATTCAAAAGATCATGTTATCGATTAAAGCATATGGAAACCAATATCAAGTCACGACCAATAATATTTTACCATGTTTGATAGCCTTAAGTGCCCAAAATTTAGTAGGAAATAACATTAAACATGAACCAAGTTGTTATAAAGGAAATCAAAACCATAAAACATTAGAAGGATTATATTGGTTACAAATAACCATTACCACATGCGGTTTAGTACAAATGAAATTATTAGTTCTAAGGCTATTCATATCTCATGAAATCATATAAAATAATGCCATGTTTACAATGTTTAATAACCCCAAGATTAAGATCATTATCAACGTAAAATAGAGCACACATAACCAAGGTGATAATTACCTCTTGTAATACCCTAAATTTGGAACAAGAACACTTGAAAATTATCTCAATCCATTCCCCTTTATGCACTTAATTGACTTATTCCTACATACATCTCGCTCAACTTAACACTCCATAACCACTAGACAACACTTGTTACTTATCCTTGACATGTGAAGAACCTATTTATTGTATACAAAACACATATTCAAAATTTTTGCCACCATATCTAATTTTCATAATAGAGTTTGGACTTTACCAAGGTGAATTCATCCTATTAGGGTCAAAATTGGTTGACGATTATGTTTTAGGTTGAATTTTTGTCCTCAACTGATATAATGGTCAATTTTTTAAATGTACAAGTTAGA
Source organism: Taxus wallichiana var. yunnanensis (assembly GCA_018340775.1). NCBI lineage: Eukaryota > Viridiplantae > Streptophyta > Pinopsida > Cupressales > Taxaceae > Taxus > Taxus wallichiana. The sequence continues at coordinate 888,292,050 of CM031242.1, forward strand.
TTAGGGTTAATTGAGTGGGAAATCCTTTTTGCACAAGTTAGATATAAAATCTCAATCAACCATCCATTTTAAGGGGCCTTATCTCTTACATATTAGGACTACCTAGGGGATCATAACAAAACACCCAAAATAAGGAACACTATTATAAAATAACTCCTTGAAGGATATAATAAAGACACCAAGTTTGAATACATCTTATACAGCTTCCCTAGGTCATTATCATAAGATACAATCTACACCAAAGACCATTATCATGTGACAAAGGGCTTATTAGGCTCTTTCTAACACATTATTTATCATACCTTCACGTAAGTGATCCCTATTTAGAGTATTGTTACATAATGAAATATTCATCACACCATGGGGATAAGGTGAGGTCAGTCCAACCAAATTGTACTAACATTTTTAAGTCTTTAAGAGAGAGATAAACATGGTTTGGAAGAAGAATAATCCCTAATATGTTATAGTGTTGTGATTGTGATAAATGGAATATAGTCTCAAGAACCCAAAATATAAAATATCATAGTTCTAAAACTAGATTCAAGCAAAAGTATACATAGGTAAAATTGTTTAGACAAGTCAAATATACCTAATGTTTCTACTTTAGGCCACTGATTTCATCCTCTTTATATTGTTAGGTCATCCAATTTTACACATAAATAGTTTTGCGCTAGCCTGCACAACTAGATCCATTGACACAATCCTTTGATCTACATCCGAAATCAATAAATTAGTGCAATCTATTCTAACACTAACTTGTACTTTAATTTATCAACTTTATAGAGTTTGTATAATCTAATTTATGAGCACTACATATTTCTCGAATCTACATATTTACTATATTTTAAAAGCTAGATTCATAATTAATAAAATTATTTATCATAATTAGATAAAAACCTGGTTTTGATATTATATTTTAGTGATCCCATTTATTTTTAATAACACGTAATCTAGGGCTTTGGTGCTTTCCTATAGGAAGGTTCAGAGTAAAAGTTGTGGGTTCCTAGAAATAATTCTAGCGAATGATCCCTATCAAATTTTATAACCATTATAATGTATAATACTTTTAATGCGCTATGTCATGCATGAAAAAATATTCAAAATTTCAATTGTTTACTTGAATAGAAGTAACGACTTTTTATATATGTGAAGCTCATGCATTATGTATTATAAGTCTTGCCTTTTCCTATACTTGCATTTTTGTTTTCATGTAAAAATTCAAGTAGGATAATTGTCCTCCAAATATGAATACAATTGCAATACATAGTGGTAGTAGAATTTTTTTCTACATTTTGCATCCTAATTAGATCTTGTTTTCGAAAATCTTTTTCTCAATTATCATGATGATTAACAACATATTTCTTTCTTCCAATATCACATACTCGACCACTTTATTTATTAACAATAAATAAATAAATTAAGAGGGATTAATTTTAATTTTTGCATCAATAAAGGAAATCTCCACTCTCGCTTATGAATTGCTAATAAAATTACATACCACTAACTATTACTTAAAAAATTACATTCGAAGAGATGAATAGTGGAAAGTAGATATTTGAATGTAATTGAATCACATTCTTCTATAGAAAGTAGTTATTTGAACGTAATTGGACCACATAATGATGAAATTTGAAAGCCATTACAAAAGAAGCCACCAAAGAACACTAGTTTAACCCCTATTTTTGGAACTTTATAAAAAGTGTGTAGGTTACAATCGGGTACATTTGTGTAGTGTAAAATTTTCGTTCAGGTCACCTTATAATAAACAAAAACATGCTAGAGTAGAGACAAAAATAAGTTTCAATGCATGCAACCTGAAGCGACACATTAAAAACACAATAAAGGATGAAACATGAAGCGAAAAAAAAAAAAAGTAAGGTCCTAAGTGAGAAATAGCGTCTCATGTCGCTTTGAAAAAGAGGCTCCTTTTCGTAAGGTTATGGTAGACATGCTCACTAACTTGCAAGTAGGAGTAAGAGTTTGATTATAATAAGAACCCCAAAAGAGGGACATAAATTCCCAATAAACCGATTTTTAGAGCTCAAAAAGCATATTTTACCGATTTAATTAATTATTTATTAATTAATTTTAATGTAGATTAATTTAGATTAAACAAAAATTAGAAAGAATAACTCAATAAATTAACAAGGACTTACCTTATTTGTCTAGGCATTGAGCACAACTAGAGAAGATGGTTGAAGGAAGAAAATGCTGAGCGAGTTGGAAAACAAATGAGTCGGGATGAGGTGGATGAGAGATATGGTGCACGAATGTCGAGTCGACTAGAAAATGTGGCCTCCATGTAAATCAAGTGAGTCGGGAAAATGAGCTACCTCTATATGGAAATGAACAAAGTGATCCAAGCTATCGGGGTAGGTTGAACACATGTTGACGAGGAGGGAAACAATCCTAGCAAGTCATTAGGAGGAGAGATACTCCACGTGAAGAGCTTAGGAGAGTCTACAAAAATAACGTTGTAACAGGAGCCGAGTTGAGAAGGAGGTTCTCAAAGACATCAAAGTGACCATGGTGGAGGGCCGAGAAGAGGTAAAATGTAGTGTGAGCTGATGGAGAATGCAAAGAGTAGAGGTGAGTGACTCGCATGGGACAAGGATCCAAGGGCCAAACAAGGAAAAACCAAGAGTAGGCTGAGGTAGAGTGAATCCCACAAACTCAAACAATTCAACGACAAGGTGAATCTGATGATCCCAAAGGTGAATGCAAGTACAATGGTCCAAAAGTGGTAAAACAAACTCAGGGCCCAATACAGAGATGTAACACGAGCAAGGAGGAACAAAAAATGATCGATAGAGAATCTGGAGAGAGATGAGTTTTCAAATAAAGTTTGGAGGGATAATAGGGAGCTGAGCTTGGAAGAGGATTAGAGGATGAAGAGTTAGGTCGGTAGGTTCTTGAGGCTATCTCGATGTAGAACGAGCTAGATAGGTGGAAGCAGATTGCAAGATGGTGATGAGCCCAAGTGTACGAGGAAAAATAGAGCCCAAATAACCGAGTGGAGGTGTAAACGATCTTGGAAGGTGGGTAAAAATCAAATGGGAGAGAATGTGTTTTCATGGAAATGTGTAACAGGAAAATTGACAATTTTTACGCATGACAATGATGCCCATGTGTCAAAACTCTCAAGTTTTACCCTTCTAAGGCATCCCGTGTCTACCCAAAGAATATAAACAGAAAATGACCTCCAAATTGATTTTAACTCAGTCCCATAGGTGAATTGGGAAAGTCAAGTCAACCCCCTAGGTGATTTAAGGAGTTCTTAAAAAATACTATTTTTGGGCAGTGTTAGGAAGGGCTACCACTGGCCTTCCCAAGATTGGTGCAATCCCTTGGTACAGAAAAAATGAGCCAAATACAAAATGGGGATGAATTGAATGTTTAGTAACATCATGGAATTGATTTTGGAATATTTAGGAAATATTTGGAGGAGTTGGGGCAGTTTCATTAAAAACAGGGTTCACAGGCCTAGGCAGTGCATAGGGTCAAAAGAGCTACTGAACTTTAGGAAGTGATTCTAGAGCTCTGGGTGGAGTTAAGAGAAAAATGAAACATAATCGGAAAGGGAATTCAATTATATATAATATGGTCAAATCATAATTTTAACAAAACTTTGGAGAAATATGTTTATATCTAGTTTTTCCCATGCTCAGCTAAGGAGCCAGAAAAAAATGATTTTTCAGGGCTTAAATGGAGGAATAAAGAGATGATAAACCCACCATTGGATTCATAATGACATGTTAAGTAAAATTAATATAATTTTTTTCAAAAAATTCCATCAAGAGCTCAAGATATCATCATTTCAAGTTTCCCTCAAGGTAAGCTTCCTACAGGCTTAGTCAAATTTTGATGAAGACACGTGTCAGCTCCAGGATCCTGGTGCATTTTTATGTCCCTTTCATCCCTTAAGAAAAGGGAAATGAGGGATAGTAAAATGTGCCTAGCCCTTTTTTTCCCTCTGGTCACACATGGAACCTTTTGGATCTCCAGCTTCGGCCCCGTGTTATGTCCTGAGCCTCCGTCCCTCAATCACTCAGATCGTGACAAGTGGTCTAGCCTGACACAATGTGAAAAATGATGACCCTTATATCTATTTGGAAAATGGAAATGAGGGACATTAAAATGATCTCATCCCCTTATGGCCCTTAGGTCATCAATGTGACCATATTCAATGTAAATTTAAAGCCCCCAGGAGCTAGTTAGAGTCAAATGTACAACCGCGAGATGCTTGCCAAGTGTTAGATCTAGGCACGATATGTAATTTGATGTCCCTTTAATCCATTAATATTGAAGGACACAGGGGATAGAAAAATTCACCCAGCTCTAGGTATACCTCCCGGTTCTTCATACAACAAATTTCAAGCCCTAGGTGCTTCTCTCAAGATTTTAAGCCCTAATGCTCAATCGTTGGATTTATGCCAAGTGTCGCATTGAGGCGCGATGTGAAATTTTATGTCCCTTTCATCCATTAATTATTAAGGGAAATAAGGGACATAAAAATTCACCCACCCCTAATATGCATTTTTAAAACGCTTTAAAGTTGACACTCGTGTTTATTTCCCTCCATTTCTTCCTCACTTTGTACCTTGCCATAGCTCTGTTCATGCTTACACCCACCACCATTGCTACTCTAAACCAGCTCCACCATGGCGAAAAAAACCCCACTCCATAAAAATACATAGGTTTCAGAGGAAGGATTGATCAAAAGAGTTAAAGAAACAAAGAACAAAGGAGAAGAATGAAGAAATTCATCCGAAAACCCCATTGTCGTGAAACAAAGATTTGAACATATCTTACAAACCAGTGCACAAAATTAAGATACATTTTTTGACGCATTATTGGTTTTTAGATGCCACAAAAACCTCAACAATAGATATGTTTTCCGAAACATAAATTTTCCATAGTGAAGAAATCTCCCTCTTGGCCCAATGAAGACAAAAGTTAGATTTCCCGTCAAACCGACAATTGGTTTGAAGAGAAATTTCATAGTGGAACTAGAAACAAAAACCCATATCAAAAATATGATTTTTATCATGAACTAAGAATAAAATCATACCTACAATTTTCAAGCTTTGTTAATGGTTGCCATGTCTAGAACTACTTTGCCAGAAAAAAATTTGAAATTTTAAATCTCACGGACCAGTGATTAGGTAAGCCTAAGATTTCAGAGGGGTGATATTGGAAAAAAAAACCATATCGATAACTTCATTCTACCATGATCGGGGAAAATTTTAGTGGTGAATATTCATAATATGGTGAATATTCCATTTTTGAAAATTTTGAAAAGGCGAATTTTTCGCACGGGTCGGTGACCTCGTTTGCCTAAAAATTACACTTTAATTTTTTTAGGGTCGGCTTACCTACCCTTGAAAAATATCCCCTATATAAACCTAGATTATTCGTCAGGTAGAACACTTCTACTTCACATTTTTCAACAATATGATATATCCCGTATTATAGACGCGTGACAAGGGGGTAAGTTATTGATGCGCGACAAGGAGGGTTTGCGCAGGCAGAGATACTGCAAATATTGACCCATAGTAGATGCATGACAAAGAGTTTTTGGACGAGCGACATGGATTTTTTTCGATGAGCAAGAAGAGGGCGAGAGGCTACAGAGACGCACGACAGATATTTCCCTCGCGCGCGTCAAATGCATTGGCGTGTGTCACCGCACCTTAGTGATGCACGCCAACACGGTTGTTGACGCGAGTCACTAAGGTCTGTTGACGCGTGTCAATGAGGGTTATTTGTTGACGCGTGACCTTGACGGATAGTTGACGCATGACAAGGAGGTACAATAGATATTGACGCATAGCAGACACACGACAAAGAGTTTGTTGATGCGTGACACGGAGATTTTTTGATGAGAAAGTAGAGGTCGGAGGCTACAGATGTGCGACAGGAGATTTTTCTTGTCGCGCGTAAAAAAAATGTAGTGACATGCGTCAGCAACAGACCTTAGTGACGCTACGTCAAATAGACCTCGATGACGCACGTCAACATGGTTGTTGACGCGCATCACTAAGGTCTCATTGATGCGTGTCACTGCATTTTTTTGACGCGCGACAAGGAGGTACAATAGATATTGATGCATAGCAGACGCATGACAAAGAGTTTGTTGATGAGCGACACGGAGATTTTTTGATGAGAAAGCGAGAGATCGAGGTTGCAGGACATGTGACAAACCCTCGGTGGCGCGTCAATAGACCTCGATGACGCCTGCGTCCACTAAGGCCTGTTGACGCGCGTGTCACTAAGGCCTTTTGACGCGCGTCACTACATTTTTTTGACACGCGACAACAAAATCTCCCGTCGCGCGTCTGCAGCCTTCTATCGCAGCACTTGATAATCAGGTGAAATTTTTTCATACAACCCCCAAAAAATTCACCTTCCCGCGAAACCGGTTTCGGGGATATTCGCCAGGTATTCTCCACCTCCGATTTCCAAGAGGTCTCTTAAAATGAACCCTGACCATGATCTGACCACTAGAAGCTCACTTTCTAAAAATAGCAGGTCTTCTACATGGGAGACTACTATTTCGGGTAAGTCACCAACTGAAGAAGATGCAAAATAGGCGATGAACACAAAATTGGTATCACAGAAAAAAACATCGAAATGGTCATCTTGGTCCAGAATTGACACTTACTAAAAATATTAAGTGGTCTCACGAACACTTGATAAAATAGAAAATTGGTCCAGAAGGTGAGAGGAACACATGGAGAAAGAGAAATTCGAGTTGTAATATCCAAGTGAGGTTCAAAGGAGCTGATTTTTCATACTTACTAAAAATAGTAAGTCATCTCATTGGCACTTATTAAAAATAATAAGTCATTCCAGAGGGTGAATTTCATAAAAGGAACATCCTAAGATTTGAACATTCAGATTGGCATTTTGTAGTTGGAGTTCGTGAGAAGGATTTACACACTTAATGAAAATAGTAAGTTTTTTTGTGGATATAGTAAGTCTTGAGGAACCATGTAGTAAAAATGGACAAGATAGAAGCCAACAAAAATTTTTACTTCGAGTATGAGATAAAAGACAATGATGTATCATATATGGAATTCAATGATCTAAAGGATCACATGACAACAAAGGAAAGAGGGAAGATTGAAGGCCAAGTATTTGCAGTGCGAGAAACCCCGTGTCTCAGTACAAATATTTGAGTTGGTCTTGGCCTGCTCACACCACTATGAGCCCGAAACACAAACAATTTGAGCCGAAAATGGTATGACAATGATGATCATTAATCCCACAACCATCTCACTCGCTCTACAAATTATGACATCACCAAACATGGTCATCATCTCAAATGAAAGGGCCATGCATGAGTGGGAAAATATGGATGCATATGTGCAAGGGGTTGCACTAATCAGGAATGAAGATAGGGAGAAAACCCTCAAGAATGCTGAAAAAACTTTCGAGATGTGAGTTTCGGAAGGCTATTCAAGATACAATGACTCTCCTCAACATGGTGATGGGAGAAATGAACACAAGAGACTTCTAAGATTAGATGGGACTTTTCATCTTGACAATGACTAAAGGAAAGTAAAGAATTGATTGGGGGTAGATCATCGGTGGCAATATACATTTGTATTGCTTGAGTGCCCATGAAAAAGAAGTTCTACATGAATTCTTACTTGGTATATTTTCTCACTAGTTTAAGCTCATTCAAGGGATTGGCCCTCACACATAACATTGCTTTCTGCCAAGGTGCCCACAATCAAGAATTCTGTAGTTGGTGATGGAGGAATGCCACATGACTTCACCCACATGAATGATGCATTCACAATGTATATGTTCCGAACCTTGGAAGGTGATTTGGAGGTAAGGATGTCGCCATAAGTGACATTCTTAATAAAAACATATGGCTCTTATTTCATACAATTCTCAACTTTCTCCTACCTACGAGTTTCCGGCTTTGACCAAGCTCTGCTAAGGTTTCCCAAGTACCTTAGTGAAAAATTATACTATTTGAGCTCTACAGGTAGTTCATACATGTAAACAATAGACTTAGGAGAAAGAAAAATAAGTTGATTTCATTCCCCATCTCTCTCAGGGTATTCACATGTAAGAATGTAAATGATGCATCTCATATGGAAGCTACCTTTGCACATTTGAATATGCATTCCTACACTACCAAGCCAATTTTAACATCCGAGATGATCATGATTCTTTCCATATCCCGCAATTATGCCATGATCCAAAAATTGGGGACTACTTGGGCCAATTGCATTTATGAATTTGAAGTACATGAAAAGGATCATATGAGGATGACAATTGACAAGATGAAGGAATTCAAGTTCTCTTGGTATGAAGATATTTTTAAGGATGATGGGACAAATATGTATGATCCTAAGTATCCGGTGGTCAAGGTTTCTCCATTGCATTAAGTCAACTGGCACATTCGCAAGTTAAGGGATATAAAGGAACAAACTGAAAAAGGTGGCTGGAAGAATGAGGGATTAGTTCCAGAGAAAGAGATCTATGATCATCCAATCAAAAGGTATCCCCAGAGGTAAAAAAAAGTCTCTCGGCGAGTCATCGTCGAAAGGCATGGAAGTTGCTTCAAGTTCAAGACACTTTGGAGAAAGTTATAAATGAAGATCCATAGAATTGGAGACTTCTTCTTATGGAAAGTCACCAAAGAGATCCAAGATAGAAGAAGGATCAATTAAAGAAATGCAAGAGGAAGATTTGGTTGTGAAAGTGCAAGAAGAAGATCCAGTGAAAGAAGCACAAGTGAGGGGAGAGCATGTAGTTCAAGACCCAATCTTCAAACCACCACATGACACCTTACCTCTTATCAACACTAATACTTACCTCATTCAAGATATGCCTCATCTTCTAGAGTGAGGAAAAATTGATGAACCTATCATAGATCCTAAATCTGATGAAATGTTCTCGTGGATGCAAGAAATAATAACACTTGATACTTGCACTGTTCAACAAGTGGCAACCCCTGATTTATCAGCAATCGCCTCATTGGCTAAGGGAAAGAAAAGGAAGTTCACACACATGTCCTCGAGGTTCTACAGTGGAGAAATATGTAATTAATATATTGAAGTAGCCCACCAAAGGTGATCAAGCCAGTGGACTAGATGACACTGGATGACTATGAGATGAGCACAATTCAACTAGGGTTGACTACTCATGAAGGGGATTTGCACGTGTATTAGTAATCTTTTTCTCGCATGATGGTGAGAAAGAAAGAATATAAGAAGAATATTGATGAGCTAAAGGAACATGTGTGAACTCTGTCATCCTATGTGCAACATCTAGTAGATCCAAATGTCACAACAATTCCCATTGAATAAGTTACACCCATCAAAGCAAATTCAATCTAGAATCTATCAAGAAGATGCATGAGCTCACAATGTAGAGGAAAGCTAATAATGAATGGATCAGTTCAATTTATGAAAATGGAAAGTAAATGCTCCAATAGGAAGTCAATCTCTTCGCCTACATTTATGCAACTATAAATAAGACGTGGACACTAAAGAATATATGGAGAAAGAAAGGGATTATTGGGAACCTCTAGGCCTAGTGGGAAATGAAATGAATAACGTTTTACCTCAAGAGTTGATTAATAATAAGGTTTTTGGAACTTATTTTGAAGAGTTGTCATAAGTATGGTTAAGGGAATTGGCAATCAGATTTGAAGCAATCAATTGGGCCATCACCGAGTTGGATGAAAAGAGGAAAAAGCATACAAGTTACATGATAATATTAATCATAAAATTCAGAAGCTTGGAGTACCTGTAATGGGAGAAAACAAAAACTAATGAGTTGATTGGTCCATTTGAGGAATATGTTAAGAAAGAGGCAAGCAATCCATTATCCTTCAATAAGGATACCCTGGAGTTCCTCTCAAAGATTCGGGTTGCCATTGCACTCATTGCAGAGAAACATCCATCATGGTTCAGAAAATGCAAATATAACGATGTGTCTAATGGGTGGATAGAGACTCTAAGCTATTTTTGAATTCTTGACGCTAAAAAAGTATAACTCAGAGCAGCTCGTTTTAGTAAGGAATTTGGAGAAACAAAGATCTCCTCAAGTAATGTGAGATGTAGATCGGTTAGGAAGTGAGATTAGATTCACTGGAGTGGCTCTTTCTTCTTCATAATTCTTCCTTATTCTTCTTCCTTCTCTCTCTCTCTCTCTCTTATCTTCCCTCCCAATGTTATCTTTCTCCAATTTTCTAATTTCACGTTGGGGTTTTTACTTTTTATATGTCTTTAAGTGACTTTAGAAACATAATGTAACATTTATGTCACCTTGTTTTTACAAAGGGGACTTAAATATTTGATAGGAATATGAACAACCTAAAGTCAAAATTAAAGCATGTGAAGAGTCACTAGGAAGATGAAGAGTTGCTTATCTTCTATAAATTATAACAAGCTCCTCATTTGAGGGTCTTCTTAGACTTCTTATCTATTTTTGTGAATTCATGAGAGAGAGATCCTTGTGAAGAATCAAAGAGTTAGAAAATTCTTCCATTTTCCCCTATTCTCAAATGTCTTCCATTCTCATACTATGTACAATTTCTTCTTGAGCATCAATACAAGAAGGAGTTTCTATCCTTTTTTGACTAAGGGATTTATTGATACTTTTTGCTCATTAAATATTAATTAGTCTTGTTTCTATTTGCATTATTTTTTCTTTCTAATTTTGATACATGTGATGAAACTTCTAACGGATGTATGCAAGAATATGATTTTCTACTTACAACATTAGTTCTCTTATCTAACATTCTCACTTCCTTTCCTACTCTCCTAGTAAACTCTTCCCTTGCAAACATCTGCAAGCTTTTTCCACAGGGTCAATTAAGTGCTCCTATTGGATCCCTAGTTGCAAGGCAAACTTGGATAAAACTCACCTTACTCGTGCATGTATATATGAAAGTTTCACCATTCAAGTAGAGGGAATTAGATTCCCAAAGCATTGACAATAAACCCAAAATTTGTCCCTCGAAATTTTTTCTCGCCAACAAAAAGGAAACAGGGAAGGATATTTTGGATAGCCCAGTTCCCAAATTGTGAGTTAGGGCTGAGATATACCCAAAAGTAACTTTCATAATACTTAAAATTCAACCTAAAATTTTCACAAAACCTAGAACTTTCCACTAATCTTGTAGACCTATAAACACAACAAAAACACAAAAAACTAAAAACAAGACCTTCCAAGCACAAAACACTAAAAATAATAAAATCAAGCGAATTTTCTAATACACTCCAAAAATTACACAATGAGAAAAAAACATGAAAGGAAGAGTAATCAGTTATCAAAGCGAGTGACATGAATACCAAGAAAGAGATCTAATACCATGAAAGAGGGATCAAATATATATAGGAATGACATGAACATTGACAGAGTTGCACTCGAATGATATTGAAAATTTCCTCCAAGTAACTAACAAGAAAAACATGAACTCAAGGAAAAGTGAATGCATAAATAAAATTGGTCTAGTATTCTCATAGATCAAAATAAGAAGTAAATATAGGAGTGTTGTGTAACTCACATATGTGGACTCATCATACCTCCTCAAGGGAAAAAGAGTTATAATATAGTAATTTAATGTAACTCATGTATGACACACACTAACACATATGAAAAATTCTATGAAATCTTTCATATAACTCCTAATGACAACATAGAGACCTATGAATCACCTAAGTGAGGTGACTCGCCTAAGTGAGGTGACTCACTAAGGCCGAGGTTACTCACCATGGGTGAGGGATATTCACCTAGTAAATAAATAATAAGTGAATAATATTCCTCACACCAATATTCTTCCAGTGCTTTATAACTTCGTATGGTATGGGAACCAACTTCATATATTATTTATTTACCATTAATACATAGAAAAACCCTATCACCTTCATCTAAGTTTTTGGAAAACATGCTTTATTCTTGTTGTTCATCCTTAAGTGGTAACAAAACTAAATTTACTCCATCTTTCTGTATATCATTCACATGTATTCATTAGAATAAAATCATACCAAATCTCATTCGTATAAGTATTCCCTATATAAAATTTAATTAGAGATATCTTATCTATTACAAATTCATTTTCTTTCTTAAACCATGAGATCCACTAAAGAAACAAATATTTTTCACATTGCAACTATAAATTATCTACCATTTATTTAGAAACCATATTTTCAAGACTTTCACCATCAATGATAATGCTACATGCCTTTCCTCTATAAATGAGAAATAATTATTATTCTTATCATGATGTTTTATTTGAAATATGGTGAAAATTTTGTCTTATAATTCAACATTAGCTTGAATAATATTTACTCTAGGATGATCCTCTTATTTCCTTTCTTTTGGATGATAGTGTTAACAATAGGTTTCAAGGATTTTATTGTGCCTCACACACTAAGGATTTAACATATAAAATATTTAATGACCAACCTTAACATGTGGATGTGATTCTTTAAACTTGATGTAAGTCTCATAATAATGTACATAATCAATCTTGAAATGATAGTGCTAACAACAGGTTTCAAACACTTAATATATGGACTCACCTAATAAGACTTAAAAATGAAACATTCATTTCCCAATATTTTCATGTGGATGTTCTTATTTAAATCTTACATACATCTCATGTGTTGAGTTATTTCAAGATTATTTTTGGATGTTCATTATAGTCATTACAACCAATTATGGATTTCAAACCATCCATTTTAGTTTGATACTCATGAGTCTTTCACTCCATAAATAACAAGCTACCTTCCCAAATTTTTATCAATTTTATCAAAACAAAAATTCCTACACATTAGTGTCATAATTCCTTCAACAAAGAATCATCCAAGGTATTTCTCTTCTTTGTATATCAATTGATAGTATTTCTACAAACAACCAAGGCATAAGGAATAAATTTAGTATGTAAATTATTTATTGTCTTTTCACTTACATGTGAAGTTAATATCACTATACAATAAATAATATTATCAGTATACCTAGTTTTTGTACCCACAAAACATATTTCTTTAAAAAAATCAAGAAATCTCTTATTCCAATTTTTAATTTTTCACCATTTAAAATCAACACCCAATACTTTTAATTTCTTCTTCATATCAACATTATTCAAGTATAACACCAACAAATGAGCTCTAGCAAATGTATTCAAATTAATGAATTAAGTATAGATTATATCAACAACTTTAGTCATTTTTTTGACATTAGTTCCTAGAGACATGGTCTTACAATAATAACCAAGTATGTAATGGAATGTTTGGTTAAATTTTATTCTTGACATTAAATTTAACATCTATTTGACCATCACAATGACAACTAACTTATGTTTAACATTCAAAATACTAAAAACCTCTCGATTATTGAATAATGTTTAATTTAGTTGTATTTTTGACACTTTAACATTGGTAATGAATATGTTTAAAATATATTTAAAATTTTGATAATATGATAAAATGTGAAGACAAAATAAATAAGTAGATAAATAAAATCTTAATGATTCATTAGAAAACTAGGCATCTTTGACAAAATGAAATAAGTTAAAAAACAAATTAAAGAATGGAATCAATATATTGAATGTGAATTTTGAAAATGTAAATTTTGTAAATGGTGGTAATATGGAATTCAAGATTCATCGATGATTTTTTTTTCCAATAGAAAATTTATTTCAAAATTAAAAAGAATATGCACATTCATTTTTATCGGATCTAAAATCATTTTTGTTAGTAGTTTATGTTTGATGAGTTTTCCACTCCTGTTCCAAGTTAATGAAATGGTATGTAAGAAAATAAAAAAATCTAAATATGGGAGGGTTTAAGGCTACCTCTAATATAGGATGAGGACGAATGATGAGATATGGGCACAAAAATCCTTTCAAGTGAGCTTGAGAACCTTCAAAACACAAAGGACAACTAGAACAGAAAAGATTAGTATATTATATGGTGGGATTCCTAACCTAAACCAATCTCGAGAAGTGACGAAATTCATAGGAAGGATGTTAGCCCACGTGTTTACTAGATTGATTGAAAATAATGGATAGATAATATGCATAAAATAAAAAAATCAAATATTATCTAAGAAAAATAATAAAAGAGATCGATACTACGATCAAGATAAAAGGATGTAACCTAGAGAGGGTTGATGACGATCGTAAATAGAGAAGATCAAGGGATGCGAAAATAGTTAACTTGGAACAAACTGTTAGATGTTGAAGATGACTTGTATATGGTGTAGAAACAAATGAAACAGAGAGTACGTAGATTATAGGTGGATAGATGAAAATGCAATTGATGTAGATCGAGTCAACGATGACCGGAGGAAAACAAAGGTAGTCATTGACGAATTCAATAGGAAACTTAGATTCTAGGGTATCGGATAAGAGAAATACGAGATATTGTAGGATCTAAAATATTTGGATGTGGAAGGAACTGAGAGATTGATGGTAGAATGGAAAAATTGTAGGAAAAATGGTGAGACGGATCGATTGATGGTGACCATGGCAGAATTGACATTGGTCGAGGCCGAGTTAGGGTTTGATGCATCTTGATGGATGATAAACGAGCTATGAGAAAGAAACAAGGATGGTTGATATGATGATAGAGCTCCAAAATGATGAACGAGCCTATAAATTTGAATGAAGAAATTATGAAAAATCTAGGTCTTCAAAAACTCCAAGCTTCGGATATCAAAAATGATAAGCAAGGGCTCATGTTATCCATTTTTGCACCCCTTGCAAAATGGATCAACCTACAGGTCTGGGCATTGATAGTTAATCAAACTCACCACGAAAAAGGTTTGGAACATGATTTACATTAATGGTCAAACTAGAAAAATGTATGGATTGTCTCCTTGTTGACGTGTGTCAACCGCTTTGCTCTGTCGCGCATCATCCTCCCTCGCTATCATGTGGTAACATTTATTCTTGTCACACAATAAGTCTTTTCCTCTTCAAAGGTGGTGAATCTTCCCTTCTTGTCATGCATCAGCTAGTGGTTTCGATGGGTTACAACACGAGTTTTAGATACAACTGACATTAATGATACTTGTATGATGTAGCTCAACAACCGGATTAATGAGGTATAACACCCCTGTTTTCCATGCAAGAAAAGTACCATTGGAACGTGAACCATCATATATTCCCATACCTACGTACAAGAATTTAATGAAGGATGATGGTTGGTATCTCCTTTTCTTTATATATATGTAAATTCCCCTCATTCGAAGGGGAGAGATTTCAAATTGTAAAGGAACTATGAAAAAATTGTTCCAACACTTTTGTGAGCTTTAAGCCTCTAATTTATTCATTTTATGAAGGATTATTTCCTTTTGCGTATCTTTTGTAATGGATTGTGCATCATTTTAAGAAATAAAATTAGTGTTTTGTGGCTTTTCTTTCCCTAGCTTGATTTATATTGCATTTCTTGCCTTCTATTATATTTTGTAGGTATATTGTGCATATTGTGTTCCTTTACAGGGCTTAAATTTGTTTTGCTCCATGAGATTGGAGGTTTGAATGTGTTTTGGGACTGTGGAATTTTATCTTCCCTCTTCTTCCCCATTTTCCTCCACTTTCACTCACTAGGAATCTCTCTAGTCTTGTTTTGGTGTTATCGCCTCCCTTAGTTTAGGATTTACATTTATGTATTTCTCTCTCTCTGGTCCCTTGGAATTGATAGTTTAGGAGTAGGTTAGCATTAGAATAGGTCAGGAACCAGCCTTCTCTAGAGGTTTGTCTCAATTGCAAGGGTCCCACACCTTGAGACAATCCCATGTTAGTCAAAAGTAGGGTTTTGTAATGTGCAAATCCTAGGGTGCTACTTTTCCGACATAATAGTTCTGGCATGCCTGGTGGGACAGAAGTCAATATTTTCATTTTTATCAAGATTGGGTGTGTGTCTTGGTGAAATTATAGCCTTTAGAGGCTTTGCAAAAACACATCTGTGACTCCGTCACTCAAATCCAGTGGTTTTAACAACCCAAGTTTATCAAGTTCATGAGAAGAATCCAAACAAGGTCAAGAACTAGAGAAGAGGGGCTATTTGTCTATCTACACTTATCCCCAGATAGAGCAAGAAGGGGAAGAAGAACTCAAAGGTATCCATCTCCACCAAATAGAACTTTATCAACACCTCCACCAGGTAGACCCTTTCTTCAATCGACTAGGGTTCTTAGGCCACTCAGGATGGCTCATCTACAACCACCAAATCAGCCACCTCCAAACCCCTATGAAAATTTCATAGGAAACAGTCCACTTGCCCTTAATGCACAAAATATGGTCCCGATAACAACATTAAAAAATATCCCATACTTCACTGGAGAAAATCACACAACTCCCATCAACCACATTCAAGACATTGCAAATGTCTATGCCATATATGAGATTGCCAAGATAGATGTTGCGGTCAATTTGTTAGCTTATTTTTTTGAAGGAAAAGTGTTGCAGTGGTTCAAAGGCTTGGGAGAAGTATTGATTCAGAATCGGGATCAATTGTGCATAGCTCTTAATGGCCAGTTTGGGGAGAGGGTTGACAACTTATCCCTTTTGGAGTAGATGACTACAATCAAAAGGGCACCAACTGAGTAGATGACAAAATTCAATTTCATATTCCAACAAACATGGGAAAGGATCCTGTTGTGGTCATACCAATAGCTGAAGGTGCATTTCTCTATTTTCTTAAAGATCTAAATTCTAATATATCTGTTATGATACAATCTATGGGGGGAATAACCCTACCAGATGCTTATGCCATAACTATTAGAGTTGAGAATTGCCTAATTCAAGCCGGTAAACTTGCACCTATGCCACCTATGTCTCTCTATTCATATATGGGCAATCCTAATCCTAATCAAACACATAAAATAGCTCCCATCCCTGCTCCAAGAAATTAGAGTTCAAATGAAGTTTCCAATTCTTCTTTATCCCTTTAAATGAACTCTGTGGAGGTTATGAAACAATTACAAAACTTAGGAAACAAGATGGTAACTATTAAGAGGTAGAAAGATCAAAATTATAGACCTTATCAACCTCAATTCCAACCTAATAAACCTCCATATCAGCCAAATAGGCTACATGTTCAAGCTGCTAACCAGAACCAAGGACAACCCCAAGCTGCTAGGCCATTCCAAGCATATAACCCTATTGCAGTTTCAACATCTAGGGTCTTCATTCCAACTCAAAACAACATAGCACAAGAATATGAATGGTGTTTCCCATCCACCAACCACATAATCAAACAACATGCTTCAATGGTGCTTTAAATCAAGCATTGATGGTGACTATGACAGTGTGTTCCTCAAGAACAAAAACAAGAAGAAATTCAACAGGAGGGTAGCTAATCGTGAAGCGCCTCTAAACGAGACAACACTTGTGAATTGGCAAGTCAGATTTCGTGGAATAAATTAGTCCCCTTCTCAAATTGTGGCAACCAATACAAGGTCTAAGAAAAGAAATATAAAGGAGGGCCAGTCATCTAATCCAAGCACTTCTCAACCTTCTATCACACTTTGGGGTATAAGAAATCCAAGTGCAGCCCCAAACATTCAAAATCAGCCCAAACTACCATCTAAGCCACTTAGGTATCGGTTACAACAGCCCATGTGCAGAGAAAGTCATGCCGAGTAAAGGGGAGTAAGAAGGAGAATCAATCTCCTTTTAACATTATTGATCAAATGAAGAAGACCAATGTAAGCATTTCTATGTGGGAATCATTGAAAATTCTAAGCCAATGGGATTTGTTACAAGTAGCCATGGAGAATTGGTCAACATCAAATGAGTTGTCCAAGAATCAAGATAAGGTGCTCACTAATGCAACTCCAAAAGAGGGAGTTCATGGAGGTCAAAAAGGTAAAATCATGAAGCCTCCTCCATTCTATATATCTTTGGTTATTGGGAACAATCTTGTACATAATTGCATGATTGACTCGGGGGCTAGTAATTCGATAATGCTGAAACACATTATGGATCAGTTGGGCCTAAAATATGACATGGTTTCCAAAGGAGTGGTATAGTTAGATGGGACAATAGTGGGGACTATTGGGATCATAAAATGTTTAAAACTTACATTGCATGCATGTCCTAATGTCACAGTTCAACAAGATATATCAGTGATTGAATTTCCACCACTCTTTGCAGTGTGCTTGTCAAGAGACTTCACCGCCAAAATTGGAGGCTACTTATCAGCTAATTGGTTGCATATGATCTTTAGAACAAGGTATGGAGCTAAGGCTACAATCCAGTCTTAACCTATTGAAAATTTTCATATTGAGCCTCATGTACCAAGCCCAATCAACGTAAATTGCTCAGCCTTTGATCAAGAGGATTTCCCAAACACTCAGGAAACAAATACCAAAGTTGGGGGCATCCTAGATTTGACTCTTGATGAATGCACAAAAAAAAGTCACAAATATGATCCATACAAGGAAATAGAGGAGGCTAAGTTGGGATTTTATTGTTTGCATGAGGAAAAAACATCCCCTCATAGCCTCACCAAACCGATGATAAGGGTAATAATGAATTATGACTCCTATTTTTGATGGCTCAAGGAGTAGGAAAGGTGTTAAAAGAGGACCAATATTTTTTCACCATAAGGTATGAAGTTCTACTCAAATTTCCATCTTCATTTTACTTGTTCAAACAATACCGTTGAGTATGAAGCTTTGATACATGGATTGAATTGGGAAAGAAAGAGGGGTATACAAAACTTGTAAGTGTTTGGGGATAGTGAATTAATTTTCAACTAGGTTAGAGGAAAACATGCTGCTAAGAATGATCTGCTCAAAGCCTACAAACATCGAGTATGGGATCAGATTGATGATTTTGGAGCACTCAATAATCAAGCCATACCGAGGAAGAAGAATGAGGCTGTAAACATGCTTGTGACAATTGGAGCAACATTTGATGTGGTGGGTAGTATTAAAAAATATAAAACATAGCCCCATATTCATGTAATTGTGAGGCCAGCTGTACAAGACAATAACACAAGCTGACAGGGATTTGAAAATGATCAACAAATCATTAATTTCATGTAAGAGGAGGCCGAGATCTCGGTTAGAAATCGAACAAATTGTAGCAAAAATATGGTGATCAAGTGGTTCAACCAAGGACAAATAAGCTACCAAGGATTTAGTGTGTTTAGAGTCAATATTCAATCCTAATGATGATTTCCAAAGGGAAAGAGAAAACATTCAGTTAAAGGTGAGGATTCAGAGCCAATTTCAGTTGGAGAAAGAAAAACACTTCAAATTGGTAAGGTAAGAACTGAAAAGAAAAATATGAATTTATACAAATTTTCCAAGAATTTCCAGATGTGTTTTCTTAGAGCTATGAAGATTTGAAAGGATTTAATCCTAAGATGGCACAACACATGATTGAACTAGATTTGGGAGCTAAACCCATCAGGAAAAAGCAAAGGCCAGTCAATCCTCATATCAAGCCTCTCATGAAAAGAGAACTGAACAAACTCATTGAAGAAAGAATCATCTTTCCAATCAAGCACTCTTCATGGGTAACAAATCTGTGCTTTGGTTAGGAAAAAGAATGGGGAAATCAGGTTATGTGTGGATTTCCGAGACTTGAACAAGGCCTCTCTCAAGGACCACTACCCACTTCCTTCCATGGAGCAAATCCTATAGGTTGTATCCAGTTCTGAAAGGTTCTCATTATTGGATGGCTACTCGGGCTATAATCAAATCATGGTGAAAGAAGATGACCAGTTCAAGACAACCTTCACCATGAAGTGGGGCACATATGCTTATAGGAAGATGCCATTTGGACTGTCAAATGTCGGAGCCACTTTCCAAAGGGAAATGGATATGGAATTCAAAGGGTTGATCAATAACATAGTTCTTGTGTATCTAGATGACATCACTTTGTATTCTCCAAGAATGCAGCAAGTCACCTCTTTCACCTCGACAAGTGTTCCAAAGATGCAGGAAATTTGGAGTGTTTTTGAATTTGAAAAAGTGTATATGAAGGCAAGCTCTTAGGCCACATCGTGTCTAAGGAAGGGTTGGAAATTGATCTAGAAAGGGTAGAATCCATTTGAGCATTGTCATTGCCAAGTCACAAGAAGGCTCTCCAAAGATTTTTGGGGAAAATTAATTTTTTTAGGAGGTTTGTTCCCAATTTTTCAAGCCACTAATGATGATGCTGAAGAAGACCATGGTTTTTAAATGAATTGTTGAAGGAAAAGAAAGATTTGAAGCTATAAATAAGGCCATTACACAAGCTCCAACCCTCATAAATCTATATTTCTCGAAGGAATTCATTTTATATGATTTTGGAAGCATGAATGCAATATCTGCCATACTAGTATAAACAAATCAAGAAGGAATAGAGTATCCTATCACATTATTCAGACAAAACCTTCAGGATTATGAGGTGAGATATTCATTCATTTAGAAACATGTCCTTGTTGTGATTATAATTCTAAATAAATTTAGACATCTAGTGTCAAATAAGAAAGTCCATCTATTAGTTTGACATGCTAGTGTAAAAGATTTTATTTTGAACACGGACCTTAATGAAAAGAGATATGGATGGATAACCAAGGTCATGGAGTATGATATTGACATAAATGTGACCAAATTAGCTAGGGGAAAGGGTTGTGAGAGCAGCTAGATTCTAACCATCATGTTGAATCAAGAGAAAGGCATGAGCTATTATTGTGTTGCAAGATAACCAAGAACAGTTATAGGTGGTATACCCATTCCTTGTTGGACTCAAGATATTATACACTTCCTTCAAATAGGCCAAAATCCTAAAGGATTAAGTAAACCCAAAAGGAGGTATTTCATACTTCATTTTATCCCATATGTGCTTGTACATAATATTTTGTTCAAAAGGGATGTGAATGGTGTCCTCCTAAGGTGCATCAAGACAAATCAAGATAGAGAGGGTACTACACAAGTTTCATGATGGAGAGGCAGGTGGTCATTTTTCCCCAAAAGAAACAACCATTAGAATCATGAGGGATGGTTATTACTAGCCTAATATTTTCAATGATTGTTACTCATGGATCAAGAAATGCAAGAAGTGTGCCTTCTTCACAGGTAAAGAGAAGCTAGCATCCCTTCCACTCCATCCTATCTCTGTTGAGAAGCTTGTCTTACAATGGGTGATTGATTTTATTGGGATGATAAATCCAACTTCTAGCCTAGGTCACAAATGGATTCTTATAGCCACATACTACTTCACTAAGTGGAAAAAGAAATTGCACTTAAGGAAGCAAATGAAGATAACATTCTAGATTTCTACGAAGGTATTGCAATAAGGTTTGGTGTTCCTTCCACCATAATATCAGATAATGCCTTAGCTTTTATTGGAGCAAAGATATCTAATTGGGCTGTTAGAAATGGCATATACTTGAGCAATTTTTTTAACTACTATCCTTAGGGTAATGAAAAAGAAAAGTCCACGAACAAGAACTTGTTGAGAATTAAAGGACTTGGCATACCAAATTGAAATAATCCTTATGGGATGATAGAATCAATCCAAATAAATCGACTGGTTATTCTCCTTTCAAATTGGTTTATGAAAGGGAAGCAAGGATGCCAATATCCTTGAATTACCAGCCTTGGAGCTTATAAAAACTAGAGTTGTTTGAGTTTCTAGCCATGGAAGTCAGATATGTAGAGCTCATGGAACTAGAAGAGCTAAGAAAATAGGCCATGAAAACAATGGAGAAGGACCAAGCTCAAATCAAGATGAGTTTTGACAGAAAGGCCAAAGACAGAACTTTTCAAGAAGGAGACTTGGTTCTGAAATGGGATGCAAATAGAGCCAAACTAGGAAGGCACTCCAAATTTGATGCAATATGGAGTGGCCCTTACTTGATTTCAAGGTGCAAAGAAAATAATGCTTTCCAATTGACAAAGTTGGACAAAGAAGAATTGTAGATTCTAGTCAATGGCATCTATCTCAAGCATTATTACTGATGGGAGTATCTTTCTTGTAAATATTAGTTTAGAGTTTATAATTCCTCCAAGTGCTTACAACACATCATTCTATTGTAGCTAGGTTTTCTTTCAGATAAGTTCTTGTGCACTCTCTGCATGTTCCATTTTGGGATATGTATGATTTTTTTATTTGTACATGGTTGTGATTTGTTGTTGTTGCACTTTCTAGTTTCAGAAAGATCTGATGATGAAGTAATGTCTCAACAATGTTCTAGAGAAACAAGAGGTTTCAGACATTATAATAGTTTCAACAATCAAAATGAATCCATGCCTAATGGATGTAAAATAAGTGGTCTTTCAAATATAGCAGGTAGATCACCCCATAATCCACAAATTGTTATCCATTTTTGCACCCTTTCAAAATGGATTAACCTACAAGTCTAGGCATTGATAGTTAATGGGAGCAGCTTTATAAGGCTTTGGTGAAGGTTTGGAGCAGGATTTGTATTAATGGTCAAAATGGAAAAATGTATGGATTGTCACCTTGTTGATGTGCGTCAACCACTACTTCTGTCGTGTGTGACAACATCTTCCTCCTATCACATGTCAACCTCCCCTCACTATCATACGATAACATTTCTTCTTGTTGTGCGATAAGTATTTTCCTCATCAATGGTGACTCTTTCCCTTATTATCATGTATCAACTAGTGGATTCCGATGGTGACAAAAATATTTTTAGATACGGCTAGACATTAATGATACCATAAAAGGTAGCTCAACAACTGGATTAATGAGGTATGGGACCTTTGTTTTCCTAGCAAGAAAAGTACCATTAAAAAGTGAACCATCATGGCTGCCCATACCTACGTACAAGAATTTAATGAAGGATGTTGGTTGGTAGCTCATTTTCTCTATATATATGTAAATTCCCCTCATTTGAAGGGGAGAGATTTGAAATTGTAAAGGAACTCTGCCAAAATTGTTCCAACACTTTTGTGAGCTGCAGCCTCAAATTTATGCATTTTGTGAAGGATTCTTTCCTTGTTCCTATATTGTAATGGATTGTGCATCATTTTAAGCAATAAAATTAGTGTTTTGTGGCTCTTATTGCCCTATCTTGATTTATATTGCATTTCTTTCCTTCTATTATATTTTGTAGGTATATTATGCATATTGTGTTCCTTTGCAGGGCTTAAATTTGTTTTGCTCCACAAGATTGGAGGTTTGAATGTGTTTTGGGACTATGGCATTTTATCTACCCTCTTCTTCCCCATTTTCCTCCACTTTCACTCACTAGGAATCTCTCTAGTCTTGTTTTGGTGTTATCGCCTCCCTTAGTTTAGGATTTACATTTATGTATTTCTCTCTCTCTGGTCCCTTGGAATTGATAGTTTAGGAGTAGGTTAGAATTAGAATAGGTCACAAACCAGCATTCTCTGGAGGTTTGTCTCAATTGCAAGGGTCCCATACCTTGAGACAATTCCATTTTAGTCAAAAGTAGGTTTTTTTAATGTGCAAATACTAGGGTGTTACTTTTCTGACATAACACTCAAAGATGGCTTCAAGAAGTTGATGGCAACTCACAAGAAGAAAATAAATATGAAAAATCTTGCTAGAAGTCAAATCTCCAAAGTTTCATCCTCTTTGAAGAGGGGGTGATGATGTATTTATAGGGTCAATGACGCTCTGCTAGGGTCTCTGTCGACTTGGGGAACCATTGATTTGGGTGATGGGGATGATGCAAGGCTCGAGAGATGAGGCCTTATTAAGTGTTGATTAGGGTTAGAAGTTGATTTGGTGGATTAGGGTTACATAGGGATAAGAAAGAGTGGTTGGAGGGTTGAAAACATTAAATGAGGGTAGGTGATAAGTCTAGGGAGGAAAAATGGAGGGTTTAGGGATGTGATTAAGATAATAAGTGTGTTTTAGGGATAATAAGAGATGAAATAATGATGGGATGGGATATATTTAAGATATGAAAATAGAAAATTAGAGGGAAATAAATTTGATTTAGGAGGGGAAAGGTATTTTGAATAGGATGTGGGTGCAAGTGTGGATAATAATGATGAAGAGGGGAGAAAATACGGAATGGGGGACAATTGAACCAATATTTTGTGTCTACATTTGCCCCTTTTTGTCTAGTTTTTGAGTTAAGAAATCCATGATACAAAAACTAGAAGCGATAGAAGATGATGATTGAGGTGCTCCCCCTTAATCTAGGAATCAATGACACAAAGGGGAATCAATTATTAGGTTGATAGAAATAGATGGAGGAAAGGATAAAATGATAGAAAGATGAGGAAAATATACACCAAGTGGAGAGTGATATAACCATTACAAGAAGGATAAGATAAAAATAAAAGAAATATGCCACGAATCCTGGAACCACATCGGTAGGGAATATACTTATAGTGCCCTCCCTATTCAGCCCTCAACATTTAGTTCAATTTTTTTTTAACATATGCACTTAGTACTTAAAATTTGGATATAATGTGGTGAGTTGTGTGGTTAAGGAACTTGGTACCATATTTTGACACAAGAGAACATGTACATGCCTTTGATAAATATAACATGGTAATTTGAGTGAATGGGTTTAAAAAAGGGATCTTAGAGACTTTCACCAAAATGAATTTAAGTTGTCCAATCAATATTCTCAAACCCGCATCCCTACAAGCCAACCACTACTTTTTGACAACACAAGGAAAAGTTGAATCTTACACTGGCATGTGAACTGCTCATTAGATGATGGAGAAATGCATTTGCATGGACTATAGAAAATGCATAATGTGGGTTTAATAAAGGCTTGAAATATTTTTAAGAAAAAGGCAATAGGCACATGCAAGACAAACCTCGAACCTTGTTTCCATCATCCTTATAAATGCGTCTAAATAAAATCTCGGGAACAAGTTTGAGACATTTTCCAAGCATTTTGGTTGTAAGTGCTCTATCACTCTGCACATGGAGATAAATCTATGACCATAATATCTCCTCATCTTAATATATACAAATTGATTGATCTTGATATATAGCTACATCTGAAGCGGTTATGAGAGGAAGCTAATTCATGTCATTTTTTTGTTATTATCAGATGCAAAAGAAGAAGAAGAAGATTGAAGATTAGGAGGTGCTTCATTCAGTGTAATGTCTAGTTGTATTTATTTTGCTTCGCTGATTCTATACACCAGTGTTACATTACCCGTAGCCTTTACAATGCCATTCATGACTACCTCTTCATTTTCATGCTATTTCTCTTTTATTTCAAGTAGTTGGTGTATGTATTAAGACATCAAAGTTCTCGTTATCAAAATTTCCCCAGGTAAATTTCGATAACATGCATCAAAGGTATAGCGTAAAGGCAAATAGGTTGATTCATAAAAAGTGAAAAATTGGCTAAGTCCTGCCAAAGGGAGCAACTGGGACATTTGGGACGTCAAGGCGCGGATCGGCCGAAAAGCCTCCAGGCGGCCCAAATTGCATTTGGGACAATCGGGCCGGCACGCGAAGGCGCGAAAAGCCGATCCGGCCAAGGAGGAGGAAGAAATTGGCTAAGTGTTGCTCAGACGTTTGGGATAGAAAGGCCCGAACCGCCAAACCGGGTGAAATAAGCACAAAGGGCCCAAAAACAAAGTGGTACAAATGGGCCCGAACCGCCAAATCGGGCGAAATTGTCCCAGCGTCCAAAGGAAAAAGGAACAATCGGGCCGAGGTACGCGAACCGGCCGGATCGGCCAAATTGTCACAAAGGGTCCAAAATCAAATGGGACATCCGGGATGATGGACGCCAAGTACGCGAAGACCCGGCAGTTCCCGAGAACTAACCAAAAGACGCCACGTGTCTCAAGGAGAAAGGTTAAAAAGTCAAAGGGGCAAGGTTTGAAGCGCTAGCCCGAGCTAATAGGAATTGGACACGTGTCCAATAGAGCAAGAAAGTGTAGAGCTCGGGAGGAAGTTAGAGAATTTGGTTGAGTTCCCAAAAAGGATAAACGTAAAGGAAGCCCCGCGCCTGTCCTCCAACAAGATCACGCCACTTGTCATCCAAATGGCGGGAGCGCGGAAAGGGGTGAAAAAGTCCCAAAATCATTAAAAGTCAAAATTTCAAAGGACACCACCAAAAAGATGGAGGAGAAAGAATTGCTTGTCCAATCGAGCGTGCCACGTGTCATCCAAGTGGCGGAGCGGAAGAAATTCAAAAATCTGTTTTCACCGTTGCCTCGCGTGCCTAAAACTTCGATTGACATAACTTTCGATCCAGAGCTCGATTTGCGCGTTTTTATATCAACGGAAAGCTTGTGTGATTCTCTACATGTTTCTAGGGTCAATCTTGCATTTTGGTTCAGTTTGAAGAAAGAAAATCAGAATACGCCTCGGCACGAAATAATAAGCAGAAGTGATGCTTCAACAACCACTTTAATGCAGCAGACAACCCGCCGCTTCTGTTAGGCAAACCACCGCTTTGCCAGAACCCACCGCTTCTGCCATGATGGACGAATTAAATGCAACCTAGAGGTGGTTGGGGCAGATTTCGAATTCCTCTCTCTTTTCTCTCCCATTCTTCCTATAAATTGTAAGGAGGGGCTTCTTTCTAATGTTGGACATTCTTGCTTTGCACCCCCCCTTCTCTCCTGTTCATAAGAAGATTTGTGGAGTTTTCAAACCTCCCATATAGACTGTAACACCGTTTTTGCCTTTTGGCCATTGTAATGTATTGAATCGATCCTTAAGCAATATATATGTGTCTGTGGTTGCTTCTAAACCCTCTTACATATTTATTACTGTCATTTTTGATCTTTCATTGCATTTTTGCTATCTGTGCATGGTGTGGTATTGCATCTATATGATCTATGTTTATGTTGCAAAGCTTATGTTCTTCATTCCTGCATCACCTCCTTAGCTTAGGTTTATTTATATGCATTTCTCTCTCCCTATCTCCTTGGTAGTTAGTTTAGTTTTTCTGCAAACCTCTCGTTTACATTGGTGCATCTAAACAGAGGAATAGGAACCACCTTTCTCTCCGGAGAATTATTTCTCATTTTTCAAGTCCCACACTTGGAGAAAGGATTCAATGTTATGCAATCACACTAGACGCATGAGCATCAACCTAAAATCTGATGTGCAACTGTGGGTGCTGTGATTTTGCATCAACAGCTTTTGCACGCCTTGGTGGGGACCTAGAGGTCTCATTTTTAATTGCAGCAAGGTTGATGTGCATCTGCTGCAATTTTCTTGCTTGAAAAGAGCTATTATTTGCATATCTGGCGACTCCAAGGGGAAGAATCAACTGGTTTCAGCAGTACAGGCCTAAAAGCTTATGAGAAGAATCACAAGGTCAAAAGTTGGAGAAGAGGAGGTGCTGTTTGAATACCTGCAATTATCTCCAAGAAGAAGGCAAAGAGGAAGAAGGATTCAAAGGTCTCCATCTCCACCAAATAGAACTCTCTCAACTCCTCCACCTGAGCGGCCTTTCTTTCAGTATACAAGGGTTTTAAGACCAATCAAAATGGCGCAACCAGTAAACCCCTATGTCAACTTCATAGGCAGCAGCCCACTTGCTCTCAATGCACAAAATCCAATCCCAGTAGCAGCATTAAAGAACATTCCATATTTTACTGGAGAAAATCAGACCACTCCTGGTGATAATGTCAAGGACGTTTCTAACATTTGTGCAATCCATGAGATTAAGGAGATGCAAGTAGTCACAAATTGCTAGCGTCTTCATTCAAGGGAAAAGCATTGCAATGGTTTAGGAGCCTTGAAGCTGGCTCTATCACAAACTGGAATTAGCTGTATTGCACTTCATGATCAATTTGGAGAAAAGGGAGACAACTTGTCTCTTTTGGAGCAGCTGACAACCATCAAGAGAGCTCCCAATGAGCAGCTAACCGACTTCAACTTCAGATTTCAAAGATCTTGGGATAGAATTCCGGTGGCAGTCAGGCCAACAACAGAAGGTGCTTTTCTATACTACCTTAAAGCTTTAAATTCTGATATTTCTATGTTAGTTCAATCTATGGGAGGCACAACTATCCCTGCTGCTTATAGTATTGCCATTAGAGCTGAAAATTGTCTGATTCAAGCTGGCAAGCTAGCTCCTAGGCCTCCAATGCCATTATATCCAAGTTTAGAGAGCCCAAGTACTAGTCAAGTACCTGTCTTAGCTCCTATTCCCACTCCTAGGAATCAGAGTTCAAATGAAGCTTCCACTTCATCTCCAAGTGCCCCAAATGAGCTTCAAGAAGTCATGAAGCAACTGCAAAATTTAGGTAATGAGCTAGTCACTCTAAAAAGACAGCAAGCTTAAGGTTTTAGACCTTCGTATCAACCTCAAGCTCAACCTAATAGGCAGCCATATCAGCCTCAAAGGCCACCCAATCCAGCTGCAAATATGAATCAAACAAGGCCTCCTGCCAATAGACCATTCCAGCCCTATAATCCAAATGCCATATCTACCTCTAAGGCATTAGTACCAGCACAAAACAACATTGCCCAAGAGTATGAATGGTGTTTTCCATGTAATGAACCCCATAATCAATCCATGTGCTTCAATGGTGCTTTGACCCAAGCTTTAATGGTAACAACTACTGGTGTGGAGGGTGAAAGCAATCAAGAAAACAGCCAACAACAAGAAACATTCCAACAGCAATCTGCCCCAAATGACACCACATTGGTAAATTGGCAAGCAGAGGATTTCTGTGGCATGAATCAGGCAGTTTCTCAAGGTGTTGCTGCCAACACAAGGTCAAAAAGGAGAAATTTGGGTGAAGAACAGCCATTAGCCCCAGCCAATCCACAACCTTCCACAGCTCCACAAATGATTGGCAAGCAAAACCCGGGCTTCAAATGCACAAGGGCAGCCAAGAACAGCCCCTAGGCCAACTCAAATGCCACCAAGTTGCTGCCCACATACAAGGAGCAAATGTGCAGACCAAGGGACAGCAGAGAGATCCTTCATCACCATTTAGTATCATTGACCAGATGAAGAAGACAAATGTCAATATATCTATGTGGGAATCCCTATCCATCCTGTGCCAAAGAGATTTGGCTGAAAGTCGCTATGAAGGATTGGCCAACTTCAATCAGCAGATCCAAATGCAGAGAAGGTACTCACAAATGCTGCCCACCTCAAGGAAAACATGCAAAGACAACAAGGTAGAATGTCAAGCCTCCCCCTTTTATGTTTAGTTAATCATTGGAAATCAGCTAGTGCATAATTGCATGATAGATTCCGGGCAAGTAGCTCAAGAATGCCTAAACAGATAGCTGATCCGTTAGGGCTCCAAAGATGAAATAACATCTAAGGGAGTAGTGCAAATGGATGGGACAGCAATAGCAACAGCTTGGAATGATTAGAAATTTGAGCCTTACCTTGCATGCATGTCCAAATGTTGTTGTCTTACAAGATATATCACCATAGACCTTCCACCACTCTTTTCCTCTCTGTTTGTCAAGGGACTTTACCGCCAAGATTGGGGGATATTTGTCCGCCGATTGGTCACACATGCTGTTCGTAATGAGGTATGGAACTAAAAATACAATTAGGTCGTAACCTATTGCAGATTTCCACATTGAGCCCTATACTCCAAGTCATATTAATACCAATTGCTCAAAGATTTGATCAAGAAGATCACCTTGGCACCGATGAAGCCGACACTAAGGTCGAAGTATCCCGATTTGACTCTTGATGAATGGGAAAGAAAGGTGCATGCTTTTGATCCTTATCAAGAAGTAGAAGAATCGGAGCTAGGAGTCTATTGTATACACGAAGAAAGTCAACCTATTCCTAGATCACCAAGCCAAGACACAAGGATGACAACGAGGTATGGCAACTCACGTTTTTGATGGATCAAGGAGTAGACAAGGCGCAGGAGGTGGAGTCGTGCTTATTTCACCTCAAGGAGTAAAGTATTATTCAGCTTTTAGATTTCAATTTGAATGCTCCAATAACACTGCTGAATATGAAGCCTTGGTGCAAGGGATGCATTGGGCAATAAAGAGAAAATAAATAACTTGCAAGTTTTGGGGACAAAGTGAGCTGATTGTAAATCAGGTCAAGGGACAACATGCCGCCAAAAATGACCTACTCAAAGCACAAGAATAGGGTATGGGACCTCATGGAAGATTTTGAGGGTTTCGGCATCAAGGCCATTCCCGTGAAAGAGAATCAAGTCACCGACAGGCTCATGCAGCAGAGGGGGCAGCCTTTGACATTATAGAAAACATTCAACAAAACAAGGTACACCAAACATCCACGTGATTGTGAGGCCTTCAAGGCCGATAACAATGTCAATTGGCAAGTATTCGAGAATGACCAAGAAATCATCCACTTCTTGCAAGAAGAAGTTGAGTTCTCACTAAGAATCAAGAGAAGTTGAACAACAATATGGTGACCAGTGATACAAACCGAGAACCGATAAGCTGCCCAAGGGACTTGTCACCTTGGAGTCAATTTTTAACCCCAATGATCAGTTTAGAAAGGAGAAAGCAAATATTCAAGTCAAGAGGGAAGATTCGGCATCCATCTTGGTAGAAGAGAACAAGCCACTACAAATTGGAAAGATGACAACTCGAACAGAAAGGTATGAATTCATACAAATATGTCAAGAATTCCCCGATGTGTTTGCTTGAGCTATGAAGACTTGAAAGGGTTCAATCCCAACTTAGCTCAAAGATACAATCGATTTGGATCCAAATACTAAGCCTCACAAAGTGCAGAAACAGACCACCAATCCACACATGGAGCCTCTCATGAGGAAGGAGCTGGACAAAGCTGATTGAGTCAGCAATTATATTCCCTATCAAGCATTTAAGCCGGGTCAAGAACTTAGTTCCAAATGTAAAGAAGAGTGGAGAGATCAGCCGTGTGTTGACTTCGTGAGATTTGAATAGAGCCTCTCTCAAGGACCATTATCCACTCCCTTCCATGGAGAAAATATTGTAGGTCGTAGCTGGTGCGAAAGGTTTTCACTACTTGATGGTTACTCAGCTTCAATCAAATTATGGTAAAGGAGGAAGACCAGCTTTAAGATAGCCTTCACAACCAAATGGGGCACGTATGCTTACAAGAAGATGCCATTTGGACTGTCAAACGCAGGAGCAACATTCCAACGAGCTATGGATATGGCATTCAAAGGCTTGATCAATAAGATAGTGCTGATATACCTAGATGATATCATTGTCTTCTCAAAGAATACCGCAGACCATCTCTTTCACCTCAGTGCAGTTTTTCGAGGTGTAGAAAGTTTGGAGTGTCCTTGAATCCTAAGAAGTGCATCTTTCTTGCACATGAAGGGAAACTCCTTGGCCATATTGTTTCAAAGGAGGGATTAGCAATTGATCCAGAGAGGGTCAAGCCATAAGAGCTCTACCATTGCCAAGTCACAAGAAAGCCCTTCGAGTTTCCTCGGGAAGGATAAACTTTGTTCAAGGTTTGTCCCAAACTTTGCAGCCCTTGTCAAGCCCATCACCGAAATGTTAAGGAAAAGCATGGCTTTCAAATGGACGGCGTAAGGCAAGGAGAGTTTTGAAGCAATCAAAGAAGCCATCTCCTGCACTCACTCTCATTAACCTGCACTTTTCCAAGGATTTCATCCTCTATGCATTTGGAGGTGATGACACTATTTCTGCCATTCTCGTACAACAACAAAGATAATGAGGAGCAGCTGATTGCTTTCTTCACCAGAGCCTAAATGATCATGCGAGGTGAGGTACTCTTTTATTGAAAAGCATGTGTCTTGCAGAATCGAAGCTTGAAGAAATTCAAGCATTTAGTCTCAAACAACAAGGTCCAGCTTATTGGTCTCACATGTCAAGTTAAGGACTTCCCCTCAACAAGGATTTGAATGAGAAAAGGGCAGGATGGATCACCCGTGTCATGGAATATGACATTGAGATCAAGATCACCAAGCTAGTAAGAGGCAAAGGTTTGTGTGAGTAGCTCGCCCCAAACAACCAGACAGCCTTTTAAGATGAAGAAGACGCCGTCCCGCTATTACAAGATAATCAAAAATAGGAAAATGATGATGTGTCCACTCCCGTTGACTCAAAATATGATACATTTCCTACAGATGGGCATGTGCCCTCTAGAAATGAGCAAAGTGAAAAGAAGGTACTTCAGATTACAAGCGCTTCCTTATGTGCTTGTTGATAATGTTTTGTTTAAAAGGGACATCAACGGTGCTCTATTGAGATGTATCGGGACAGTCAAATCGAGAGGATCTTACAGAGTTCCATGACGGAGAGGTAGGAGGCCATTTCATCCCACGAGTAATGACTCTCAAAATCATGAAAGCTGGTTACTATTGGCCTACCGTATTCAATGATTGCTACTCATGGGTTAAAAAATGCAAGAAATGTGCATTCTTCATAGGAAAGGAAGGTTAGCACCACTTCCCCTTCATCCAATTTCGAAGATCATCCATTCATGAAATGGGGATTGACTTCACTGAGTCATCAATCCCACCCGAGTCAAGGCCACAAGTGAATTCTTACAATGCCGATAGACTACTTCACCAAGTGGACCGAAGCAAGAGCGCTCAAAGAGGCAAGTGAGTCTAGCATACTAGACTTTTATGAAGGGATAAGTAACTAGGTTCAAGTGTGCCGCCACCATCATATCGTATAAATGCATTAGCATTCATAGGTTCAAAATTACAGAATGGGTCTGTCAAGAATGGAATCTATTTGAGCACCTCTTCAAATTATTACCCGCAGGTAATGGACATGCAGAGTCCACAAACAAGAATTTGCTAAAAATCATCGAAGGACTCGGATGAAAATCAAAGAACATGGCATACAAGGCTAAAATCAGTGTTATGGGTCAAGGCTGCAATAACACCAAAGAGGTCTACAGTAATTCTCCCTACAAGTTAGTCTATGGGAAAGAGGTGGTGTTGCCTATATCATTAGAATTGCCACCTTGGAGCTCATGAAGTAGCTTGAGTTATCTCGGTTCGAGCCAATGGAGGTCGTATGCGGAATTGATGGAATTAGAAGAAATCGTAGAACATGCAGTTCGGATTTATTGAAAAGGATCAGCCATAGTAAAAGATGGTTTGATAAGAGAGCTAGAGCAAGAACCTTCCGTGAGGGGGACCTAGTTCTGAAATGGGATGCAGATCGGGCAAAACCGGGGAGACATTCCAAGTTTGATGCCATCTGGAGTGGTCCCTACATGGTCACGGATGCAAAAATAGTAATGCTTTCCAATTGTCTGCATTGGATGGAGAGGAACTTCAGATCCCGGTTAACGGAATCTATCTTAAACATTGCTACTAAGAGAAACGTTTTGCCCTTGTAAATATTAGTTTAGAGTTTTCTTAATTCCTCTAAGTGCGTATGCACATTGTCCTGTTGTAGTTAGGTTTCTATTTCCTAAGTGCTTTGGGCACAGTGTTTGCTCGCTCTCGTGTTGTTTTCTGCTCGTCAGAGTGTTCCCGGAGAGGAAGTTGCAAAGATGATCGTGCTTGTTTCAGGTTAGTGCTTAACTCCATGCCCAATGGACCGCTAAAAGGCCACTGATCTTCTACCTAGTAGGCGTGACCCCACCGAGTCGTTGAAATCAAGTTATCAAAATTTCCCCCGTGGTAAATTTTGATAACATGCATCAAAGGTGGCGTAAAGGCAAATAGGTTGATTCATAAAAAGTGAAAAAATTGGCTAAGTCCTCGCCAAAGGGAGCAACTGGGACATTTGGGACGTCAAGGCGCGGATCGGCCGAAAAGCCTCCAGCCGGCCCAAATTGCATTTGGGACAATCGGGCCAGAAGTACGCGAAAGGCGTGAAAAGCCGATCCGGCCGAAGGAGGAGGAAGAAATTGGCTAAGTGTTGCTCAGATGTTTGGGACAGAAGGCCCGAACCGGACGAACCGGCGAAATAAGCACAAAGGGCCCAAAAACAAAGTGGTACAAATGGGCCCGAACCGGCCAAACCGGGTGAAATTGTCCCAAGCGGTCCAAAGGAAAAAGGAACAATCGGGCCGAGGTACGCGAACCGACCGGATCGGCCAAATTGTCACAAAGGGTCCAAAATCAAATGGGACATCCGGGACAGATGGACGCAAAGTACGCGAAGACCTAGAGTTCCGAGAACCAACCAAAAGACGCCACGTGTCTCAAGGAGAAAGTTTAAAAAGTCAAAGGGGAAAGGTTTGAAGCGCTGGCCCGAGCTAATAGGAATTGGACACGTGTCCAATAGAGTAGTAAAGTGTGGAGCTCAGGAGGAAGTTAGAGAATTTGGTTGAGTTCCCCAAAAAGGCTAAAAGTAAAGGAAGCCCCGCGCCTATCCTCCAACAAGATCACGCCACGTGTCATCCAAATGGCGGAGTGCAGGAAAGGGGTGAAAAAGTCCCAAAATCATTAAAAGTCAAAATTTCAAAGGACAAATCCGCCGAAAAGACGGAGGAGAAAGAATTACTCGTCCAATCGAGTGTGCCACGTGTCATCCAAGTGGCGAGCATGGGAAGAAATTCAAAAATCTGTTTTCAATTGCCCGCGTCCTAAAACTTCGATTGACATAACTTTCGATCCAGAGCTCAGGATTTACACGTTCTTGATATCAACGGAAAGCTTGTGAGATTCTCTACACGTTTCCAGGGTCAATCTTGCATTTTGGTTCAGTTTGAAGAAAGAAAATCAGAAGATGCCTCTGGCACGAAATAATAAGCAGAAGTGATGCTCAACAACCACTTTAATGCAGCAGACAACCCGCCGCTTCTGTTAGGCAAACCGCCGCTTTGCCAGAACCCGCCGCTTCTGCCATGATGGACGAATTAAATGCAACCTAGAGGTGGTTGGGGCAGATTTCGAATTCCTCTCTCTTTTCTCTCCCATTCTTCCTATAAATTGTAAGGAGGGGCTTCTTTCTAATGTTGGACATTCTTGTTTTGCAACCCCCCTTCTCTCCTGTTCATAAGAAGATTTGTGGAGTTTTCAAACCTCCCATATAGACTGTAACACCGTTTTTTGCCTTTTGGCCATTGCAATGTATTGAATCGATCCTTAAGCAATATATATGTGTCTGTGGTTGCTTCTAAACCCTCTTACATATTTATTACTGTCATTTTTGATCTTTTATTGCATTTTTGCTATCTGTGCATGGTGTGGTATTGCATCTATATGATCTGTGTTTATGTTGCAAAGCTTATGTTCTTCATTCCTCGGTGCATCACCTCCTTAGCTTAGGTTTATTTATATGCATTTCTCTCTCCCTGTCTCCTTGGTAGTTAGTTTAGTTTTTCTTGGGTAAACCTCTGCGTTTCATTGGTGCATCTAAACAGAGGAATAGGAACCAGCCTTTCTCTGGAGAATTCTTTCTCATTTTTCAAGTCCCACACTTGGAGAAAGGATTCAATGTTATGCAATCACACTGGACGCATGAGCATCAACCTAAAATCTGATGTGCAACCAGGGGTGCTGTGATTTTGCATCAACAGCCCTTTTCCTACTATCCAACTAATGTGTTTGCAATATTTTTCTCTTTTAGTCTTCCTCTCAGTGAAACAATATTTTTTCCATTCTTGGCTAATGTGTGAAAAGTGAGTTTTATAGAAGGAAGGGATGTATTTTTTATTCAAATCGAGGTTGAGACATTTTTTCTAAAGAAAAGAAGATTTGCACGGTGTTCTAGACCACAAAGGGGCGTGAAAGGAGAAGAGACCATGTCCACAACATTTTCCAATGTACAACCTTCCCGTATCTCCATGGAGGATCATTTGTTCAATCCTAAGGACCATGCATGGTTGGTATTTCATATTTTTTCTCACCTCATTGCATGGTGCTTGGTGACTTGACAAGTTATGTGGGGCATTGCCATTGGTAGTTTGAAGACAATGATGTGGGCATCCTCATGAAGCTTGTTCCATTGTTTTACCAAATGTAACCAACAGTTTCCACATGGTGGGTTTCACCTTTGCTAGTATACTCTCAGCCTTGTTAAAATGGGAGCTTTAAAACAAAGCATGGTTTTACACCAAAGCATAATGGATATTTGGATGGGTCTTTTGTCATATGTTTTATTTGCAAATGTCAGGAAGATATGTATGCAAAATATGGGAACATTCTAATGCACATGAACTGGTTAGCGAATGGTTTCGTGGTGATGGATGTGTAGGTTGCATGTGTTAATACTAGATTGGATCACCTAATTTGTCACCTCACTATGAAAAACAAGTTTTTATCCCTATTTCCAACATGATTTCATATTTATGGTTTTCCCTTCATAGTGCTAGTGAAATTCTTAATTAAATGAAGAGTATGGTTATGTTTATTAAAATGACTTGTTGCACATAATGGATATATTTACCTTACATCATGTAGAACTGATATGACCCTTTTAGTGTAAGCTACACTCTACAACCATGTCATGTGACAACTAGAACTTTTGGATGATAGAACTGGATAACCGTATACACCCAATTAGAGAATTAAACTTGAATTCCATGTAATCCCGTCATTTGTTCACCTTACTAAAATTTAATAAAACATGAATTTTCAATGACATGCAAACCACCGCTCCAAACCCCGTAGTGTGGGTAAGTTATGGAATGATCATGTTCACTGGTGATGTGAGATGTCATGTCAATATCTATAATGACTTTAGACGATCTTTTGACCTTGTTTTGTTACACGTTTGGGGGCCTAGTCAGCTATTTTACCACTTTTTTCAGTTTCTAAAAATTGAAAAGTTAGTTTGGTTTTGGCCCATGATTTAGGCCCCCATACCAAGAAAAGAAATTTGGTCACTACACACCTCTAGTATTTCTCTAGGAATATCATAATCAATCAATAGCTTTGAGAAATTCACCTCAGAAGATTGTTTTGTAATGGGTTTTAAGGCCTCAGGATGTTCGATGACTAAGTCCAACTAGCATAATTATGACAAGTGGCTTCAGAAATGTAGTGGCCATTTGAATTTTTTTCACAAGATTCATGTTCTATAAAATCCAAAGAGTTCCCTGTGGATAGGGGAATTGATAGAAATTTAGACGTGGTGTGTTTGAGTTTCGAAAAAGGATCTCAAACTTGGTTTATAGGCCACTTTGGCCAAATTTTTCATTTTCTTATAATCTTATAGTACCCATGAGAATATTTCCATAGAACTTTCTCCCAGATGAAAATATATTACAATTTACCTATAAACTCTATTACATAACTCTATGGATCTCCTTGATGACAATTTTTTGTATTTTATTGCTTATGGAAAATTTGGTGTGTTTTTCTCTCTCTCTCTCCTATCTCACTCCATCTTGAAAGTGAAATGAAACTGCATTTGTGTTCTTACCTCTATTATATCGTAAAAGTTTTAATTTATTGTAAGTGGAAAACTACATACATACATACATACATACATACATACATATATATATCTATATGTATATATGTATATATATATATGTATATATATATATATATATATATATATGTATATATGTATATATATGTATATATATATATATATGTATATATATGTATATATGTATATATATATATGTATATATATGTATATATATATGTATATATGTATATATGTATATATGTATATATGTATATATGTATATATGTATATATGTATATATGTATATATGTATATATGTATATATGTATATATGTATATATGTATATATATATATATATATATATATATATATATATATATATATATGTATGTATGAAAATGTTAGTCATATAGGGAATGACACGCTAGAGTTTATTTTTGATGACCATGGTTATACTAAATTTTCAGTTGCAGTAGTAGTGGAAGGAGTAAAATGGATGTTTTAAATCTAAAGTTAATATTTATTATTGAAAATGTGTAATCAAGATGGAATTAGAATAGTCCCATACTTAGCAATAGTAATTGTTGTATTATTAAGGAAGAAGATCTCCTCTCTATGCACATGTGTGTCTAATATAGCGATAGTGTAATTTTACTTATAACCTTATAATTAAAATTTATTGTATAATATAATATTTAGTTAACTAGGGTGAATCTTAATAATTTTGTATATTGGTATGATAGTGAGATAAAAATTGAAAAGTAATTATGTCGTAAGCATGTAAAGAAAAAGGTTGGTCATTGATAGTATGAATTGTGATGGTGAAACCTTCTTACACCCTTTTCCACCTTGACTAAATGTACTTATTATCCCGCATGATATTTTTAATAGTAATTAGTGCATAAGAAGGTTAATATTTAATTGATAGATGTTGCAATGACATTCAATATGTAGTTGGTCATGGTTGTCTTATAATACACTCAAATCATGTTTCCTTGATAAAATATCTATGGTCAACCCTTCCTCTTCCCAAGGTAAAATATGTTTCCTCTAGGTTACTTGGACATCTTGGTTGTACATGAGTCGAAAAAAATTGTAATAGGGAAAGTGGTTACTCCATTGAAGGGTGTTATAAGTCCATTTGAATTGTAAGTGTGCTTGGTTATCTTAATTTTCAACTTAAAAAATAGCATTCCCTACCCACCATGGCCATGAAAAATCCCAAATTTCCTGAAATAAAACCACTTTCAACTTTGGAGAAAGATAGTGGTGGGTTATAGGTGTTGTGAGAAAAAATGAATATTCGTATAAATTTGACCACAAGAAACAATGGGTGAAGAGTTAAATCCTATGGGCCTTTTGTCTCTTCAAATAATTAATAAAGGACAACCATTAGGTGTGAATCCTTCATGAGGTTAGAATACCATTTATGCCCTACTGCTTACCCATGGAGGGTCATGTTCCTTTTGGATCAAGATGAATTAGTCTCAAGACCTCTTAATAGGATTTTAGTGGATGAAAACTTGATGTATATTTCCTACCACTTGGAATGGTGCCCTAGGGAAACCTTAGATTGTTGTATGTGGATTTTATTTCTCTATTATATTATGTATTCTAATACTTGGGTGGTCAAATATTAATGAAAATTATTTCTTATGTGTGACTTTTCCCTTTGGAGCTTCTAAAACTCTTAACAGAAACTAAAGATTCATCACTTTGCATTCATCTTTTAAACAATGTTAATGGGAGACTTAACTACTCAATGTAAAGGTAGAAATAATACAAGTTAAAGAGAATAACCTTAGAAATGTATGGTCTCTTAGAACATAAGCACCCTAATTTTTATCAAGTGAATAAAATGCAAATGTGATTGTAATACGAATAAAAGTAAAGGAAATTACTCTTAATGATCTAACACAAAGATGACGAAAATCGTAAATTTTAAATGATGGTGGATGGTTTGATGATCCTTAAAATTGAAACAAAAAGGTGTATTAACATAAGGAAATCCAAAAAAAAATCTAAACTTGAGACCTATGTAAATGATTGTTATGAACTTAATCTTTCCTTCGTATAGTCCTCTTTACTTGTGTTAGATTACGCTTGTATGAGTTATTGTGGTTGTCTATGTCATCTTTTTGTGGAATTTAATTTACTCATGAGATATACATATAATAATGATTAAAAATAATTTCCTTTCCCCGATTGGTAATTGAGGATACTAATTTCACTTAGGCTCAACTAGGTGTATAATGCATAGTGTATAGTGGAAACATTGTTCAATCAAATGAATTTATGTGCATATATGAATACGTGAACATTGTTTTTCCTAGTGTGCTATTAGATGGTTTTGAATCATGCATGAAATATATTTTGAGCCAAGCTTAACCTTTTTCGTAGAAGGAAATTCCTTAGGAATCTAAGTGGTTCAGTAAGTGATCCTCTTAATAACCCCTAATCTTGGATTAGTCTTGTATGAGAACCTCATACCTTGGGTAGTATTGGTCCTTGGTGGTAAGGTTTGTTGAGATATCACATTTTTACCATGGATGGGATTTTGGTTGTAGTAGTGGGGAAACTTTGAGTTGTGTTGACCTTACATAACGTACATATAAAACACCTTGGTGATAGGTGTATGGACCTTGTGGAAGGTGTTCTGAGTTTTACTCTTCTCCATGTGTTTAGTTGGACTGCATGTGATCTTGATTCTATAGAAGAATGGTGGATGGGAAAACCTACTATAGTATAAGTAATTTAGTCATGCATGCATGCCATCCCGAGCGATGGTTAATGTTGATGAGGGTTTCAATAAAGTGGTATTATAATTGGTCTTAATCTTTTTGTGTTCAAGAATTGAAGTGGTCATGTACATTCTGAAATAGGTAGCATGAGAAAAATATTGAATTCTATCATCATAATGGATCCTAGAATGAAATGAAACCACATTTAAGAACATAAATGATGTGTCATAAAGACTTTCTCTTGTGCTCGTGAATAATTATTAATTATATGTAAGAAAATATAGTACATTTAAAAGTAAAAATTTAAATCACATGTTCATCAAGTTATATTTGCGTTACTTTTATCATGTTACATCATATAATACAAACATAATTTTTTTTGTAGTTTTTCAGTTACTTTTTATGTGGTATAATAGTGGGCATAATAGTTGGTATCAAAGCAAGGTTCAAACTCTTTAACTTCAGGGATTAATTAGTAGTAAATTTCAGGTATTTGGTTGTGTGTGTATAACATGTGCATCATGTCAGTCCATGTTTTTGTGTTATGTGTGGTCATGTTGACGCACGCTGGTCCACTTGTTGTTCTTGGTGTGTGGCACCTACTGAGCATATCATATAGTGGGTCCCCAATTCCTTGTATAGACTTGTGTTATGAAAGAAAACAAAAATATATTCAGATTATGGTATATTTATTTGATTAGTACAATTATTTTGGATAATTACACTATGGATGACACTTGGGAGATCATTATGAAAGATATCAAGAACTGGTTTCTTCATTCATGAGTTATATCCTTCATCGGTTATGACAGTTACATCAAACATTTGACAGTTAGAATATCTGATACATGGCAGTATTTGACACTTGAGAGATTTTGTTTCCTCCTTGAATACTTTACTTATATTTTGACCATTTCCACATCCTTGTATACTACATTATGGATATTACAATGAATCATCATGGTAAAATAATTACTTTATGCTAATATATCTTATCCATATTCTTGTGCATTTAACAATTGAACATACTTACCCAATTTCATGGATAACACTATCTCTCTCTAGACATTGATGGTTGACTAATTTCAATGATATGACTTCTCTTTCAAATAATAAAATTTCCATGCTATTCAATCTAGCATCGATGTATTGACCAATTCTATTTTCCTCTCATACCTTCTAAACTCTAACCATTTTTACAACCACAACAAACACCATTGGACTATTTGACATTATTAATCACATGAATTTCTAAGTGATAACATTTTGGAAGAGAACCTTTTGTTCCTGGTCAAGGTGAGATTATTTTGGTATATTTTTATTGCTGGATATAGATGTATTTATTTGAGCCATGTAGATATCTTGTGAGAGATTTGACTCGACCATACATTATGGTAGTCACATTATCTTTTTCAGTATCATGATTATATGTTATGATGTTCACTTGATATTTTGACTACCCATATTGCCAGCCATTAAAATCCACATAGTGAATCTGATGTGAATATTTCTATGCATATCTTATTTGTAATTTGGAATTTCCATAGAACCAACATTTTTTTTTTTTGATTTATTTAGAAGTTTTGAGACTTTTGTTCATTTTTAAAAAAATTTCTGCAATATTTTTGAAATTTTAATACGACTACTTAGCCATTTTATTTTTTTTCCGAGATTTCTTGGTTTTATTTATTTTTGGAACTCAAATCTTATGGTTTTGAAGCTGCTTGGCTAAATATAGTCAAGAGTGTAATGTGGATTTTATTGTTTTCTTAACGAGTTGGTTCTATCTTCTTGTATGGTATTCATATGTTGTATGGGGGTACTTCCAAGTTGTCATGATCGCATCCATGGTGCTGTAATAACATGCCCCTTTTTTTTGAGGTGATGAGGCTTAATGTGTCTACGACCATGGAGTGACCCAACCACACTTCGATACTTGGTACTTGGTCATCCTATGATGGAGTGACACTTATGATATTTAGTCCTCCTATGGTGGAGATACATATGATACTTACTCCTCTATGGTTGAGATACTTTTATAGTACTCGATTATTCTCGTCGAGTTGCCTTTATGACATGCATTATAGTTGGTGGATTTGACAGTGATTTTCATTGCTCCTTGCATCCTAGGATGATGTTTTTACCACTATAAAAGATAAGTTATTCATTTTAAAATTTAGGGTTGAGCTTGAGATTATGCACTCTTTCATATTTTGGATTGTGGGACTCACTGAAAAACATATAGATGGGACACTTGATAATTTTTTTGGTTTCTTTTAGATTCTTTGAGGAAGGGTTGAGATGAAAAACTACAAATTTTGTTGAAAAATATTTTTATACTTGGATTCACCAGAATTGTACATAGTGATAATGTTACTTTTGGTCTTGGGGACCTGACTATAGGTGTGTTTTGTCATACCCATTTTTCTTATGTCTTATACAAACCTCATGATATACCTGTTTGTATGGATTATATGTTATGGGGGAATGTGTTTTGGGTGTTATGCTACATTCCCCTCATAGGTATGTGGTTTCCTCTTGGTGAGGAATGGTGGTGTTCTTATGGTAATCTACTTGTGTCATCATAGACTTGTGTCTAGATAATTTTCTCTTCCACATTGATGTGGTGAATGTTATGTGTATACACTTCCCTGTCGTGGAATCAGTATTTACTTGGGATAAAGGTATTGTTTGAATTATTGTCATGTAAATGTGAAGTGGTCTATGTTATGGTTTTAGGTCTTGGATGACCTCATGTTGTATTGTATTGTTGAAAACCTTGCAAAAATAGTGAAATTTACTTGTAAAACAATAGAAGTAATGAGATAGAACTGGTAAAGGATGAAAATGATTATGGAAAATCAACCCAAACCATGAGATAGAACTGGTAAAGGATGCAATTGATTTTGTAAAATTGATCCAACCCATGAGATAGAACGGGTAAAGGATGAAAATGATTGTGGAACATCGATCCAACCCATTTTTGCTTACGAGAAAACAAATAATCATAAAGATGCTTACGGGAAAACATTATCAAATAGGTTTGAATATGACTATGAAATTTGGTTTATATCACTACGATAGAGAGAAAAACCATTCTTCATAGAAAATTAACAATTTGAGGAAATTATAGATTTTGATGTTCCCTTATGATCACATGAACTAGCAACATGGTCTTGGCTCTAAACGACATTAGTCATTTTGAACTTTCCTTATTTACCTATAATAATTTCTACCTAGTATTATGTCATATTGAGGATGATTATATTATAAGGGGATGGAGATGTAGTGCCCCCTCCTATTCACCATCAACATCTGGTGTGAATTTGTTTTGGGTTAACATATGCACCTAGTACTTAACATTTGGATATAATGTGTTGAGTTGTGTGGTTAAGCCACTTGGCACTATATTTTGAGACAAGACAACATGTACATGAGTTTGATAAATATGGCATGGTAATTTGGATGAAGGGGTTTAATTTAAAAGGGATCCGAGAGACTTTCACAAAAATACATTTTAAGTTGTCCAATCAATATTCTCAAACATGCATCCCTACGGGCCAGCCGCCCCTTTTCTCGACAACACAATAAAAAGTTGAAGCTCACACTTGGAATGTGAACTATTCATCTAGATGCATGGAAGAAATACATTCACATGAATTATATCAATTACAAAATGCGGGTTTCAAGAAGTCTTGGAATATTTTTAAGAAAATGTAATAGGTGTATACAAGCCAAGTCTTAGAACCTTACTACCATCATCCTTCTAAATGCGTTTAAATAAAATCTTGGGAACAAGTTTGAGACATTTTCCAAGTATTTTGGTTGTAAGAAATCTATTAACGTTGCACATAGAGATTAATTTGTAACTATAATATCTCCTCATTTTACAATATACAAATTGATTGATCTAGATCTCTGGCTACATCCAAAGTGGTTTTGAGAGGAAGCTACTTCCTGTCACTATTTTGTTGTTGTATTCAAAACAATAAGAAGAAAATCAAAGATTAGTGTAGTCACAAAATCATGCACTTTAGACATTTATTTATCCTAGTCTCATACTACTATTTATAAGGTTCTTGAGTGAAGAAAGTACTAATTAACCCTCATATTTTGGTCATCTTGTTTATTTTATTTCGTAATTTGTGACCTATTTCACCCATATTCCTAGTATTTTTTTGACATTCCACATTATTTTATCCTCAGCTGAGGCACCCAGATTTTACTAGGGCATATAAGCCCCCCTGGTCCCACCAGGGGCACCCTAGCCCTTTTTGTACTTTCCCACCATTTTTTGGGCCTCTTCTAGTCATTTTACATCTTTATCTATCTTGTGGTCGAATTTTCAGGGTTAATTATGAAATTAGAGCAAGAGAACCCTATAAATATAAATTTATGAGACCATAATGAGGGACCTAGCATCACTTACTACTATCACTCATCTAGAGTTGCATCCATCTATTGCATTGACATCCACATAGATCCATCATTAAGGCACAAGTGAGGATATATGCGTCATGCTTCATAGGGGAGGGATTCTATTCTATTCCATTCACACATTCTATTACATTTTCTACATTTAGCTATTGCTTGCTATTTCACAAAGTGTGACTGGAAGAAGAGCACCTAGGGCAACAACATGCACACACACACACACACACACACACACACACACACACACACACACACAGTAACTACAACCATGTTAGAAATGCAACAGTGCATCTCTCGGTTAGTAAGCCCACTATTGTGGTTGTTGAGGTCATTTTGACCCATTCATTTGAAAATTTCTT
Source organism: Taxus wallichiana var. yunnanensis (assembly GCA_018340775.1). Classification (NCBI taxonomy): domain Eukaryota; kingdom Viridiplantae; phylum Streptophyta; class Pinopsida; order Cupressales; family Taxaceae; genus Taxus; species Taxus wallichiana. The sequence goes on from CM031242.1 coordinate 888,336,756, forward strand.
TTTTTTAGGGTTTTGATACTTATTTTTGGTCTTTTACAGTTATTTCTTCCTCTTGGGAAATTTGGAGCATTCAAAAAAGTACGGAAAATTAATGTGACAAGCAGGAAAGGTTATCACCATCTTTAGGACCTATGAAGACCAGTTCCAAACCTTTTTTAAAGACCGGGGCACTGTTCTACTTATTAGAGCACCGTAGGTTCCTCAGTCCTCTCCCGCATGCTCTAGTCTAGCCATATCACCCATTTGTCCTCTATAGGGCCCCAACATAGTCGTTCACCTTCGATTTATCTAGTTACCACTCGCGACATAGTCTGATAGGAATCTATTATCAGCTGAGTTCTTTCCTATTCTCCTTGCACATTAGGGTTTAGTATTTCATTTTACATATTTGTTTAGATCATTAGCATACTATTTTCTGAATTTGTTTACTCCATTTACAGTTGTTCATAGCTTAGATTAACTATCTTCATACTACATAGTTAGTCCATTTTTAGTTAATCATTTTGGTGAACCCGACCTTCGAATCCACCTTCATTCTAGGGATTTTCTTATCTTTTCTATCATGGCTCCCCAAGTTTCTCAAGTCTCTTTATCTACTTTACTTAAGAGATATCCTCATTTCCAGGCTATTTTACAAAAATAGCTAGACTGCATGTATTTAGATGACAATACGCCACCACACCAAATCAATTCTATATTCGATCATTTATCTGATGAATTTGATCCTAGTGATCCTCCATCTACTCAACCCCTATTAGATTCAATTCAATCTCTACATGATTTATTTCAAGAAAAATTTAAGGCTATGGAATCAACCATTACATCCCTTAGATATGAAATTCAATAGCTTAAGGATGCTTCTCAATCACATGTTTGTGCTCCTTCTACATATTATATACAATCTATGTCCACTACATGTCATCTAATTAAACCTCAATACATACCATTTCCTAAGCCTCTTATGTTTGAGCATAATACTACACCACATGACATTATTACTCATCTCCTTAGTCATCATTTGATCACTTTGCTACCTACTCATTGCTATCCTCCTTATTGGCTTACAAAATATCAAGGTCATCCATATTGCAACTATCATAGGATTGATGGACATAATGAAAATGATTTCTATGCTTTAAAACATAGGGCTAACCATCTTGAGCATAAGGGATTTATCTCATTCAATGAACAACATTCTATTGCATGCCAATCCACAACTGCTATACCACGTTATGCGGTTACTAGTGAGCCTCCTTCTAATCTTTCTAAGGAAGTTCTAGATAATTCTCTTATTCATTACATGCTTGATATTGATGGTCACTCACATGTGCATAATGATTCTCCTCCTAGTTAGAAAAATACTATAGTTCCATCACATGATTCTCCTATTTCTAATGTTGCTTCTTCTCCACTTAATGAGCATCATGCCAATGTTCCTCATGTGCCTTCTTTGAAAAGACAAGCACCACCTAAGCAACCACCTATAAACACCAATACATTTACAACATTACCAAGTCAAGGTGCACAACCTGTCTCTCAAATTCAATCACCCTCCTCCTTTGGTAGCATCATCAATACCACCAAAGATGCCACCATTCAAGATTTCTCACCATCCTACTCCACTTCCGTTTTCTAATCATCTTGGTAAAGAAAATACCCCTCCACTCAAGTTTTCTGTGACATTACCACCTCTCGCATCCCATCACTTTTGTTAAGGAAACTACTCCTTACGTGGATCCACTTAGTGTCTTTTGACTAGAATTCCATCACTTACATACTTGGGGGCATGACATCTAACACAATCTCCTCCCTCCTCATATTTGCATCTCTTTCATATTTGCATTACCATTTATAGGCATACTCAATACACATTTTAGCATTTAATAATACCCAATGACACACTCTTGTGTTATGGTTCACAATTGACTATTGAGGAATTATGAAACATGAACCTAACACACATACTAGCCTTCATACCTTGTCACACCTTAACATATTACACACTAATCATTTATGCATTGTGCACATTAGATACACTCATCATACACATATTTCTAGTCCACATATCTTGCATTACATTTCTTACATGGTTATCTTCATCATCATATACATTATCTACCTTACATTTATAGGCATATTCCTTGCATATTGTGTCTCCTACTAGTTGTCATCACATTTACATATTGGGCTTGTCACTCATATACACCATGCTTTCTTATATTCATCACATAGCCTATTCATCCTACATACTACATGATATTACATTATATTATGCATTTCCACACCACATGCACTTACACTATCATCTATGCATCTCATATAGGTTGCATATATCTTGCCTTTAGAGCCTCTCTTACCATATTACTAGCATCATACATACTTTTACTAACCTTTCCCTACACCATTGAAATTACACATCGTGATTCATCATACATCACACATCATACTAGTCTTTGTATTACATATACTATAATTATATCATCCGCGTGCTTACTATCATTTACTATTAATCCTATGCATTACATACACTATTAGGATATTTATGCATATTACCTCACATCATATACATAGTCATATACCATACATCATACACTGCGTGTCTTCATGTCATTTTATACATACGATACTAGTCTTCATCGCATATGAGTCTAGCATTATATTCATCCCTACATACTACATTACTCATCTACATGTATTCACTATGCGCATTATACACTACATTTTACACATTTCTACACACCTTGTATTGCATTCTACACACCACATATTTACATATTCTACTCATCACATGGTCATTTATTCTCATCATTGCATTGTCTTCTACATGTTGTGCTCACTACCCTATGACACACTTTAGTTCCTCATTCCATACTCGATTACCGAGGGTTTACAAATAAAATGGACCTTACACATTTACTACTCGACCTTTTACCATGTGACATTTCTAGGCTAGTGACATACGCTTTAGGCTAAATCGTCACATATTCTATCATTTTCTAGTGGTATACACCTTAGGTTACATCACCACTCCCTACTATTCATCTTGTAGTGACATACGCTTTAGGCTAAATCATCACCTATTCTATCATGTTCTAGTGGTCTACACCTTAGGTTACATCACCACACCCTCCTTTCATTTTGTAGTGATATACGCTTAGGGATAAATCATCACTCATCCATTCATCTTATAGTGATATACACTTAGGATAAATCATCACTTATACATTCATCTGGTCGTGATATATGCTTCAACTATAGGGTTCATGTACACATCTTTTCTTGGTCGCATTTCATCACTACACTTACGCATTCATTCACAAAGGATTAGACACAACACACATTACTCGACCATTTACTGATGATGAACTCTTGTTTATGGTTCATTCTTGACTATTGAGGGGAAAAAAAAATCAACCTCACTACATACATTTACATCCACTCGGTGGACATGGGGCTCCTATCACTCCATCTTACATTTCGTTCCATCCATCCACAACATACTACATATTATGGTTTCGATAATTCTTGATTATTTTTTCTTGTTCACGGTCACTTTATTACACATGCTAGTTAGATTACTTGTATGCCATTTATCTATATCATACACACATGCGCATTCATGCCTTTTTATAGTTGTTATCGCAGATAAAAGTATCTTACACACAACATTTATGCTTGCCTTCTACCCTTCCTACACTCGGTCGTTAGGGGCATAAAAATTCATCTCTCACAGGTGCTATTCTTTCATTTTATACTTAGCACTTTACATTACTTTCTTATACATGATTTTGACATACTAGTTATCTTTCTAACATGATAATGGGTGCTTCATGTGCAACATTTGTTATGCAAGGATATTTGTTTCCATACTTATTTGTTACATTATTTCTTTATTGTTTACGGGCCTTGCCCTATGTTTGCATGCACACTTGTTTATTGTTTGTAGTCATGATGGAATTGTGTGTCTTGTGACATTGTGAGTGATTTACCATGTTTTCAACCTACTTTATGTGACTTACATTGTCTTCTTGCATGTTTAAATTACGACTTTTCTTGGTAGCTTTTACACTATTTACGTAGTGTTTGTCAAAAAATCAGTCGGGTGGGTAGATCTATAGATAGATAGGACAACAGTGTGTAGGGCATAGCCCCTCTTTGAGACAAAAAAGTGAAACTGGTTTATTGCTATTCTACTAGCAGGAATCTATGCAAGTCTTACAATATTCTGCCTTCGGGGGTTTGGGATCTCGTCCCCACCGTGTGTGAGCGAAAGGGATGAAGCTAAGAGGGGAGATAGGATAGTTTTCAAGGGAAAAAATAAATGAAATCCAAAGCAGAAAGGTCAGAAGGTTTATGTTTTGGGATTGGTAATAAATGGAGCAAAACCTACTTGCATAAACAAACAAAGAATTACTGATGAAAAAATGACAAAAAATTAGAGATAGATATAACATAATAAAGACACGATCGACATAAGAAAGGTCGAGTCATGCACATAACACATGTATTCAACACAAAGTCTCAATATTTGTATTAATATTTTCTTCACTGTGAAAGTACAAATACTTTTCTTCTCACTTCTATTTTTATCTAAAAATGTCCCCCGAATACAACAAATATTCAAGTATTTATAAGAGGAGAAGAGAAAAGGCAAAAAGAAACCAACAACTAATTACAAAAATTTACAAAATATCTAAAAGTCAACTGTTGACTTTGGGTAACTTGGTGGATGACAACATCCCATGGTGCAACATGGATGATGTCATCATTTGTGCCAACATACTTTTAAATATTATAAAAGGAAAGCAAAGAGGAGGGAGCTATTCATCGTCATCTCGTGGCTTTGGAAGGGAGTATCTTGCTTCTGCTCAGGAGAGGCAATATGGAATTGGGCCCGGTACTCCATGAATTTGCTGATCATTGGCTGGAGTTGATCCTAGGCAGGACCCTTGGTGTGATCGCCAATGACTTCACAAGTCTCCCGTTCATCTCTGAGTTTTTGGGAGCTTGAAGTACTCATTAACTAACTCCATCAGGTATCCCAAAAAGTCATGGTAGGCCAGAAGGTTGTTGATGGATTCAGCATCAAAAGTGGCTTCTGGATCTAACCCTTGCTAGATGATCTCTTTGAAGATTCTAATAGTTTCATTTTCCTTCCTCAAGGTGAATGATGAAGTGAGCAATCACAGAGACATCCTTAGGACAATTTTCTCCATTTGATGCATTGCATCCAGGATTCCTCCTTGACCTTATCTATCTTCTCCAGGACAAATTCCATCTGATCGACCTAGTAGTCCAAAGTAGCAAGGACTTTGTTGGGTGCTTTGGGGTGATTGAAGATGCCGAATTTAATTAAATCATCAAATGAGCAGTTGAGCATCTTCTGGAATGTCTCATGTTGCAACCTAGCATGGTCCAACTCTTCGGAGATAGGTTTTGTAATCTCCTAGAGTTCTTTGTTCACCCGACCAATGTTCTGATATAACTCGGTGAACTTGACGATTACTTCCTCACTATCTTTGAGGATCTGGTCTCTCTAGGAGGATATTGCCATGCCTTGTTCACCAATCTTGATTTATACGTTTATCTTATCCCCGACTAAGGGCCTTAAGAGTCTCGGTGATAGTTGTAGGAGGTGCACCGCCCATTTTCGTAGGGCGTGGAGAAAATGTTTATTTTTCTTTCGTGAAGCCTCTTCTCTTGATCACTTTGGCATCTAGTGTGATTGCATAACATTGAATCCTTTCTCCAAGTGTGGGACTTGAAAAAATGAGAAAGGATTCTCCGTAGAAGGCCGGGTTCCTATTCCTCCTGCTCGATGCACACGAAATATGCAGAGGGTTTTCTCAAAACCTAATCTAATCTGCCAAGGAGACAAGGTAAGAAGATGCATAAAATAAATCTAAGCTAATAGAGGTGATGCACCGAGGAATGAAGAACACCTATTTTGCCAGTGAACACAGACCATTTGAATGTGATATAAGATCATGCACAGATGACAAAACCTGCAGTGAAAGACCAGGAGGATGCAAAAATGAACACAGAGAGGGCTGAGAATCATCCACAGACATGCATTACTTGCTCCAAAGATTGATACAATACACTACAGAATGCCATGAGGCAGAATAGTATTACAGTTCAAATGAGAGGTTCGAACTCCACAAATTCACCTGAGGAGAAGAAGGGAGAGGCAAAACAGAAAAATGTTCGACCCTTGAAAAGAAGCTCCTCTTTACAATATATAGAAAGAATGAGAGAGGAAAGAGAGAGGGGGAAGCCAAATCTACTCCAACCACCTCCAGGTTGCATTCAATTCATCTCATTATGACAGAAGCGGTGGATCCTGCAAAATGGCGGTCAGTCCAATGTGCGTGCGAACCGTCTCTGCACGCATTAAAGTTGTTTGTTGAAGCATTACTTCTGCTTGTTATTTCGCACCAGAGGCGTTTCTTGATTTTCTCTCTCCAAACTGAACCAAAATGCAAGATTGACCCCGGAATCGTGTAGAGAATTTCACAAGCTTTCCGTTGATATAAAGAACGTGAAAATCCGAGCTCTGGATCGAAAGATATGTCGATCTGAAGATTTAGGGCACAAAACAGGCGAAAACAGATTTTTAAATTTCTTCCCACGCTCTACCACTTGGATGACACGTGGCAGGTTCTGATTCACTGAGCAACTCTCTCTCCTCCACCTCTCGACGGGCTCTCTTTCCTTTCCTCAGGCCCTAGCCGGGACACGTGGCACTATCCCATTGGTTCGGCCGACCTTCAAATCTCGCCCTTTGACCTTTTCCCTTGTGACACGTGTCATGATTTGGTTGGTTCTCGGCCCTTTCGGCTCCTTTGTGTCCACCGCGTCCATTTGTCCCGGATGTCCCAAAGTCTTTGCTTGGGACAAAATCCTCCGGTTGGCCCGATTGGGCTGGTTTGCGTCCATTTGTCCCACTTCCCCGTGCTTCCGGGACAAATTCTTCCTGCTTCGCCCGATCCGGCGATTCGCGTCCTCATGGCCCAAATGTCCCATTTGCCTTGACTCGCTTTGTTCTCATTTCGCCGAACCGCCGGTTCACGTATCTTTGTCCCAGATGTCCCAAAGCAGTTAGTGTGAAAGTTCTCCTTTTCGGCCGATCCGGCTTTCCGCATCCGCCGCGTCCATTTGTCCCACTTGTCCCAGTTTTCCTTGTGCTGAAGTTTCTTGTTTCACCGAACCCGCCGGTTCAAGGCCCCTTCACGCACTCTTGTCCCACTTGTCCCTTTGCTGCTTGTTTGGGCCGCCTGTAGGCTTTTCGGCCGATCCGCGCCTTGACGTCCCAAATGTCCCGACTGTCCCGGGGACTAGGACTTAGCCGATTTTCACATTTTTTCTGGCCCAAGCTTATCTTCTGCAACTTCTTCGCATCTTCTCGTAGCTTGCTCTTTTCAACCTCGGACGGAGAGTTAGAAAATTTCTCAAGGGACCCTAAAACATGACTTTTTGCCCTGAATCAATTTATCTGCCTGGGACTTGAGAATTCTGATGCATGTTATCAAATTAACCCTGGGGGGGTGAATTTTGGATAACAATTTGGCGACTCAGCGGGGTCACCTGCCTGCTAGGTAGAAGATCAGTGGCCTTTAGCGATCTATTGGGCATGGAGTCATAAGCAATAACCTGAAACGAGCCTGATATCTAATCCCGAGCCTGATACTGCAACTTCTTCTCCAACAACACTCAAACTGTAGAAAACAACCTGAGAGCAGCAAACTCGTGCCAAGCACTTAGGAAAACTGAAACCTAACTACAACAGGACAATGTGCACAAGCACTTGGAGGAATGAAAATCTAATTAATATTTACAAGGTAGTGAACTTCCCTCTAGAGGCAACGCTTGAGATAGATTCCATTGACTAGAATCTGCAGTTCTTCACCATCCAATGAGGCCAATTGGAAAGCATTGCTACTCTTGCACTTCGTGACCATGTATGGGCCACTCCAAATGGCATCAAATTTGAAATGCCTTCCTGGTTTTTCCCGATCTGCATCCCATTTCAACACTAGATCTCCAACTTGAAAAGATCTATCCTTGGCCTTTCTGTCAAAGGTCTTCTTGATCAAAGCTTGATCCTTTTCCATTGCTTGGGATGCCTGATTTCTGATCTCTTGTAGCTCCATCAGCTCTGCATATCTCACCTCCATAGGCTCAAATTCAAGCAATTCCAGCTGCTTCATGAGTTCCAATGTTGGCAACTCAAGTGACATGGGCAAGATTGCCTCTCTTCCATAGACAAGCTTAAATGGAGAATTACCTGTGGATCTTTTGGGAGTGATCCTATCAGCCCATAAGGCTGATTTCAGTTTGGTATGCCAAGCCCTCTGATTCTCATCAAGAGTCCTCCTAATGATCCTCAGCAAGTTCTTGTTTGTAGACTCGGCCTGGCCATTACCTTGAGGGTAATAGTTTGATGAAGTGCTTAGGTAGATCCCGTTCTTGACAGCCCACTCAGTCACCTTAGATCCAATGAATGCCAATGCATTATCAGAGATTATTGTAGCAAGTACACCAAATCTGGTAGTTATCCCCTCGTAAAAGTCCAAGATGCTAGACTCATTCGCCTCTTTGAGTGCTACGTCTTCGTCCATCCGGTGAAGTAGTCCGTGGTCACAAAATCCATTTGTGCCTTGGCTTGAATTGGGATTGATGGCTCCAATGAAGTCTAAACCCCATTGCATGAATGGCTGGTCAACCGAGATTGGGTGTAATGGAAGGGCAGCGAGTCTCTCTTTCCCGTGAAGAATGCACAATTCTTACATCTCTTGATCCATGCATAGCAATCACTAAAGATTTTAGGCCAATAATAACCAGCCTTCATGATTTTTAGAGCTGTCACTCTTGGTGCAAAATGGCCACCACTGGTCCATCATGAAACTCTTTTAATACCCTTTGATCTCGACTCTGTGTTAATGCATCTCAAAAAGACTCCATTCACATCCTTCTTGAACAAAACTCCATCAATGATGGTATATGGAACAACCCGCAACCTGAAGTATCTCCTCTTCGCTTTGCTCATTTCTCGGAGGGCATAGGCCTGCTTTGTAGGAAGTGCATAATGCCTTGGGTCCAACAAGGAGTCGGGGCAGCATTGTCTTCTTCTTGTCTCGCCACTCGGCTCATGGCTGTCTTGAATCACAAAACAGCCTCTTCTTCGTCAGCATACTTCTTTTGCTTCCCAAAACCAGCCACTCACACAATCCTTTCCTCTTACCAGCTTGGTGATCTTGATCTCAATGTCATACTCCATAACACGGGTGATCCAACCTGCCCTTTTCTCATTCAAATCCTTGTTGAGGAGGAAGTCCTTAACCCCAGCATGTGAGACCAGCAATTGGACCTTGTTGTTTGAGACTAAATGCTTGAATTTCTTCAAGCTTCTGATTACTGCAAGCACATGCTTTTCAATAAAAGAGTACCTCACTTCGCAGTCATCTAGGCTCTGGCTGAAGAAGGCAATCGGCTGCTCATCATTATCTTTGTTCTACTGTACCAGAATGGCAGAAATAGTGTCATCACCTCCAAATGCATAGAGGATGAAATCCTTGGAAAAGTCTGGGTTGATGAGAGTGGGTGCTTGGGAGATGGCTTCTTTGATTGCTTCAAAACTCTCCTTGCCTTCTGCCATCCACTTGAAAGCCATGCTTTTCCTTAACATTTTGGTGATGGGCTTGACAAGGGCTGCAAAATCTGGGACAAACCTCCGAACAAAGTTTATCCTTCCCAGGAAACTCTGAAGGGCTTTCTTGTGGCTTGGCAATGGTAGAGCTCTTATGGCTTCAACCCTCTCTGGATCAATTGCTAATCCTTCCTTGGAGACAATATGGCCAAGGAGCTTCCCTTCATGTGCAAGAAAGATGCACTTCTTAGGATTTAAGGACACTCCGAACTTTCTACACCTCTGAAACACTTGCCTGAGGTGAAAGAAATGGTCTGCTGCATTCTTTGAGAAGACAGTAATATCATCTAGGTATACCAACACTATCTTGTTGATCAAGCCTTTGAATGCCATATCCATAGCTCACTGGAATGTTGCTCCGGCATTCGATAGTCCAAATGGCATCTTCTTGTAAGCATATGTGCCCCATTTGGTTGTGAAGGCTGTCTTGAACTGGTCTTCCTCCTTTACCATAATCTGATTGAAGCCTGAGTAACCATCAAGTAGTGAAAACCTTTCTGAACCAGCTACAACCTGCAATATTTGCTCCATGGAAGGGAGTGGATAATGGTCCTTGAGAGAGGCTCTATTCAAATCTCTGAAGTCAACACACAGCCTGATCTCTCCACTCTTCTTTCTGACTGGAACTAAGTTGGCAACCCAACTAGAATGCTTGATTGGGAATATGATTCTTGACTCAATCAGCTTGTCCAATTCTTTCCTCATGAGAGGCTCCATGTGTGGATTGACTGGTCTCTGTTTCTGCCTGACAGGCTTAGTATTTGGATCCAACTCGATGGTATGCTGAGCTAAGTTGGGATTGAAACCTTTCAAGTCTTCATAGCTCCAAGCAAACACGTCAGGGAATTCTTGACATAGCTGTATGAACTCACACCTTTCTTGCTCAGTTGTCATCTTTCCAATTTGCAATGGCTTGTTCTCTTCTACCAAGATGGATACCGAATCTTCTCTCTTGACCTGAATGTTTGCTTTCTCCTTTCTAAACTGATCATTGGGGTTAAAAATGGACTCCAAAGTGATAAGTCCCTTGGGCAGCTTGTCAGTTCTCAGCTGTATCACTTGGTCACCATATTGCTTGCTCCAACTTTTCTTGATTCTTAGCTGAGAACTCAGCTTCTTCTTGCAAGAAATGGATGATTTGCTGGTCATTCTCAAATACTTTCCAACTGACATCGTTATCCGGCACCGAAGGCCTCACAATCACGTGGATGTTTGGCTGTACCTTGTCTTGTTGAATGTTTTCTACAATGTCAAAGGCTGCCCCTACTATCGCCGCAAGCCTCGCTGCCAGCTTTGATTCTCTTTCCTAGGAATGGCTTTGATGCCGAAACCCTCAAAATCTTCCATGAGGTCCCACCCTATTCTTGTAGCACCCGAGTAGATCATTTTTGGCAAAGATGTCGTCCCTTGACCTGATTTACAATCAATTCACTGTCCCCAAAAACTTGCAAGTTCTTTATTTTTTTCTTGATTTCCCAATGCATCCCTTACACCAAGGCTTCATATTCAGCAGTGTTATTGGAGCATGCAAATTGAAATCTAAAAGCTGAATAGTACTTTACTCCTTGAGGTGAAACAAGCACGGCTCCACCTCCTGCACCTTGTCTACTCCTTGATCCATCAAAAAAATAGCTGCCATACCTCATTGTCATCCTTGTGGTTTGGCTTGGTGATGCTAGGAATAGGTTGACTTTCTTCGTGTATACAATAGACTCCTAGCTCAGATTCTTCTATTCCTTGATAAGGATCAAAAGCATGTACCTTGTTTGCCCATTCATCAAGAGTTAGATCCGGAATGTTTCCAACTTTAGTGTCAGTTTCATCCGTGCTTGGGCGATCTTCTTGATCAAATGCCGCGTAATTGGCATTAATCTGACTTGGAGTGTAGGGCTCAATATGGAAGTTTGCAATAGGTTCAGACCTGATTGTGGTCTTAGTTCCATATCTTGTCCTGAATAGCATGTGAGACCAATCAATGGACAAATATCCCCCAATCTTGGCAGTGAAGTCCCTTGACAAACATAGGGCAAAGAGTGGTGGAAGGTCTATGACTGACACATCTTGTAAAACAACAACATTTGGACATGCGTGCAAGGTAAGACTCAAATTTCTAATCACTCCAACTGATTGCTATTGCTGTCCCATCCAACTGCACTACCCCTTTGGATGTTGTTTCATACTGAAGCCCTAGCTGATCAGCTATTTGTTTGGGCATGACAGAGCTACTTGCTCCAGAATCAATCATGCAATTATGCACTAGCTGATTTCCAATGATTAATGAAACATAGAAAGGAGGGGGTTTCAACATCTTACCTTGTTGTCCTCCATGATTTCCTTCAGATTGGGCAGCATTTGTAAGCACTTTGTCTTGCATCTCGCTGATTCAAGCCGCCGCCAGCCCTTCATGGCAGCTTCTGCAGCAGATCTCTTTGGCCTGGGATGGATAGGGATTCCCACATAGATATATTGACGTTTGTCTTCTTCATCTGATCAATGATACTGAATGGTGATGAAGGATCTCTCTGCTGTCCCTTGGTTTGCACATTTACTCCTTGTATGTGGGCAGCAATACTGCATTTGAGTTGGCCTAGGGGCTATTTTCTTGGCTGCCCTTGTGCATTTGAAACGGATTTTGCTTGCCAATCATTTGTGGAGCCATGGAAGGTTGTGGATTGGCTGGGGCTAATGGCTGTTCTTCACCCAAATTTCTCCTTTTTGACCTTGTGTTTGCTGCAACACCTTGAGAAACTGCTTGGTTCATGCCACAAAAATCCTCTGCTTGCCAATTTACCAATGTGGTGTCATTTGGGGCTGATCTCTGTTGGAATGTTTCTTGTTGTTGGCTGTTTTCTTGACTGCTCTCACCCTCCACACCAGTAGTTGTTACCATTAAAGCTTGAGTCAAAGCACCATTGAAGCACATGGATTGATTATGAGGCTCATTACATGGAAAACACCAATCATACTCCTGGGAAATGTTGTTTTGTGCTGGTACTAATGCCTTAGAGGCAGATATGGCATTTGGATTATAGGGCTGGAATGGTCTATTGGCAGGAGGCCTTGCTTGATTCTGATTTGCAGCTGGATTGGGTGGCCTTTGAGGCTGATATAGCTGCCTATTAGGTTGAGCTTGAGGCTGATACGAAGGTCTAAAACCTTGAGCTTGCTGTCTCTTGAGTGTGACCAGCTCATTACCTAAATTTTGCAGTTGCTTCATGACCTCTTGAAGCTCATTTGGGGCACTTGGAGATGAAGTGGAAGCTTCATTTGAACTCTAATTTCTAGGAGTGGGAGAAGGAGCTAAGACAGGTGCTTGACTAGTACTTGGGTTCTCTAAACTTGGATATAATGGCATTAGAGGCCTAGGAGCTAGCTTGCCAGCTTGAATCAGACAATTTTCAGCTCTAATGGCAATACTATAAGTAGCAGGGATAGTTGTGCCTCCCATAGATTGAACCAACATAGAAATATCAGAATTTAAAGCTTTAAGGTAATATAGAAAAGCACCTTCTGCTGTTGGCCTGACTGCTACTGGAATTCTATCCCAAGACCTTTGAAATCTGAAGTTGAAGTCGCCAGCCGCTCATTGGAAGCTCTCTCGATGGTTATCACTGCTCTAAAAGAGACAAGTTGTCTCCTTCTCTCCAAATTGATCATGAAGTGCAATACACAAATGATTCCAGCTTTGTGATAGAGCCACCCAAGGCTCCTAAACCATTGCAATGCTTTCCCTTGAATGAAGATACCAACAATTTGACAAATACTCTGCATCTCATCAATCTCATGGATTGCACAAATGTTAGCAATGTCTTTGACATGATCACCAGAGTGGTCTGATTTTCTCCAAAGAAGTATAAATGTTCTTCAATGCTGCAACTCGATTGGATTTTGTGTATTGAGAGCAAGTGGGCTGTCACGCCTGTGAAGTTGACATAGGGGTTCAAAGTGGTGGCGCCATTCTCGATTGGTCAAGAACTCTTGAATACCGAATGAAAGGCCGATCGGTGGAGGAGTTGAGAGAGTTCTGCTTTGGTGGAGATGGAGACCTTTGAATCCTTCTTCCTCTTTGCCTTCTTCTTGAGATAATTGCAGGTATTCAAACAAAGACTCTTCTTCTCCAACTCTTGACCTTGTGATTCTTCTCATAAGCTTCAGCCTGCACCAATAAACCAGTTGATCTTCCTCTTGGAGTCACCAGATATGTGAATAATAGCTCTTTTCAAGCAAGAAAATTGCAGCAGATGCATATCAACTTTGCTGCAATAAAAATGAGACCTCTAGGTCCCACCGGCGTGCCAAAATCAAGTTAGTGCAAAATCACAAAGACCCCCGGATGCGATCGGTTTCTAGGTTGATCACTTTGGCATCCAGTGTGATTGCATAACATTGAATCCTTTCTCCAAGTGTGGGACTTGAAAAATGAGAAAGGATTCTCCAGAGAAGGCTGGTTCCTATTCCTCTGTTCAAATGCACACGAAATATGCAGAGGGTTTTCTCAAAACCTAATCTAATCTGCCAAGGAGACAAGGTAAGAAGATGCATAAAATAAATCTAAGCTAATAGAGGTGATGCACCGAGGAATGAAGAACACCTATTTTTCCAATGAACACATACCATTTGAATGTGATATAAGATCATGCACAGATGACAAAACCTGCAGTGAAAGACCAGAGGATGCAAAAATCAACACAGAGAGGGCCGAGAATCATCCACATGACACATGCATTACTTTCTCCAAAGATTGATACAATACACTACAGAATGCCATGAGGCAGAATAGTATTACAGTTTCAAATGAGAGGTTCGAACTCCACAAATTCACCTGAGGAGAAGAAGGGAGAGGCAAAAATAGAAAAATGTTCGACCCTTGAAAAGAAGCTCCTCTTTACAATATATAGAAAGAATGAGAGAGGAAAGAGAGAGGGGGAAGCCAAATCTACTCCAACCACCTCCAGGTTGCATTCAATTCATCTCATTATGACAGAAGCGGATCCTGGCAAAACGGCGGGCTGTCTAACAGAAGCGGCGAACTGTCTGCTGCATTAAAGTTGTTTGTTGAAGCATTACTTCTACTTGTTATTTCACGCCAGAGGTGTTTCTTGATTTTCTCTCTCCAAACTAAACCAAAATGCAAGATTGACCCCGGAATCATGTAGAGAATCTCACAAGCTTTCCGCTTGATATAAAGAACGGCAAATCCGAGCTCTGATCGAAAGATATGTCGATCCAAGATTTAGGCACAAAACAGTGCAAAACGGATTTTTAAATTTCTTCCCGCGCTCTCGCCACTGGATGACACGTGGCAGTTCTCCGATTCACCGAGAAACTCTCTCTCCACCTCTCGGGCTCTCTTTCCTTGAAATTTCCTCAGGGCCCTAGCTAGACACGTGGCACTATCCCATTGGTTCTGGCCGACCCTTCAAATCTCGCCTTTGACTTTTGACCTTTTCCCTCGTGACACATGTCATGATTTGGTTGGTTCTCGCCCTTTCGCTCCTTCGCGTCCACCGCGTCCATTTGTCCCGGATGTCCCAGTGCTGCTTGGGACAAAATCCTCCGGTTCACCCGATTCGGCCGGTTCACGTCCATTTGTCCCACTTGTCCCTGTGCTTCGCGGACAAATTCTTCCGGTTCGCCCGATCCGGCCGATTCATGTCCTCACGGCCCAGATGTCCCATTTGCCTCTGGACTATTTGTTCTCATTTCTGGCCGAACCAGCCGGTTCGCGTATCTTTGTCCCAGATGTCCCAAAGCAATTAGTGCGAAAGTTCTCCTTTTCGCCGATCCGGCTTTCAAGGTCCGCCGTGTCCCATTTGTCCCACTTGTCCCAGCTTTTCCTTGGCCAAGTTTCTTGTTTTGATGAACCGGCCGCCCGCATCCTTCGCGCACTCTTGTCCCACTTGTCCCTTTGCTGTTTGGGCCGCCTGTAGGCTTTTCAGCCGATCCGCGCCTTGATGTCCCAAATGTCCCGACTGTCCCGGGGACTAGGACTTAGCCGATTTTCACATTTTTTTCTTGCCCAAGCTTATCTTCTCTGCAACTTCTTCGCATCTTCTCGCAGCTTTCTCTTTTCAACCTCGACGGAGAGTTAGAAAATTTCTCAAGGGACCCTAGAAACATGACTTTTTCCCCGAATCAATTTATCTACCCGGACTTGAGAATTCTGATGCATGTTATCAAATTAACCGGAACACTCTCTGCCACTTCTTTCTCCGGAGATACCGGGTTACAACCTGTTCTTGTGTGGTGGAGGGAGGGCTGTCAGGAGCTTCTTCTTGAGTGGCACTTGATTCTCCCTCTTTATCTTTACCTTTGCCCTTCGGAAAATGCTTCGGTCTGGTAGGTGCATTGCCCAAAGGGGACGTGGTGAAATCTACCCCAAGGTAGATGAGGCCATTCATTCTACACCAATGCTCTGTGCACTGTAATGTGCCCTTAACCCTCTCCTCAATGGTCTGAGGTGCCCTTGTCCTATCAATCTCGGCAAATGGCTAGTTGTCCCCATTCGTATCTAGATATACCTGATCAACTTCTTGATCGGTTGTTTGGAAACCTTTTGGAACAATGGCCACACCATATTGAATAATTTCTGCTAGGGCCAGTGGGAGTGATCCTTTCTCCTGAGTTCAACCTCGTGATATAGGTCGATGTAGATGTCCTTGATCTATGGAATGTGGATCGGATCGAGTTTTTCCTTTGGGAGGAAATTTCGTGGATCAAAGGTTGGCCTTGCTAGGAAATTGTGCTTCAGGTTGAGCAGTTCCAGCTCTGCAAACATTTCTCGGGCCTTGGTGTGAGAAGTGCAGGTGTACCTGCCCACTGTGAGGGGGAAAGGAGTTCCACCCTTCTTCCTTTTTAGGCACTTCTCATGATATGTTATGAGCTATCTGGATAGCTCTAACAAGATCAACTTAGGGCCTGCATACCTTGGTAACTTGGTGGGCTCCCCCAAGAAGTTGGCTGCTCTGAGATAGGTAAAAGTGGGGAATTGTGTAAACAACACCCCCCACTTCTCCGTTGCAGTTACTATGCTCTTGGTCATCCGACCATGAGTACTATTGGGCCTTAAAAGGTAGACGATGCCATAGAAGAAGGCATCGTTGATCTTGGTGAATTATGGAATGTTGTTTTCCAGTCTTAATTCTGGATAATATTAAAATATTTTTACCTGCGGCCATACCACACATCATCTCAACGTAGGATAATTTCTCTCATAAGAAGTAGCGTAGACCACGTACGAGTTCATGTAGAACCTCCCGTTGTTGAAGCCGCTCGAGAGATGGAGCTGCTAATGATTTTTGCCCACTCAAAATGCTTTGATCAGCACGTTCTTGTTCATTATTTCCAGTGCACTGAGCATCCATTTGTGGAAGTAATGGGCATCAAAATCCCAAACACCCTACTCAAGAAGGTAATGGTGTTAATCGGTTCCTCAAAGAAGTCGCTCCGGTGAATAATTTGCGGCCACCTAGTTGTTACCTTCTTATTTTTCAAATACACTTCGTTCATTAACTGCATGCATTTTCTTCATTTTCTTTCCATGCATTTATGTAGTATTCCTGGCTTATAGCCATAAAATGCTGGTGGTGGGGAATAGACAACATGATCTCGAAGTGCCGGGTAGTGAGGTTGATTATGACCTCACCCTTTTCGTTCTCAACACACCTTGTGTCTTTGTTATAACAGTGGGCCACCACCATCATGAACTCATTATTTACTACACTAACGGGGATTCCCCCAGTGAAATGTAGACCACTACCCACTAGTTTTTCCATCCAAGGACTGCCTGTGACCCTTCTGGTTCTAGCCCAAAAATATTCCATGTCTATATGGCCAAGTTTGGAATCTCTGATGTCTAAGTCACATTCTACATGGGACTCGGGCATTCTGACCCTTTGATACTTGTATTTCATTTCTTCCTCCATGAGTTTGGCCTTACCCTTTGACTTGGTTGGCCTTTTTCTTGATGTAGACATATGTGAATCTGAGTTCAGTTGTTGATCTGCAAGAAGGAGTGAATTCCAACGTAGAAGAGCCATGTTAGCTGTTAGATCATCCATCAAAGCTTTACAGAATGAGGAGTTAGCAATTTAAAAGCTTCGGGCATTGGAATATTGTAGGTTGCGGGGTCAAAGTATGGTGCATTGAGGTGGAGTGTTGCAAGGAAGAAAGTAATGCCAAAGGGCGCGGGGTGCAAGAAAATTACATACAACACTCTGTGTTGATGTAGAAAAATTTGTGCCTGCGCCATTGTGTAAAGTTTAAATTGGGTGGAAATAATTTTTGTGTTACATGGCAGCAGAATGCACCAATGGCACAGAGATGGAATGTGTTGCATTAAATTTTGGTGCGCCAAGGGGTGCAACATTAAAGGGTGTATCACTTTGAATTTATATGCACTAAGGGTCCTTTGGCACGACACAGGAAGAGATTGCATAACAAACTTTGTTGGTGTAAGAAGGATTGCACTGTGCGGTGTAAGGATTTTCTTAGTTTTGTTCGGCACAGAAGGATGCGTGTTGTAGGCAAGGACAGTGTGCCCTCTTGCGCGACTGTGTTTTATGCAACAAGGATGGCGATTGTGCCAAAAGAAAACCATGGCCCAGAACTGATAAATTTTAGGTTTTCTTTCTTCCTGATTGGTTTGCGGTTTTAGGCCTCTTTCGACGTGGATTTTGACAGTGAAGGGGGACAGAGCGAAGAAGATCTTGGGTTCATTTTTGAGACAAAGCCCTCCAGGCCAGCAGATCTGGAAGGAGGGTGAAACTGGCTTGGGAGGGAAGATTGCAAAATGGGTTGGAGGGGTTTATGGTTTCTTCAGATTCATTTTAGTATTATCCCACAAACAACCAAACCAAAACAAAAACCATAAGAAAAGCAAGGACCACTTACCCGGAATATATAGAATGAGAGAAATGAAGTGGGGCCCATGAACGTGACACGAGGATGACAGAGCGCTGACAGGTGCAGAGGAATAAATTTTCCAATGTTTTTCAATCATGAAAATGATAGGGTGGATGCGCCTATATATAGCAAAAGGTGTAATAAATGCGCCACCAAATTTTTCAAAGGGCGCACCAAAAAGTATGTCGACATGAAAATATTTGCGCCCTTTGGCACGGTTATGCATCTGTCAGCAAGAAATTATCTACACCTTTGGTGCAAATTTAGGACTGTCAACATGGGATTTTGAGTGCTTTGGTGCACTGCTTAAGGGCGCAACATTTTTGCTATTGACAGGCCGGCACATGCACCTTGGCGCAAGCAAGAAAGGTGCATCACGGGAGGTGCAACAATTGTTGTGTTAACACTCCAAAGGGTGCACCAAAGGAATAGAAGGGGGCACAAATAATGTTTGTGTTGCATGAACAAAATTTGCACCCAGCCAAAAAGGACCAAAATGACTAAGTCCGAAAAACCAGATTTTCTGGAAAGGGATTTTATGCCCTTCCGAATCTTTGAGGGACCTTAATGAGGAACCAGAACAAAATTTTGGTATGGTTACCTACAAAATTTCCCTTGTCAATTTTACAGGATAACAACTGGCTCTTTCTGGGGACTATCTTTAAGCGAAGCTTAAGGGTAGAGAATCCCAGATCAACATGTGCCTATCCATTGGGTTACAAAGAGTCAAAAATAAGGGTGACCAAAAGGGAAGAAAGGGAACACACAACAAATAGAAAGCAAACACACGACAAAAATAAACACACAACCAAAGCAAAGTGTACAAAGAAGAGAGCAAGCTCTACTTCCTAAATATTTTGAGATGTTTCCCGCTATAGGGAAGTGGGAGCTTGGTTCCATCCAGATATGAGAGATAGAAGCTATACTCTCTGTTGAGCCGCTTGATCTTGAAAGGCCCCCTCCATAGAGAATCAAATTTTCCGTGCATGCCTTTTGGCTCTCTTCGCTTGTCCCATAGAAGGATGAGATCTCCCACCTAGAAATCCCTCTGCTTGGCCTTTTTATCAAACAACCTCTTGACTTGATTCTGATGTTTGGTGATCCTGTCAACCACTCTTACTCTCTTTTCTTCAAGCTCTGCTAGATACATGATCCTCTTTTCAAGAGAATTTTGGAAAGTTTCATCTTTAATTGCTCGTGCCAAGCGTAGAGCAGGAAGTTCCATAGAAATGGGGAGCTCAACGTTGATTCCATATAATACTTGAAAAGGTGACATACCGAGAGACCTCTTTGGAGTAATGTGGTCTCACCCACAAAGCATCATACAATGACTTGTGCCATGACTGCACGATTCTCATCAACTAGCTTCCGTATGATGGTCACTAAGTTTTTATTACTAGATTCTACCTGACCATTTCCCTGGGGGTAGTAATCAGAGGCATGAGCCAAAGTTATTCCGTATCCATAGAAAAAACCAATAACTTCCCATGAGGAGAAGTTGGAAGCATTGTCAGCAATGATTTTGTGTGGAACGCCAAATCTCATGATGATATTTTCCTTGATGAAGTTGCAAACAACTTCAGAAGTGGCATTCTTAATAGGTATGGCCTCCACCCATTTGGTGAAGTAATCTATTGCTGTCAGGACATAACTATGTCCGGCACTTGATTGTGGGTGTAGTGCTCCAATAAAGTCGATCCCCCATTGCCTGAATGGTTCGTCGATAACGACCGACTGAGGGGAAAAGTAGCCAATTTTGGTTTTCCAACAAACTGTTGGCAGAGCTCACATTTTGCTACCTAGGTGGCTATATCCCGAAATAGCATTGGCCAATAGTACCTGGCCCGGATGATCTTGTGTGTTGTCACGGAAGAGGAAAAATGACCACCACAGGCTGAATCATGAAAACTCTCAAGTAACCTTACCTGTTGTGGCTTGTCAACACATCGCAAGAAGATGCCATCAATTCTACGTTTGTATAAACCATCATCCCAGATGACATATCTGGCTGCTCTGAGCTTTATAGTATGCTTCTCCTTTGAAGTTAGATGAGCTGGGCACTCACCGTAAGTGAGAAAGAAAGTGATATCAGAATACCACTCATCGCTAGTTGCAACAAATAGAACCATGGGTAGAGAATCAACTTTCTCCAGCTGGCCTTGTGTCCCATTAATGCAATCATCCTTTTCTTCAAGGTTTTCTAAATCTTTGTTTTCAGCCATAAGCTGGCATAGGCCCTTGCCTCTTACCAGCTTGGTCGGTTTTATGTCTAGATCATACTCTTGGACCTTTGCAATCCAATTCCCTCGCAAGCTCCCTAACTCCTGTTGAGTTAAGATTGACTTGACTGCCGTGTTAGGGACCAGCACTACTTGTATGAGAGTTTAGGATGTAATACCGAAAGTTCTTAACTACTTTAACAATGGTGAAGGCGTGCTTTTCCAACTGAGACATCTTCAACTCATGAGGCTTGAGGGG
Source organism: Taxus wallichiana var. yunnanensis (assembly GCA_018340775.1). NCBI lineage: Eukaryota > Viridiplantae > Streptophyta > Pinopsida > Cupressales > Taxaceae > Taxus > Taxus wallichiana. The sequence continues at coordinate 888,357,847 of CM031242.1, forward strand.
AGAGCTCATGAACGTGATTGGAGATTCAACATTTTCAGAATTCTTTTGCATTAAGATGGCCGATATAGTATGCTCAGATGCATAACTGTACATGATAAAATCCTTGGAAAAATTGGGACATACCAGAACTGGTGCATGAGCGATAGAGGCTTTTATATCGTCAAATGATGTCTTCCCTTCTTCACTCCATCGGAAATTTTGTGACTCTTTCATCATATTTAATATGTGATGAGTCTTTTCAGCAAAGTCGGGAACAAAGCACCTAAGAAAATTCACTTTTCTGAAGGAGTGAACGCCGGTCTTGCTTGTGGGTAGAGTAAGGCTCTGAATAGCCCTAACCCTTTCGGCATCTATCTTTGTTCCTTCCTTGCTAACAACATGTCCCAACAACTTTCCTTCAGTGACCCCGAAAATAGACTTTTTGGATTTAGGGAGATCCCGTGTTCTCGACATCTATTCAATACTCACTCCAAATGATTACAATGATCGCTTCACTATTTAGAGAACACAGTTAAGTCATCCAAATAAACTATGATAACCTTTCCCATCATACCTTTGAATGCGAAGTCCATTGCTCATTTGAAAGGTGGCACCAGCTGTTGGTCAAACCAAAAGGCATTCTACTATAGGTGAATGTGCCCTAGGGGGTAGTGAATGCTATTTTGAATTGGTCTTCAGGTGAGACTTCAATCTGATTATAGCCTAAAAACCATCAAGCATGGAAAACATTTCGAACCGATTCACTGCCTGCAGAACCTGATCCATTATGGGAAGTGGGTAGTTGTCCTTCAAGGACACCTGATTCAAGTTGTGAAAATCTACGCATATGTGTATCTCACCATTTTTCTTGCATACTGGCACAATGTTTACGACCTAGGTACTGTGATGGATAGGAAAAATGATCCTTACATCCAACATCTTCTGTATTTCAGCCTGGATGGTACCTGAGATCTTGGGATTATAGTGCCTCTATTTTTGGCGAAAGGGTTTGACATCTTCCTTCAACGGGATGTCATGTCGACGTCCTTCAGCTTGAAAGACTTTAGATCAGCATAAGACCATGCCAATACATCCATATATTTCTTCAGCAATTTGACAAACTTCCACTTTTCTTCGGGTGTGCAACATTTTCCGATGTTCACAAACTGTGGATGCTCCACAAAACCTAGATTGACCGGCTCGGTCTCTAGGAGAGGAGTTAGGATTATCTTGCCTTTTCTTCCTAACAAAATGATCATGTCTATCGAACAAACGTTCCAGAGAGACCAAACCTTTTGGAATTTTATTTCCTTTGAGCTGACATATGCCATCACTTCCTTTTGATTCATCATCTTGATCCATAACAGATTCACGACATGCAGAAGTAGATCCTTCAAAATGAAGCTCACTGAAATTTTCTACCTTTTCTAGGAAGGCAATAAGTTGATTGTCATCGTTGAATACCTGCCAGTGCTGAGAGTTGTCTGGCACGCTTGGGTGGAAAACTACCTCAATGGTATATGTGTCTGTTTTCAACCCTAGGTGGGGAGCATGAGGGATGCCGAGATGGCCAATGAATCGGCCATGTCATTCTGAGCTCTTAGAATAGATTTTATTGAGAAGGCGTCAAATTCCTCAATGTTGTCCCATACTGCGTTGTGGTAATGTCTGAGCCTTTCATTTTTTACTTGGTATATCCTCTTTACTTGATTTACGACCAACTCAACATCACCTTGTACTTTTAGGTTTTGATTCCCCTTTCTTTTGCGGCTTGCATGCCAAGTAGCAAAGATTCATACTCAGCAGTATTATTTGTGTTGAAAAACTACAACTTGAAAGAGAGAGGAAAAATCTCCTCTTCAGGGGATATTAACACAAACAAAAAGACCGCATTTGCTAGTTACACAACCGCCATAAAATCGCAAAGATCAAACCTTGTTAAGGTCCTCTTCCCGGATGAGAACGTCCATTTTGTCAGACTCAGTAGATAAGAAATAATTCCCCATCCCTGATGATTCGAAGAGAATTTGGGCTTTGGGGTCATCGAGTTGGTGACCAAGTACTTCTTTTGTGATTCAGGCTCCAATGTTTGCATTACACCCTTGACAGGGATTCTGGCCTTAGACCAGTCCATATGAATCTCTCCACCAACTTCGCTACAAAATCTCCTTCCTAGTAGAATTCCATATGCTGCTAGAATATCGCAACAAGGATGGTCATCTTTACTCTTTTCTCTGGGAATGCCACAAACGTGAACTGCACATCTTTGATTTGACCAATCAACGGAACCTGTTTGGTTTCCAAGGAGTAACATCTGCCAAAAGGTTTGGTAAGAGTGAGGCCCAAAGCATGGGCAACTTTTACCGGCATGACATTATCGAAGCCCTAGAATCAATTATATAATTGCTTAGCTTGTGACCATTGATTAGGAGGGAGAGATAGAAAGGTTCTATTTTCATTGACACAGAAGTCGAGGAAATGATTATGGGAGATGTAAGAGGAGTGGAAAGGATTCCTTTCGGGGAAACCTAGGAATTTACGGCAGCTTGATTTTGGATATATTCGGTCAATCTTACAAGCTGCTCGGGGTTAGACTGAAGATATTCAGCTTCAGACATTTGAATCTTGGTCTTTTTAGCATGATTGATTATGTTGAATGCGGCTAGGGGTTGCGTTGATGAAGGAATGAATCCCTCGTTTCAAAATGGTAGGGTAGGATTACCGGTCTTTATGGGAATAGAAGAAGGCTGATTCGGAGGGAAATAGGGGAAAAGATCTCTTTGTAAAAGACTTAATAGGAGGTTGAGAAGGAAGAGGATTACCTCTTTTAGCAATGGTTAGAGGCGTGTTCGGCGCAGACCTTCTCTTTTTGTATCCTGGTAGCAACTTCTGCTTCTTTTCCTTGTGAGCGGGTGAAAACATCATATGACTGCCCGCTTGCATATCCTTGGGTACCCTCTTCTTCATCAGATTCCTCCTCGTCAAATTCCATATACCCGATAGTAGAGTCGTCAGTCGGTTCACCGACATCTTGGTCATCTTCACCTTGAGATGAAGGTTCTTCATAATTTTTCTCCTCTTCTTCGATTTTGGCTAGAGCATTGACCGGAGGGGCCTCGAGCGCCAACCGTGGAGTAGTTGCAGGTAAACGTGGCCTTTGTGGGACGTTGTTGGAAGTGAAATTTCTTCGCGGGATATCCTGGTATGAAGAGTTGGGGAAGCTTGAGCTAGCTGCTTCTTTAATGCGAGCAAGTCATTCGCCATCTTTTGGAATGTCGATTGACGAAGTGGTGGGAGAAGGAGTTGAAGCTTTAGGCTTGGACGGTTCTCGTTTTAATTCACCAGATATGAGTAAGTTATCTTCAATTCGAATGGCAGCAGCTTGGGTGAGAACAAGAGTAGTGACTTGTTCTTGTAAGAGTAAAAAACTTACTTTCGAGCTCATGGCATTCACAAAGAAACACTTCTGATTTTCTGGTGTTGGCAGCATGGCAGGTGGCACACGGTTAATGAGTGAGTTGAAACGAGTGATGAAATCACACATGGTTTCATTGACTTCCTTCTTCAGGTGAGTGATCTTTGACAGTAACGTGAACGCATCCTCTGAAGGCTTATACCTTTCTTCAAATGCAGTCTGTAATGTGGCCCAACTAGTGATAGATCCGGCCGGCAAATGCTGAAACCATTCCGCCGCGGTCCTTGCAAGGTCTCTAGAAAGAGGCAAACTGACACATCTTCATGAGTCACATCCAGGATGCTACATGACATGATGAAAGCAGATATATGTGAATCCGTACTTTGGTTTCCGCTCCCATCAAATTTGGGGAAATTCTTTCGGTTTCCATGAGGGAGCGCGTGAACAGGATGTGGCAAAGCAAGAGGGCCCATAGCATTTCCCCATGGTACTGCCATTTGAAAAGTTGGAAAAAGGATGCAAGCCGGGAGGATGGTTCCACTGAGCAACAAAGCACTGCAAAGGGATGTGGATGCTCCCTGTGAAAAATGATTCCTTCATGGAGGTGAGACACTTCTGGATGACCGGTCAACTGTACTTAGCGATGAGAAGCGTGCGGTGTAATACTGAAGTTATGCCTTTGAAGTAGATCGAAAGTAGGATCAAATTCTCCATGAGCTCTCCTACTATGAGTAAATGGTTCACCCGCCAGTGTATCATTCAGATCTGCAATGTTTTGGAGTAGATTTAAAAACTCTTTTTGGTTGTACTTGTTGATTTTCTGATTTTTCTGATAAAAATCAGCAGCATGTACCTTTTCTAAATATTTAATTTTATCCCTCTTTTGAAAACCGATTGTGGTTTAATGACAAAGATTAGCGAGGATAAAATGATGGTCAACTTAGTAAGCTGATTTTCAGATCTTAGATTTGACTTTTTGCAAGGGTTTTGAAATTTTTGTAAACTGTCAGAATCTCATATCTACGGAAATATACGGGTTTTTGTAAAAACTCAGTGAACTAAAGATCTCTAACTAGCCCAGATCTATGGATCTCTGAAGAAAATTTTCAGTTTGGATCACTTTTGCAAAAACTTTGGATTTTAAGAAAAAAGTTATGATTTGCAAACAGGTAGTGATTTCTTGTAGTTTTATCAATCTTCTTAGTTACTTTAGCAACTTTACAAGCCGTTAGTGTCCTTTAACCGACACAACGTTCACATAGATCTATTCGGCTCCCAAGTGAGTCGCCAAAAATAGTTGGTCCAAAAAATCTATCGGGTGGGAAAATCTATGGATAGACAGGCCAACAGTGTGCAGGACATAGCCCCTCTTTGAGACAGCAAAGCGAAACTGGTTTATTGCTATTCTACCAGTAGGAATCTCTGTAAGTCTTACAGTATTCTGCCTTTAGGGGTTTGGGATATCGTCCCAGTTGGGGTATTCTGACTGTGAGCAGAAAGGGATGAAGGGAAGAGAGGAGATAGGATAGTTCTGAAGGGAGAAAAGAAATGAATTCCAAAGCAGAAAGGTCAGAAGGTTTATGTTTTGGGATTGGTAATAAACGGAGCCAAACCTACTTGCATAAACAAACAAAGCAATACTGATGAACAAATGACAAAAAAGTAGAGATAGATCTAATAGAATAAACACATAGATCTGACATAAGAAAGGTCTGATGCACATAACACATGTATTCAACACAAAGTCTCAATATTTGTATTAATGTTTTCTTCTATTACAAAAAGTACAAATCCTTTTCTTCTCACTTCTATTTTTTATCTAAAAAGTGTCCCCCGAATACAACAAATATTCAAGTATTTATAGGAGGAGAAGAGAGAAGGCAAAAAGAAACCAACAACTAATTACAAAAATTTACAAAATATCTAAAAGTCAACTGTTGACTTTGGGCAACTTGGTGGATGACAACATCCCATGGTGCAACATGGATGATGTCATCATTTGTGCCAACATACTTTTAAATATTACAAAAGGAAAGCCAAGAGGAGGGAGCTATTTGTCATCGTCTCGTGGCTAGAAGGGAGTATCCTGCTTCTTCTCAGGAGAGGCAATATGGAATTGGGCCCGGTACTCCATGAATTTTTGATCATCGGTTGAGTTGATCCTGGGCAGGACCCTTGGTGTGATCGCCGATGACTTCACAAGTCTCCCATTCATCTCTGAGTTTTTTGGGGAGCTTGAAGTACTCATTACCTGCCTCCATCAGGTATCCTACAAAGTCACGGTAGGCCAGAAGGTTGTTCATGGATTCAACATAAAAAGTGGCTTCTAGCTCTAACCCTTGCGAGACGATCTCTTTAAAGATTCGAATAGTTTCATCTTCCTTCCTCAAGGTGAATGACGGAGTGAGCAATCCCGGAGACATCCTTAGGACAATTTGCTCCATTTGATGCATTGCATCCAGGGCTTCCTCCTTGACCTTATCTATCTTCTCCAGACAAATTCCATCTGATCGACCCGGTAGTCCAAAGCAGCAAGGACTTTGTTGGGTGCTTTGGGGTGATCGAAGATGCTGAATTTAATTAAATCATCGACTGAGTAGTTGAGAATCTTCTGGAATGTCTCATGTTGCAACCTAGCATGGTCCAACTCTTTGGAGATAGGTCCTATAATCACCTGGAGTTCCTTGTTCGCCCGACCAATGTTCTGATATAACTCGGTGAACTTGACGATTACTTCCTCACTATCTTTGAGGATCTGGTCTCTCCAAGCGGATACTACCATGCCTTGTTCACCAATCTTGGTGTATTTGTTTATCTTATCTTAACTAAGGGCCTTAGGAGTCTCAGTGGCAGTTATAGGAGGTGCACTGCCCATTTTCTGCAGGGCGTGGAGAAGATGTTTATTCTGCTCTTTTAGTAGCCTCTTCTCTTCCTTTACTTCTTGAAGCTTCTTACAAAGGGCATCCACTGTGGATAGGGCCTCTCCTTGAAGGCTCTTGGATGATGTTCCCATTATGACCTACGTCACTGTATAATCTGTAGGGGACATATCCTTTTTATCCTTTGTGGGATCGGGATACGCGATCTCCATTACTCTTTCACCTGAGGCGCTATGAGAGAAGTGGGTTATTGGCTTCTGCTTCTTAGCCCCTTTCATTGGGATGATGGAGAAGTCCATAGGTGCAATGGGGACTTTCCTTTTATGCTTGACTCAGGTGTTGGGAGATCCATGCTGGACTTAAGGGAGAAGAAGGAATGGTGGAAGAAGAAGGAGCAACTATAGTGTACTCAGGGAAATGGGTTGAGATGCTTGGCGGTGGCATTGATAAAGAAGCCAAACTCCCAATGCTCACAGGGGTAGGAGCTACTATAGGAGAGGAAACTGTGGGGGTGGAAGGGAGCTGAGAGATGAGGGAAGAAATACTGGGGGACAGCTCTGCGAGGGAAGAGAAGATAGAAGAAGAGGAAAGGGGAACAATAGAAGATGGGGGAGAAGACACAACCAAAGGAATGGTTGCTTGGGTGATGGGAGGAGGGGAAGGAGGAGCGGGAGAAGGGGAAGGAGGAGCGGGAGAAGGGATGGTGGGAACCTCAATGGTTGTAGTAGTGGAAACATCCTGAGTGGATGTGCCTGTTGGAACACTCTCTGCCGCTTCTTTCTCTGGAGATACTAGGGTTACAACCTATTCTTGTGCGGCGGAGGGAGGGCTCTTAGGAGCTTCTTCTTGAGTGGCACTTGATTCTCCCTCTTTATCTTTACCTTTTCCCTTCGGTAAATGCTTCTGATCCGCAGGTGCATTGCCCAAAGGGGACGTGGTGAAATCTACCCCAAGGTAGATGAGGCCGTTCATTCTGCACCAATGCTCTATGCACTGCAATGTGCCCTTAACCCTCTCCTCAATGGTCTGAGGTGCCCTTGTCCTGTCAATCTTGGCAAATGGCCAGTTGTCCCCATTCGTATCTAGATATACCTGATCAAATTCTTGATCGGTTGTTTGGAAACCTTTTGGAACAATGGCCACGCCATATTGAATAATTTCTGCCAGGGCCAGGTGGGAGTGATCCTTTCTCCTGAGTTTGACCTCGTGATACAGGTCGATGTAGATGTCCTCGATCTGTGGAACATGGATCGGATCGAGTTTTGCCTTTGGGAGGCAATTTCGTGGATCAAAGGTTGGCCTTGCTAGGAAATTGTGCTTCAAGTTGATAGTTCCAGCTCCGCAAACATTTCCCGGCCTTGGTGTGAGAAGTGCAGGTGTACCTGCCCACTATGAGGGGGAAAGGAGTTCCACCCTTCTTCCTTTTCAGGCACTTCTCATGATATGTTATGAGCTATCTAGATAGCTCCAACAAGATCAACTTAGGGCCTGCATACCTTGGTAACTTGGTGGGCTCCCCCAAGAAGTTGGCTGCTCTAAGATAGGTAAAAGTGGGGAATTGCATAAACAACACCCCCCACTTCTCCGTTGTAGTTACTATGCTCTTGGTCGTCCGACCGTGAGTCATATTGGGCCTCAAAAGGTAGATGATGCCGTAGAAGAAGGCATCGTTGATCTTGGTGAACTGTGGAATGCTATTTTCCAGTCTTAATTCTGGATAATATTCAAATATTTTTACCTGGGGCCATACCCGCATCGGCTCAGCACTGGATAATCTCTCTCAGAAGCAGCAGCATAGACCACGTAGGAGTTCATGTAGAACCTCCCGTTGTTGTGAGTTGTTGAAGCTACTTAGAGATGGTGCTGCTGATGATTTCTGCCCACTCAAAATGCTGATCAGGCACATTCTTGTTCATTGTTTCTAGGTACCTGAGCATCCATTTATGGAAGTAATGGGCATCAGAAATCCCAAACACCCTACTCAGGAAGGTAATGGTGTCACTCAGTTCCTCAGAGAAGTCACTGCGGTGAATAACCTGCGGCCACCTGGTTATTACCTTCTTATTTTTCAAATACACTTCGTTCATTAACTGCATGCATTTGTCTTCATTTTCTTCCCATGCCTTTACGTAGTCTTCCTGGCTTATAGCCACAAAATGCTGGTGGTGGGGAATACCCAACATGATCTCGAAGTGCGGGAAGTGAGGTTGATTATGACCTCGCCCTTTTCGTTCTCGACACACCTTGTGTCTTTGTTATAGCAGCGGGCCACCACCATCATGAACTCATTATTTACTGCACTAACGGATTCCCCAGCTGAAATGCAGACCACTACCCACCAGTTTTCCATCCAAGGATTACCTGTGACCCTTCTGGTTCTAGCCCAAAAATCTTCCATGTCTATATGGCCAAGTTTGGAATCTCTGATGTCTAAGTCACATTCTGCATGGGACTCGGGCATTCTGACCCTTTGATACTTGTATTTCATTTCTTCCTCCATGAGTTTGGCCTTACCCTTTGACTTGGTTGGCCTTTTTCTTGATGTAGACATATGCGAATCTGAGTTCAGTTGCTGATCTGCAAGGAGTGAAGTCCAACGTAGAAGAGCCATGTTAGCTATTAGATCGTCCATCAAAGCTTTATAGAATGAGGAGTTAGCAATTTAAAAGCTTCTGGGCGCAGGGCGCAGGAATATTGTAGGTTGCAGGGTCAAAAGTATGGTGCACTGAGGTGGAGTGTTGTAAGGAAGAAAGTAGTGCCAAAGGGTGCGGGTGTAGGAAAATTACATACAACACTCTGTGTTGATGCAGACAAATTTGTGCCTGCGCCATTGTGTAAAGTTTAAACTGGGCGCAAATAATTTTTGTGTTACATGGCAGTAGAATGCGCCAATGGTGCAGAGATGGAACGTGTTGCATAACATTTTGGTGTGCCAAGGGGCGCAACATTAAAGGGTGTATCACTGACTTTATATGCACCAAGGGGCCTTTGGCGCGGCGCAGGAAGAGATTGCATAACAAACTTTGTTGGTGTAAGTAGGATTGCACCTGCGCCGGTGTAAGGATTTTCTTAGTTTTGTTCGGTGCAGGAAGGATGCATGTTGTAGGCAAGGACAGTGTGCCCTCTTGGCATGACTGTGTTTTATGCAACAAGGATGGTGATTGCACCAAAAGAAAATTGAGGCCCGTAAAATCATAGTACATGATATCCTTCTATACTTTCTCTCTCGACATGGATCGGGTGCACATGTTCCATTTTCCTTTACATTTACATTTTCCATTTATATTAGCATATTTTACATACACATGCGTCTTTTAAACAACATTTTTACATTTACATAATACATATTTGACTATTTGATCATTTTCTCCTTGCGAGTCCAGCCGTATGAGAAACAAGCGATCAAATGGGTGCAACAAAAAAACAACAACGTTCAGTGGTAGCACACATGGTTTACTAACCATGCAAGTACACTACACACTATGGTAGCTACACACACGTGTTTTACCCTAGGTTCACTCTCATCACTTTTTCTTTGCACATTTTTCATCTATAGTGTCCATACACCTCCATATTTTTTTCATTCCATGTGTTTTTATAGTCCTTTAACGCGTTTCTACTACACTATTCATGGACATTAGGTATGCATCTCTATCTACTTTATATTACCGAGATTTCTACTCACCAACACAAATTGGGGGTAAAATGTAGTCACAAAATCATGCACTTTACACATTAATTTATCCTGATCTCATATTACTATTTAGAAGGTTATTGAGTGAAGAAAGTACTAATTAACCCCCATCCCTTGGCCATTTTCAATTTTATTTTGTAATCTGTGACCTATTACACCCATATGCCCAACCATTTTCGACATTCCAGGTTATTTTAGCCTCTGCAGGGGTGCCCAGATTTGTACTAAGGCACCCATGGGCACCTGGTCCCACCAGGGGTGCACCAACCTTTTATACTTTCTCGCCATTTTTGGGCCTCCTCTAGCCATTTACATCTTTATCTTTCTTGTGGTCGGCCTTTTCGGGTTAATTACAAAATTATAGAAAGAGAAACCTATAAATATAATGTTATAAGACCATAATGAGGGACCTATCATCACTTACTATTATCACTCATCTAGATTTGCATCCATCTATTCATTGACATCCACATAGCTCCATCATTAAGGCACAAACTAGGAAATCTACATCACACTTCATAGGTGGAGAGACTCTATTCTATTCCATGCACACATTCTATCACATTTTCTACATTTAGATATTGCTCACAATTTCACAAACTGTGGATCGACACAAGAGCACCTAGGGCATGACACACACACACACACACACACACACACACACACACACACACACACACACACACACACTACATCATCTGGTTCCGAAATGTAGTGCAACACTTAGTAATCCCACCATTGTGGCAGTTGAGGTCATTCTGACCCATTCATTTGCATATTTCTTTTTAGGGTTTTGATACTTCCTTTTGGTCTTTTGCAGGTTATTTATTCCTCTTAGAATATTTGGAGCATTTGATGCAAAGACAAGAAAATTAATGCTATAAGTAACAAAGGTTATTAGTCATATCTCGGTACTGTGAAGACAAGTTCCAAACTTTTTCCCAGGACTAGGGCACTTGTTTTGCTTACGAGTGCCCGTGGGAGCCCTAGTCCTCTCACAGGTGCTCTAGTCTAGCCATAACACCTAGATCTATCCTCCGCGGAACCCGAACAGATGTGTTCTTGCTTCGATTTATCTAGTTACCACTATGACACAATCCAAAAGGCATCTATTATTATTTGGGTTCTTTCCTCTTCTCCCATGCACATTGGGGTTTAGTATTTCATTTTACATATTTTCTTAGATCATTAGCATATTGTTTGTTGCATTTGTTTACTCCATTTACAGTTGTTCATATCTTAGATTAACTATCTTCATACTACATAGTTAATCCATTTTTAGTTAATAAATTAGGAGGCTCTTCATTCGGGTGTAATGTATACCTGTATTTAATTTTGTTTTTATCCTTCTTTGTACCTATGCTACGTGCATTATAGCCTTTACAACACTATTCATGGCTACCACTTCAATTTTCCTGCTCTTTCTCTTTTATTTTGAGTAGTTGTTATATGGATTAAGACATTAAAATTACCCTTTCATGCTATCCCACTTATGTCTCTATAAGATTCGTCTCTTTCAATCTTCCTCTCTGTTTGAAACACTATATTTTTCCATTCTCAGATACAAAGGTGCATGAAAAAGGAGTTTTAGAGTAGGCTAGGAATGTATTTTTATTCAAGTAGAGGCTCGAGATGTTTTGTCTAAGGAACAAAAATATATGCATGGAATTTTGGACCAAAAGGGCGTGAAAGGAGAAGAAATTGTGTCCATAACCATTTCCAATGTCTAACCTTCCTACATCTCCATGGAGGTTCCTTTGGTCAAGCCAAGCCTAAGGACCATGCATGTTTAGTATTTTGTATTTTTGCTCACCTAATTGAATGATGCTTGGTGATTGGACAAGTTATGTGGGGCATTGGTAGTTGAAAAAAATGGCATGGACATCCTCATGAGGACTGCTCCATTGTTTCACCAAATGTAACCAAAATATTTTCACATGGTGGGTTTCACCTTTACTAGTCTAATCTCACCTTGTTAAAATGAGAAATTTAAAACAAATCATGGTTTTACACCAAAGCATAATGGAGATTTAGACGAGTCTTTTGTTAGATGTTTTATTTGCAAATTTTGGGTAGATATGTATGCAAAATATGGGAACATTCTAATGCACGTGAACTAGTTAGAAAATGGTTTCATGGTGATGGACATGTAGCTTGCACGTGTTCAAACTAGATTGGAGCACCTCCCTTTTCACCTCACTATGAACATGCATGGTTTTCTCCCTATTTCCAACATGCTTTCATATTTATGGTTTTCCCTTCATAGTGCTAGTGAAATTCTTAATTAAATGAAGAGTATAGTTATGTTTATTAAAATGACTTGTTACACATAATAGATATATTTACCTTACATCATGTAGAACTGATATGACCCTTTTAGTGTAAGATACACTCTACAACCATCTCATGTGACAACTAGAACTTTTGGATGATATAACTGGATAACCGTATCCACTTGATTAGAGAATTAAACTTGAATTCCTTGTAATCATATCATTTGTTTACCTTGTTAAAACTTAATAAAACATGAATTTTCAACGATGCACAAACCACTATTTCAAACCCCGTAGTGGGTAAGTTATGGAATGATCATGTTCACTGGTGACGTGAGATGTCATGTCAATCTCTATAATGAATTTAGAAAATATTTTGAACTTGTTTTGTTACACGTTTGGGGGCTATGTTAGCTATTTTACCACTTGGGTCAGTTGTAATAAAATCAAAAATTTATTTTAGGTTTGGCCCGTAATTTAGACCCCCATACTTGAGAAATAAAATTTAGTCACTTTGCACACCTCTAGTATTAGGAATATCATAATCAATTAATATATTCAAGAAATTTATGTCATAAGATTGTTTTGTAATAGGTTTTTGTATTCCTCGGGATGTTTGATGACTAAGTCCAACTAGCATAATTACAACAAGTGAATTCAGAAATGTAGTGGCCATTTGAATCTTGGTCACAAGATTTATGTTTTATAAACTCCAAGGAGTTCCTTGTAGATAGGGGAATTGACAGAAATTTACATGTGGTGTGTTTGAGTTTCAAAAAAAGGATCTCCAACTCGGTTTCTGGGCCACTTTGGCCAAATTGTTCATTTTGATGGAACTTTATCTTATCCAAATATCTATTGCAATTTACTTATAAATTCTATTACATGACTCTATGGATCTCCTTGATGAAACTTGTTTGTATTTTATTGCTTATGGAAATTTGGTGTGTTTTTCTCTCTTCTCTCCCTATCTCACTCTAGCTTGAAAGTGAAATGAAATTACATTTGTGTTCTTACCTCTATTGTATCGTAAAAGTTTTAATTTATTGTAAGTGAACAATTATATGTATATATATGTGAAAATGTTAGTCATAGGGGAATGCCATGCAAAGTTTATTTTTTCGACCACATTTATACTAACTTTTCAGGTTGCAGGTAGCGGAAGTAGGAGTAAAATGGATGTTGGAAATCTAAATTTAATGTTTATTATTGAAAATGTGTAATCAAGATGGAATTAGAATAGTCCTGTATTTTAGCAATAGTACTTTTTGTTATTATTAAAGAATAATATCTCCTCTCATTGTGTACATGTGTTAAATATAGTGATGGTGTAATTTTACTTGTAACCTTACAATTCAACTGTATTGTAGAATAGTGTATTTAGTTAACTAGGTTGAATCTTCATAATTTTGTATATTGGTATGATAGTGAGATAAAAATTGAAAAGTAATTATGTCATAAGCATGTAAAGAAAATGGTTAGTCATTGATAGTATGACTTGTGACGGTTCTTTGAAACCTTTTTACACCCTTTTCCACCTTGAATAAGTAATCATGTGATTTCAACATAACGTAGTTAGTGCACTTATCATCTTGCATGATTTTTTAATAGTAATTAGTGCATAAAAAGGTTAATATTTAACTGATAGATGTTGTAATGACATTCGATATGTAGTTGGTCATGGTTGTCTTATAATACACTCAAATCATGTTTCCTTGATAAAATAAATATGGTCAACCCTTCCTCTTCCCCATGGTAAAATATGTTGCCTCTAGGTTACTTGGACATCTTGGTTGTACACGATTCAAAAAAAAAATTAAGAGGGAAAATGTTTACTCCATTGAATGGAGTTATAAATCCATTTGAATTGTAAGTGTGTTTGGTTATCTTATTTTTCAACTTAAAAAATAGAGGCACTCCTACCCACCATGGCCATGAAAAAATCCCAACCTGAAATAAACCACTTTCAAATCTGGAGAAAGATAGTGGCGGGTTATAGGTGTTGTGAGAAAAAAGTGAATATTCATATAAATTTTCTTGTTTCACCTTTTTCTTAGATTATTTCTTTAAATCGTTGACAAAATAGATAGGGTAACGGCCATAGGAGGAACACCTATTCAAATGTCGGTTGGTGGGTTGTTGCATGCGTACAAATTCTGAATCCACAATCGATGGTGAGAGCTTCCTTTTGGCTAGGAGGAACTACCTATAATGAAAGCAAGACCACCGAAATAATTAAACAATATGGGCGATGAAGCGCTAGTGTAAGCTATATATGAGAAGCATGGTACTTCTAGATGGTATCAGTCCATTGTTTTAAAAAAATTAATTCTATAAAAAAGTAAATCCTATTGTTATTTTTAAATGATTTAGGTATCTCACTTAAAACACAATAAGAAATATATCTAATCTAATAGGCTAAGCTAGAATAGAATCCACAGGTCAAATGGTTGGTTCTGGGTTCTACAGGTCTGATAAAGGTCTCGGGTAGGTAACAGGTGAGTGAGGGTGAAGTAAAATGAGGTGGATAGGTCTTTGTTTAAGGCTGTGTGGGCAAACATAGAGATCAGCATCAGTTAGGGGTGACCGACCGTGGTTAGGTATAACTAGCACCGGTTACTGTGAGATCTGGGAACGTCATAGAATGGGGTTTTGGTATCCTTTGTGATTGCACAAAGGATTTTTGTTTGTCGGGACGAGGTAATGGGTGACTGGAGTAGGTTTTTGTGAGGTTTTAATGGGTTTATGGAGATGAAAAGTGTTGGAGATGGTCAATAGGGAGCAAGATAAACAATGGATGATAAAATAATGATGAAATGAAATAACCAGGAAAGTATGATGTTGTACTTACTTGGATTTTGTTCCTAAAAGTATATGTTTGAAGGATAGACGTGCTGATGATGGGCTTTGATGGCTGCAAGTGATCACCAACTGAAGAAAAGCTTCTACATGGGCTGCATGCACACTCCTCCTTGGTTAAATAGATCGAACGTGGTGGATGGTACATGCGAGAAGATGCTCAATCTCCTTCCTTGGATGTGAGTTCTTGCTATAATTGACTCTCTGAAGATGCGTTATCTTTTGAGATCTCGTTCTTGCTCATCAAATTTCTTGCTTCCAAATTTTAGGTTCCAAATTCCAACCTTGAGAATAAATTTTTTTTGGGGTTAAAAAGGGGGTAACCGACAATGCGGTTTTTGGCTTAACCGGCAATGGTTAGGGGTAACCGACGTTAGTCAAGGTAAGATTTCCTAGGTTTACCAAAATTAGGGGAGATCCTCCTAATTTCCTTAGATCTTGTGTCGTTATCCCACATATTAAACTAGGAGCTTCTTGTGAGCATGCGGGAATGTGGTTAGAGGGAATGTAGGCATTGATTTTTAGGGTTTGGGTAAGTCTTAGTTAGTTATGGAAACTTACTAAGAATAGGTCTTAGGTTGAGTTAACTTGGTGAGGTGTCTAAGTGAAGTGTATGTGTGGATATTATCTAAATTAAGATATTTAAATAATAAATATGGTGAGAATAATGAATTAATTAAATTAAATTAATATTAGTAGGGTGAAGGGGAGTGTGAGCATGACTTGATAGCAAAAAAGGTTCCCCAAGGGGTAATGAATGCGGTCTTGTGCTAATCTTTTGGGGCAAGCAAAATTTTGTTATAACCCGAGAAACCATCCATGATTGAGAGCATCTTGTGACTCGTGGTAAGGTCAACCATTGATCACTACTAGGAAAGGGAAAATCATCCTTCGTAGGTGAGGTTGAGGTCTCGGAAGTCCCTACAAATGTGGAGTCCCCCTGTTGCTTTAGTAATAGGGACAATGTTAGAAATCCAATGAGGATAATCAATGGGTAAGATGAAGGAAACAGAAAGAAGACGTTGAAGTTCTTTTTGACGAGAAGGGAAATGTGAGGTGCATTTTTCCTCGGCTTTTGTTTAATAGGTTTGGTATCAGGAACGGTTACGATATTGTGGACCACTATGGTGGGTTCAATACTAGGCATGTCTACGTAGTACCAAGCGAAAGTGTGGTTATGATCTCAGAGAAAGGAAGTGATGGCTTCCTATTCAGCAGCATCTAAAGATTTTCTGATCTTTAGGATGTGCAGGTCATCCTGAATATGAATGTCCATCTCAATAGTCAATTCATTCAATATGGTTTGCGTCTCAGAGGGTAACGACCGATGAATATATGAGTCTTCTACACCAAGGTAGGTGAATATGGATTCATCATCCTGACATTAAATGACGTTAATGTTCGGTGTGTCATCATCGATCATCTTAGGATATAGGAATGGGAGAGTGGAAGGGGCCTCACCTTCATGTTGATAAGTCAGAGGCCCCAAGGAAATGGTGTTTATGAAAAAAAAGTTAGGAGGGATAGATTCAAGATCCATCGACTCCGTCAGTGAGAGTGGTGATGAAGGTGGAGAAGGGCTAGGGTCCGTAATGAGTTCAATGCGGGCTTATTTGGTAGGAGGTTCAGGGAAGCCGATACCACTACGGTCATTATGTTTGCGGGTGGTACATGGAATAATGGTATGGCGACCTTGCTCGTAAAATCCAAAACCAAAACCCTTCCACGCATAGTGGTGCAGGAAGGTGTGGGTGAAATAGTGATTGGTAAGTGATTAGAAGTCAGTGGAAAATGGGCGGGGCTGTGATGGTGGTTCAGGTGTGTAGGTGGTAGTATCAAGTCCCCCATAGGTGAGACTAGTACGAAGATGAGGAGGACCATAAAGGAGGTGTTATCTTATACGGTGATCATAGCGAGGGTGTTGGTGAAGGCTTCCATACTCATGTGGAGTAAGGAAGGTGTTGATGCTATATAGGCGGTACTCCCCAGTGAGGTGTTGAAAAAAACCTTCCAAGGGATCAATGGTTGGTATGTGGGTAGTTGGTATGGATGATGTGTCGAGGTCGATGCGAGAGGTGGTGTTAACAGATTGGGAAGCTAATAGGTCAGCCGTGGAGGAGGTATGTCTTTGTGAAATCAACGGCTATCTTGGTAGGTGTGGGTATAGGTGTAGGTGAAGTAGTATTGGTTACAGAAGTAGATGGCTTTGGTGGTATGAGTACATCTTTGGGTCGGTAAAGCATGTTGCATGTTTTGAAAGGTGATGGGTCGATTAGAACGGTATAAGTGTGTCCTTCATATTCAAACTTTACATAATGATGCACAGTGGAAGGAACATAACCCATGACACGAGATCCGGGTCTACCAAGCAACAAGTTATATTGGAATTCCCCCTCCAAGACATAAAACAATTTTGGAATAGTGCGGGGACATATGCGAATATGTAGGATGATAGTGCCTAGTGTGGAGGTGATAGCGTCATTGAATGAACGCAACATGACCGAATGTTTGTGCATGTAATTTTTAGGTATGTGTATTTGAGAAAATGCATGGGATGAAATGATGTTAATGCTAGCACCTTCATCAATCATCACACGACGTACCCATATGTCATCAATGTGTACAGAGATGAAGAGGGCTGGGTCTAGGTCATCATTTTGGTATGGCGTGATCTCTGTCTCTGAGAAGCTAAGGGAGGCCACTTGGTGAACAAGGTGAGGTGGGGATGAAGGTGGTAATTTTGTGAGGGAGGCTACATGATGGGGTGTGATAATGGAGGCTACGAGTGTGGGGTCATTCGGTAAAACCTTGATAGATTGAAGAACCTCCATGAGGGCTTGATGATAGGATTCCAAGGTTCGGATGAGGTGATATAAGGAAATTTTGAGTGGAGATTGGTGTACTTGTTTGAGCATGGTGTGGTGTGTGACGCCATTAGAAATGGGGTATGTGGGGTTGCGGATAGTTATCTTAGGTATGGGTGCAAATGGTATGTTGGGTATAGGATTGGTTGGTGGGTCAGTTGCCTTTTCTTTACCCTTCTACGCATGTGTAGTGACGTGTACCATGTTGATTTGAGGGAATTTTTCAAATGGAGAAGGTGTAGGGTAAGTGGTATAACGACATGAAGGGAAAAAAACTATGGGAGGAGAAAAGCCTTGTGAGGTCAGTTGGGCACAGCGACATTTGGGTGGTGGCGTGGCAAGTTTTCGATGCAAACCATGTTAATTTCAAATTTTGTGTGTGGTTCTAGGAGTTGTGAGGGTGGAGGTTGTGGTTGTTGAGTGGGTAATGTAGGAATGGGTGTAGGTGAAGCAGGATCCTTGTCAAGAAGGTCATCGTCATCAAAGTTGGTATCGGTGGACACAATTGGATAAGGATAGTTTTCAAGGCCTTGGAGTTCTCCACACACATGCCCTAACACACGATGATATGCAAAATTTTGGTATCATCAAACCCCTTTGGCTTGGGTTTGAGGGGGTCGTAAGGTCGGAGTGGCAATAATGTGATAACGGAAGTCTCAAGGAGGTTGGTTAAAATTTTGGCATAAGACCCTGCTAGTGGATCACAATGGGAAGTGAATGTTGGCTTGGGTGTAGGTGTGGTTGGTTGTCAAGGAATTGTTTTTGGAATTGTAGGAAGGGGTCAAGATATGAATTTAGGCATCCGTGTGGTTTGAGGTATCTATTAGGTTTGTTTAAGTAGGGTACAGTAGATGGATGGGTAGGAGGGTGTGGGGTTGTTTTGACTACCTTGTTGTGGGGTAGCGGGGTTTTGTTTTTGGGTTGCACCTTCTTGGGTAAAGGTGATATGGGTATACGAGGTCTAGAAGGAAAACCAAATGGAGGAAGAGGGTGAGTTACCCACGAGGATAACGAGGGTTCTATGAAGGTAGATGGCGTGAGGTCGTGCTTGGGGTGTGAGGGACAATGAGTGAAGTGTAGTAGGTAGTGAAGCAATGGTTGAAGGTATTGGAGGTATTAGTGGTGAAGAGATTACAGTGCGGGTACAAGTCGTGTTGTGTGCCTAGGTAGGTTAGAGATTTGTGAGGTAGGAATGGGTGGTTGTGTTATTGGTTTATGGATGGGTGAAGGGTGCTTGACCTTGTTGGGTAGGCCGAGGTGTTAAGGCAGATGAGATAAGTGCGGGTGTGATTGATGTGGTAGGGGTATGAGGTTGATGAGTTTGTTTCTTTAGTTTGGGTGTAGGAGTAGGTGTAGCTTTAACGTTGGAGGATGTAGTTAAATCAAGTTTAATAGGTGGATGAGTAAGGCTAGTGGTCGGGTGACCCCTAAAGTGGTAAAAGGTTTAGTAGAGGTAAATATTTAGGGTATGGGTTTGGGTTTAAGCATAGGTCGGGTTATGAGTAAGGGTGTGGTGTGAGTGTTAACAGATATTGGGGAAGGGATTGTGACAATAGTGGTTGTATGTGGTTTTATGGGTGGAAATGTGCTTGGGTAGATAGTGGAGGTGTCATCGAGGGATCTCTACATCTATGTTGAGATAGGGAGTAAGATGCGCCCCCATAACAAATCTCTATCCACATACTCTAAGTGATCAGCCAAATGTGAGAATGACATGTCTATGGGTGAAGTTGGTGAGGACCTAATGGGAATTCCTGTAAAATGCATATTAGATACGGGAATCGGTGGGCTTTAGCTTCCATGGGTAAGAGAGCTAAAAGTAGGTTTGTTGGATGTCGGGTAGCGGATGGAGAATGTTTGCCAAGAGGAAAAGGTATCCCCACCAAGTATATGATGGGTGGAAGGGATAATGGGAGTTCCTCTATGAGCGAAGGAATGGATAAGTTCTCCTCTATGGGTGGAGGAGGTAATGGGTGCTCCTCTGTAGGTGGAGAAGGTAATGGGTGCTCCTCGTAGGTGGAGGAGGTAATGGGTGCTCCTCTATGGGTGGAGGAGGTATGGTAGGTAAAGGTTCACTAAGCGGAGAAGCCGGGAGTGAGATGGTCTCAATTCCAGGTAGAAGACTCCTCTGTAGGTGATGTAGGAGATGAAGGTTGTTCTTCTATTGGTGAAGGAATAGTGACGGTTGGTTTAGATGTGGAAGGAGGATTTCGGGCTAGGATTTCCTCTATGGAAGGGATGTGAGGTAAATGGGAGGCAACAGTACCTCGTTAAAGATCGCATGAACCTCATGAGTATGGGTATCGTGAGTGGATTTCTCACCGGTTTGATTGGATTAAGGGGCATGATTGGGAAATGGTTTTTAAAATATTTGTAGATTTTGGTTGGGGGTGGCATTGGGATTATCCACAGTTAACTTTCCTTTCTCGAGCATTTCTTGGACAATATTCTTAAAAGTGATACAATTACCATCACTATGACCTTTCACTCGGTGATAGTTATAGAAATCTTGTTCCTTATACCTTGTGGGCATGGGGCAAGCTGGGTCAAAACTAGTGTGTGGTTTTATGGGTGGAAGGGTGATGATGCCAGCTTTGAGAAGATTTTCTAAAATAGAAGAGTAAGGTTCCCCAATTGAGGTATATTTTTGCTGCTCTTGTTTGAATAGAAAATCTTGAACATGTGATAGATTAGATGAGGGTGTAGCTTGATTCGATGGATGTGTTGGGCCAGCCTTGAGTACCACTGCGTTAGTGGTACCTTTAGCCTTTGAATAATTGGTTGGTGGTTTAGAAGAAGAAGAGGTTTCATTCAACTTAAATGCCGAATTCTTATTTCGTAATTGGATTTTCTTCTCTTGATGGCCCGAATCTCTAACTTTCGTGCCATAGTGAATGCCTCATCAAATGTTCTGAAATTTTGGACCTGCAAGGTTGGGGAGATATGCTTGGCACAAGCTCGTGTGAAGAGCTCGATGAGTTCAGTTTGTGGAAATTGAAAGGTAAGTTGATTGATTAGGCTGCGCCACAAGTAGAAGAAAAAATCTATGATAAATTCATCCTCATACTTGATGTGTGGACTATAAATCGATCATGGTAACTTTCTTGAAATATTGATAGAAAAATGATCCAAAAAATCTTGGGCTACCTGATTGAATGAAAATATGGAGTGTTTGGGTAACCCACTATACCAGTCTAATGCAAGTCTAGTGAGGGACATGGGAAAAGTTCTCAAAAGTAAGGCATCATCATGAGCAATCAAATAACATCCATGTTTAAACGAGTGCAAATGTTGTTGTGGGTCTTCCTTACTATTGAAGCGGTTGAATTTAGGCATTTCCCAATGCATAGGGTATGAACGGATGGGAATGGATGGGTGAATAGGCTCATTGCAAATCTCATTGTAAGTGAGAGTGTTGTGGGAGCTGGAAACCGATGCCTCTAGTGTTTGCATCTTATCCATCATCAATCTAATTAGGTCATTGGTGGGTTGTGATGATTGGATGCCTCCTATAGTGTGAGGAGGTTGGTTTTGGGCATATAATGGGTGTGGCATTCCAGTGTATGGGGCTGCCATGTAAGGTGGTGGAGAAGAAGGCAATGAAATAGGGGGTACATACCTAGAATGAACAATAGATGAAACATGCGGTTGTTGGTAGTACGTATATGGGGAGGAAGGGTCATGGTAACCCTAGTGGAAATAGGGGCTAAATATTGAGGAATGGAAAGACCTACGTTATGAAATGGGGTAGGGGTCACCTGACAAAATCGGAGGTGGGAACATAGCTATAGGTATGTGTGGGACATGAGGGATGGATGAGTTTTTGTTTGGGGTAATCGTCGAGGTATGGTGGATGTAATGGGTGCTACGAGAGTATGAGACATGGCGAGTCATGGGGTATGAAACCTAACTGCTGAAATGACTGGGGGTAGGGTGGATGCAGGTAGCACGAAGCCGAGATGGGGATGATGTGGAAGTGGGTGCGAGAGTCGGGGGATAGATACGGGCATGTTGTATATCAACTTGACCCGAGGCGTCTCGAGTGGACGAATGGGAGAGATAAAACTATAAGGTAGCACGGTTCAGTCAAGGAGTCATGTGAAATCCTCATCTCTGGTAGCGATATTAGTAGGCTGGATGGGATCCATGGCGAGTGATAAAATAGAAGGTGATGAAGGACTAGGTGGGAGCGGTTGGCAATTGGTGTGGAACACTATGGCATTCGTTTGTCTTGATCGAGTACCATATGAACCAAGTCTTGATCAAGTGGGGTGCTTCTCTGTAAATGATACAGAGAATAGTAGGAATAGGTGAATATGGTGATAAAAAAATGGATGATGTAACAAATGGTGGGTGGAATATGAAACAGTCTAGCGATCTTTGGTTAAGGAAAACAGATGTCGATCGGGGGTAACCACTACACCACGGTCACTTGTAGAAAATGGACAAAGATGAGTAAACAATGAACTGAAGGCAAAATCGACAAGTATGCCAAATTTGGGGATGTGTAAAATATTAATGGGAAAAGTGACAGTGATAGAGAATGTGGAAAGTGGAAGAAAGTGAAGTGAGAATGTCCTTTTGAGTAGGTTAGCAAAAGGACATGGAACTCGATGTCGATTATGTTGATGGCAGGTAAGATCGTGAGATTGAAATAGTGATGAGAAAAAGTGGTTGTGAATTAGAATTTGATATGGATTCAGATCCAAAATTCAGGAATGATGGTGATATGGCCTAGACACACGCAGATGAAGTCGGAATACACCGACTATGATGAGGAGCATGCGAAGAATGAACAAAAATTGATGAATGTGATCTTTCACCTCAAAACACAAACCAAATAAAAACACTAAGAAAATGTGATCCTAAGAGTTCTCTTTTCTATTATGTTTGTTTAGCTTATGCTATTTAGGGATTGACACATGAATTCTGAAATAGATTTTTTGGTGGGATGGCTTCCTACAAAGAAGGAGATCTAAAGGGTGAGGTTTTAGGTATGTTATGGTGGGGGTGGGCTACGCTCTAAAGTATGACTCGATAGAGCAGTGAGCTGAGTGCCCATTGTGATGTGATTGTGTGATCACCTACAACTTCTTCTAGGTAAGATGTTGTTTAAGAATGTATGTATTTGAATTTTTGTGTGGTTTGGTAAGACTCAGAGAAAGAGAAAATGATATAAATGCTTTTCTATGATTTGTTTGTCAACCATCAGCTAGTAATGACTTCTAGCATATAGGTTTCCCTCAATTAATGTGAGCTAATGCAGAAAATTAGAATGAAATGTAATGATTTTAAAACCCAAATTGAAAATGTGAAATTGGATGACACAATAAGATGAATAGGAATAGGGATGCTCTTTCACTAAAATGCAGAAAACACAAAGAAATTATTCTTTTAAATACACCAAAAGAAAAAGTTTCTGTAGAGCCAAATAGAAAGAAGGAGTGGATTACCGGGAAGAAAATTAGTGTGTATGCTTTTAGAAGGGAAATAAACACACAATTTTTCCTAGGAATGAATGAAATGCAAGGAACCACTGGATGGGTCCCACCGGACATGCCAAAATGTTTCACCTTTTTCTTAGATTGTTTCTTTAAATTGTTGATGAAACAAATAGGGTAACGGGCATAGGAGGAATACCTATTAAAATTTCGGTTCATGGGTTGTTGCACGCGTATGAATTCCAAATCCATAGCTGATCTTGAGAGCTTCCTTTTGGCTAGGAAGAACTACCTTGTAATGAAAGCAAGACCACCGAAAGAATTAAACAATATGGGCGGTGAACTTTAGCGTAAGCTAGATCCGAGAAGAATGGTACTTCCTAGATGGCTATTAGTCCATTGTTTTAAACAAATTAATGTTGTAAATAAAGTACATCCTATCGTTATTTTAAAATTATTTAGGTATCTCACTTAAAACACAATAAGAATAGATCTAATCTAATAGGCTAAGCTAGAATAGAATCCACAGTCAAATGGTTAGTTTTGGGTTCGCAGTCGATAAAGGTCTCGGGTAGGTCACAGGTGAGTGATGGTGAAGTAAAATGAGGTGGGTAGGTCTCTGTTTAAGGCTGTGTGGGCAAACATAGAGACCGGCGTCAGTCAGGGGTGACCGACCACGGTTAGGTATAACTGGTGCCGGTTATTGTGAGATCTAGGAACGTCACAGAACGAGGTTTTGGTCTCCTTTGTGATTGCATGAAGGATTTTTGTTGGTTGGGATGAGGTAATGGGTGAATGGAGTAGGTTTTTGGTGAGGTTTTAATGGGTCTATGGAGATGAAAAGTGTTGGAGATGGTCAATAGGGAGAAAGATAAACAATGGATGATAAAATAATGATGAAATGAAATAACTAGGAAAGTATGATGTTGTACTTACTTGGATTTTGTTCCTAAAAGTCTATGTGTGAAGGATGGACGTGTTGATGATGGGCTTTGACGGCTGCAAGTGATCACCAATTGAAGAAAATCTTCTACATGGGATGCATGCACACTCCTCCTTGCTTAAATAGATTAGAACGTGGCTGGGATGGCTATGCAGGAGAAGATGCTCAATCTCCTTCCTTGGATGTGAGTTCTTGCTAGAATTGGCTCTCTGAAGATGCATTATCTTTTGAGATATCATTCTTGCTCATCAACTTTCTTTCTTCCAACTTCTAGGTTCCAAATTCCAACCTTGAGAATAAAGTTGTTTTGGGGTTAAAAAGGGGGTAACCAATGGCGGTTTGGCTTAACCGGTGATGGTTAGGGGTAACCGACGTCGGTCAAGGCGGGATTTCCTAGGTTTACCAAACTTAGGGAGATCCTCCTGATTTCCTCGGATCTTGTGTCGTTATCCCATGATTAGACTGGGAGCTTCTTGTGAGCATGTGGGAATGTGGTTAGAGGGAATGTAGGCATTGATTTTTAGGGTTTGGGTAAGTCTTAGTTATGGAAACTTACTAAGAATAGGTCTTAGGTTGAGTTAACTTGGTGAGGTGTCTAAGTGAAGTGTATGTGTGGATATTATCTAAATTAAGATATTTAAATAATAAATATGGTGAGGATAATGAATTAATTAAATTAATATTAATAGGGTGAAGGGGGAGTGTGACCTAATTTTAGTGTCTACATTTACCATAAGAAACAATGGGTGAAGAGTTAAATCCTATGGGCATTTTGTCTCTTCAAATAATTAATAAAGGAAAACAATTAGGTGTGAATCCTTCATGAGGTTAGAATACCATTTATGCCCTCTTTGCTTACCCATGGAGGGTCATGTTCCTTTTGGATCAAGATGAATTAGTCTCAAGAGGATCCCATTGGATGAAAACTCGATGTATATTTCCTACCACTTGGAATGGTGCATTAGGGAAACCTTAGATTGTTGTATGTAGATTTTCTTTCTCTATTATATTATGCCTTCTAATACTTGGGTGGTCAAATATTAATGAAAATGATTTCTTATGTGGGAATTTTCCCTTTGGAGCTCCTAAATCTCTAAATGGGAAACTAAAGCTTCATCACTTTGCATTTGTCTTTTAAAAAATGTTAATGGGAGACTTAACTACTCAATGTAAAGGTAGAAAAAATACAATTTAAAGAGAAGAAACTTATAAATATATAGTCTTTTACAACATAAGCACCCTGATTTTTATCAAGTGAATAAAATGAAAATGTGATTGTAATACGAATAAAAGTAAAGGAAATTACTCTTGATGAGCTAACGCAAAGATGAGGAAACTTGTAAATTTTAAATGATGGTGGATGGTTTGATGATCATTATAAGTGAAATAACACGATGTATTAACACAAGGAAATATAAAAATATATATAAATCTTGAGACCTATGTGAATGATTGTTAAGAACTCAATCTTTCCTTCTTGTAGTCCTCTTTACTTGTGTTAGACTACGCTTGTATGAGTGATTGTGGTTTTCTAGGTCATCTTGCTCATGGAATATAATGTACTCATGAAATATGCAAATAACAATGATTAAAAATAATTTCCATTCCCCCCCTAGTAATCAAGGATATAACTTTTACTTAGGATCAACTAGGTGTACAATGCAAAATGTATAGTAGAAACATTGTTAAATCTAATGAAGTTATGTGCATATATGAATACGTGAACATTGCTTTTCCTAGTGTTCTATTAGATGGTTTTGAATCATGCATGAAATATATTTTGATCCAAGCTTAACCTTTTTGTAGAAGGAAATTCCTTGGGAATCTAAGTGGTTTAGTACGTGGCCCTCTTAATAATCCCTCGATATTGGCTTAGTCTTGTATGAGAACCTCATACCTTGGGTAGTATTGGTCATTGGGTGTAAGGTTGTTTGAGATGTCATATTTTTAATGTGGATGGGATTTTGGTCATAGTAGTAGGGGAAACCTTGAATTGTGTTCACCTTACATAATGTACCTATGAAACACCTTGGTGATAGGTGTATGGAACTTATGGAAGGTGTTTTTATTTGTACTCTTCTCCCTATTTTTAGTTGGACTGCATGTGAGCTTGAATCAGCAGAAGAATAGTGGTTGGAAAAACCTACTATTAGTTAAGTAACTTAGTCATGCATGCACCATGTCCTGAGCGATGGTTAATATTGACGAGGGTATTACCAAAGTGGTATTTTAATTCTTCCTAAAACAATTTGTGTTCAAGAATTGAAGTGGTCATGTATGTTTCGAAATAGGTAGCGAGAGAAAAATATGGAATTTTATCATCGAGAATGGATCCTAGAATGAAATGAACCCATATTTGAAAAGTGGAATGATGTGTCATAAATAATCTCTCTTGTGCTTGTGGATAAGTATTAATTCTAAGTAACAAAATATAGTACATGCAAAAGTAAAACAATAAATCATGTGTTCACTTTGAATTTATACTATGTGACTTGTGATCACTTTACAAATTATTTCTCATGTTATGTTATATAATATTAAAAAAATACCAGTTTTTAGTTACTTTTTATGTGGTAAAATAGTGAGCATAACAAAAACATGACCTCAATAGAGGTAACGGTAATGTCCTATGGACCCATGAGTTGACAAATATTCCTCCAATATGGAGGGTATCCAATGTGAAACCATGCGGATGGATGTGAAATCCGTGAGACCAATGGGAGAAAGGAAAACATCAAAATTATGCATAGAAAATGTGAGTATGGTTTGATAATATGTTAGGTAACAAAGCGGAGAGAAAAGACTATGATATGTCCTTTAGATATGAGGAATCGAGCAATTATGTGTCTTGGTGGGAAAGATAATTAAAAATGTTCACAAAGGTGGACTTCAGATGAGTTATGGTGCTCAGGAGGGAACACAAAGATGACCATATAGTGGTATTCTAGATATGATGAAGGATGCACTACGGGATAAGATTATAGGAAAAAATGAAAAAATAAGCAAGGAAAGACAAGGAATGGCATGTTAAGGGTGACACACAAGTCTGAAGTAGAAGAAAATATAATTTTTATAAAGAAATTTTTTATGAGAGACAAGGAAGGATGAAAAATAGGGTTAGGATGACAACAACTAGCTGAGTCGAACTTAACTAGGCTTGGGTTGATGACGAATAGAGGGTCGATGGTGACTTGGTTGGCATGCCTATAAAAGTGACGAAGATGGCCAACAAGGCTCATTTCGATGACATGAATTAGTGATTCAAAGCTATGAGTGATATAAATTTGATATTTGAGCCAAATGGATGCCAACGAAGGTGGAAGGGAGTGTCATAGATCTTCGCGAGTGGAAAGTGCCGAAAACTACTTTGTTTTTGTTTTATTTGATTTTTGTAATTTTTATAAATTTTTGATAGGCACCCAAGGCTGATCGGTGGCGACTAGGTATGGTTGTTGTTGACCTAGGGATAGTCAAAGTTGGCTTGTTAGGGCCAACATCGATGGGGTAGATTTGAGAATTTGTTGATAGAGTTGGATGATTTTTGAACTAATGGGTGCTTTGTTGATTATTTTACAGGCCAAAGATACCTTATATTTACGAGATAGAGTCTTGATTATGTTGGGGATGATTAGGACTAATGTAATAGATGTGGAGTGGGATTATTTAGATGTTATTAGATTGGGTGGATTTTTTTATTACCACAGGGTGCTCCAAGATATAGGGATGATTAAAAATTTGATAGAGAGATGGGACCCAAGGACTAGTACCTTCTAGTTCTGGAGATGAGAAATGATGATCACAGTAGAAGACGTGTATCATATTTTGAGATTTCTGATTCAGGGGGCACCTATAGTGCTCATCACACAAGAGGGTTGAGAAAATGCACTAGGACACTTATTTGGAGTAGAGACCCCGCATATCAATTTTATATCGTGGGGCTTCTCATATTGAGATGTATTATCATCCGTTGGTGTTAGGAAGTGGCTGATATTCTTGGTGATGATGGTGATATCATGTTATGTATTTCTAGATTCAAGTGGGGCTAGATTCGTATGGGCCCTAGTGATAGTAGTGGTTGATATAGTTGAGCACATGATTGTATTTTCATTTAGGGTGGCTCTCCTGGCACATTTGTATCATGAGATGTGGATGTATGTAACAAAAATGAGATATAGTTTAGATGTGGGATTTCTATTGCATTGTTGGGCCTACGAGAACATAGTAGTGGTGAGGAAAATAGGGATTTCATGGGTGACATGTGATCACATAACATTGATAGTTGGATTCATGTAGTGGAGAGATGATTAGGATCATGGAGATAGGGGAGAGAGGGGATATGATTGGTATACAGAGAGATTGGGAGTCTTGAGGTTAATGATGTGAGATGGGGGCTATATAAGTGGTACCCCACATGGATAGATGTAGATATGAAACTCATAGGTCGAGAGGAGATTAAGATGGAGTACGGGGCAAGAGACCAAACATGGTGGAGGTGATACATTTTCCACGAGTGATGAGGTAGTTTCAAGTGACGCAAACTATTCCTAAGGCACCAGAGATATAGGTGTGATGAGGTAGGGAGGGACTTACCTAGTTCCATCATGGTGGATCCATTAGTGAAGGAGGAGGAGTATTTAGAAATAGATGAGGATGACGTGGGGATACATCGATTGGTTGACTCGAATGGGGAGCCTACGGGGCTGAGGAGGTAGCACATGGAAAAAGAGAGGATGGATATTAAGGAGGTGAGGAAGGAGATGTAGGTGCAACAACGGAGCTAGGAAAATTACGGGAAGAGCTAGATGCGGCTTATTAAGAGTGAGATACATTGCGCTAAGAGCGAGATGTAATCCACCAGGAGATAGACTTGGTAGAGAGAGAGGGATTCAGAGGTGATAAGGGGAGTGACCTAGGGAGTTGTATAGAGAGTTTGTCAAATAGAGGCTCCTAGTTTTGTGAGGATGGAGGAAAACCAAGAGCTAGAAGAGGAGGCGTAGTAATATGAGTGCATAGTGGTGATGAGATTACCTAATGCATCATGTTATGTGGCACATGTGCCTAGTGAGAGGAGATCGAGATGAAGAGAATCCTAAAGTAGTAAAAAGTGTGTAATAGAGCCTAGGCATGATCTTGGTCCGATGGTGGGCTAGGAGGAGGACAGGGTCCTACCCTATGAGATAGAGTCTCAGATTTTGAGTTCACCACTTAGTGGGTTAATATTGTATAGATATATATTTTGATGCATATAGATCCCAGTTGAGGCTTATCATGGATGTATAGACATTCAGATCATATGATTATATATGATTTTATTATGTCTCATATGTGTTGTGATATATGGATGAACAAATTATATGTATGTGATGGATTGTTATTATGATTAATGGATATATATGTTGATTCGGGAATTGATGATGTGTATTGATTAATTGATATGAAGAAAAAATAATGTGATGGATTTATATCTAGATGATGTGATGGATTTTGATATGACGTATCTAGATTAGATATTGTGTTGATTTGAATTAGATGTGTTAGATTAGATATGAAAATGATGTGATGGATTTATATTAGATATTGTGTTGAGGTGGTGTAGACCTAGATGTGTTAACTGAATTGGCAATGAGATGAGATATTGTAATTGGATATGATAGATTATAACATATATAATAATGTAAAGTCATGTTCAATGTGGGTGGGTGCGATATGACAGGATGGGTAGGTAAGAATAGAACACAACCTCATGATGGTGACCTAAATGTAGGAAGAAAAATTTATCATAGTAGGTGGTATGCATGGGATATGTTCTTTCGGACCGGATTGGATGTAAAATGTGAGAAGGAGCATAAAAAAGTAATGCTCTTGCAACCATAAGGAAAGAGTTTACACATAACTAACAATATTTAGTCACATATAAAATCATGAGGGGAAGATTGAAGATGGGATTATATACCTATTATAAACATGAAAAGGGTTTTGTGTGTAGCTTGTATGGAGGAAATATTTTTTCCTTAGGTGGTTTTCCTAGGTCTATGCCCCATCTCATATTATGACTACGTAAAATTTTTAATGTGGGAAGTCTAGTTTTAGAGGGGAAAGTTAATTGATGCAGGAATATTTCCTAAGATGATTCTTTTGGATTTCTTTTGATATTTTTAAGGAAAATAAATGTGGGAAGCCTTTACTGCAATGATATAATATAGTAGTCATCCATCAAGGGAGTGTTCTACAATTATGGGATTTTGAACTTTTCTTTTAAGTGGTACGATAAGGTATGTGACAGTTAACCTTTGAGGGAATAGTTTATACTTTTGATATTATTTGATTTATATGAAAAAATTTACTTCGAGGAGTAGTTTTTATTTTGGATAATATAACTTTGCATGAGCATCCATAAATTTTTGAATTTTATAATGGAGATGAGGATATCCATGTAGACCACTTGGGGAGGGGAAAAATGCGTATAAAATACACATATGGACCCTTCTTGTGGTTCCAGTAGGTAGATAAGTAGGAAATGAATGTAA
Source organism: Taxus wallichiana var. yunnanensis (assembly GCA_018340775.1). Lineage (NCBI taxonomy): Eukaryota > Viridiplantae > Streptophyta > Pinopsida > Cupressales > Taxaceae > Taxus > Taxus wallichiana. The sequence continues at coordinate 888,388,721 of CM031242.1, forward strand.
GGATTGTTGGGTTCCAACCTAGAAGGTAGAACTTGTCCATAAGGAATATGCTATGAGTAGATCCATGGTGTGCATATTCAACGTCTCATATAGGATAGTGATGGAAGACCACATAATTCCAAATCATTACGATGGAAAATGGAGAAGGTTAATGATGAAAAGGAGATCGTTAATGCAACTAAAGTCACATTGGTAGATTTTTTAACAATATAAAGGCCACAAGTACAAGTCATTGAGAGGTTCTATTTTAGGTCTACCATCAAGGGAGGCTAAGGGATAAGCCCCAGACCCATACTTATGAGTGATAATGTATGGTACAATCCAATTCAAAGAAAACTTCCCATGTTGGATCCTTTTTAGAGTAGTGACATTCTTGTTAGGATTATACCAGTTGTACAGATAAACAAGCATGTAATGAATAATGTAGAAAACATAAAACAAAAAATAATGCAATAAAACAGAGACAAAAATTTAACATGGTTCACCCAAAATGGGCTACGTCCACTAGAAATAGCCAATCCTTTATTCATTCCAGCCAAACTCTCTCTCTCTCAGTGACACCACTGATATAATGAGCCTCATACATAATGAACCTTTAAAGATATTAGGGTTTTTATCATTTCGAAACATAGAAAACCACATGTTAGATCTGTGACATAATAAGGAATGGTCTAAATTTCACAATGCATAAATACATATAAAATGTGGCTTATGATGGTGCTACCCCAAACCCCCATTGGGGCACACGGCCCATGGACCCCTTGCAAGGGGGAAAATCCTCCCTTGCAATCCCCATCACTATTAGGCTCCACAACCAAAAATTCTAATTATCCTTTAAGACAAGGTCACCGACATTAAGGTTTTGTTTTTGATGTGTTTGTTGTAAGAAAATTTGATATGTTATTGATATATGTGATGATGTTGGAGATTGATTAAGCGGCACTCTTGTAATAGTTCAAGTTGTGATAGATGATCTTGCCGATAGTCTTCGTCGAGACAAGATCGTGAAGAGAGCTACACAAAGATGGGATTTGAACTTGAAGAGGGAGAAAAAATTCAGAGCCGAGAGAAGAGAGAAAGGAGTATCGCCGATAGAAGTTCGGATGTTAGTCCGATAGGCCCAAAGAGTGAATGAGATATAAAGGTGCTAATCTCCACCTACCTTATCAAAATTATTAGAAAGAATGTTGCAAAGAATTTTATTAGTAGATTTAGCTTGGCTGTTAGCTTGTGGATAATATCGAGAAGAGAATCCAAGATTGGTGTTGGAGGTGTTGTAAAGCTTATTAATACATTTTTTTGAAGGACCTTTTTTTGTCCGTGATGATTTTGTGAGGAACGTCGATGCAAGAAATCATGTGTTGATAGAAAAATTTGATGAATTTTTAGCTTTGGAAGATGCAAGTAGAATGGATTCCACCCATTAGTGAAGTGTTCATTAATGGTGAGGATGGAATGATGATGTTGAGAAGAGTGTGGATTAATGATACCAATGAAGTTGATTCCCCATAGTGAGAAAGGCCATAGATATTGAGCTGGATGTAAGGCCCAACTAGAGATACAAATGAAATTGGATTGCTGATGGAATTTGGTGCTTTTTTTAACATATTCATAAAAATATTGGTTGAGTGTAGGAAAATAGTATCCCATCCAGATAAAATTCTTGGGGATAGCCAAACTACTAAAGTGTCCACCAAAGATGTTGTCATGGACTTCTTGTATGACTTAGATAGATTCATTGGATTTAAGATATTGTAGTAAAATACCATCAAACCCACATTTATAAAGGATGTTGCCAAGGATAAAATAGCGGTTGGGGTGTTAAAATAAGGAACTCCTACTAGTCTTGATCCATATGTCAAAGGGGATTTTGGATTGAGATACCTAATCGAAGAACTGGGTATACAAAAGATCAAATTGATTGGTTTCAATGAGATTGATATGGGGAAACTAATTGGTATGGGATGGTTGATTGATGCGATGTAAACCAATGAAGCATTTGGATTCTTGCATTATCCAAGGGATGCTATGGTTTCTACAAAGCAATTGGATGAATGAGGAATTTTTTGGATGGTGTATTGATTGAAGAATTCGAGGAGAAAATAGATGATGTCCTTATATTTTTGGAGGACTTAATTTTAACATTGATAAACACCTTTGATTTGATTACTGATAAGTTGGAAATCACCATAGATGTAAAGGATTTTTATCTTAACATGATAGCGGTTTGGAGGCCCAAGATAAGGGCTTCATACTCAGCCATGTTATTAGTACACACAAATTTGAGCTTACAGGTGACGAGGATAGGATTTTCCTAAGGAGGAATAATTATGATGCTGATACATCCCCCTTACAGACACTTAGAACCATTAAAGAATAACATAATTTTAAGGGGAGAATACTCACGATCAATTGTGTTGATGGATTTGTTTGGAAATTTCTTGCAGGGGAGGTGATTATTAGAAAGGAGGCTTCGACAAGATGATCAATGATAGCCTGGACCTTGATTGATTTTTGGTAGATGAACTTTAGGTCAAACTTTGTTATGATAATGATCCATCGAGTGATGATATTGTTGTGATAGGGTTTAGAATGTATGGTTTTAAAGGGGTTGAATAGTGATGATGTACATCTTTTCATTGATAAGGTAAAACACAAATTTTCAGCCTCAGTGTAGTGGGTTTCATAGTCGTGAAGTGTGTGAATGATATAATAGATAACCTCGCTCCTTGTCCTACTCCTCTCCATGTGCTAACATGGCACCTAGATCATGGTTAGTGGATAAGATATAGAGATAGAATGTATCCCCCTTGCTTGCTAACATGAAAAAATGTGGTGATAGAAGATATTTTTTAAGTTCATTGAAGGCCTTTTGATAATTACTATCCCACCTGAAGTGGGTGTCTTTTTAGAGGAGATGATGGAAAGGCTGGAAACGATTGGAAAGTTGTGAGATGAAATGGAAGATTGATTGAATTTTTCCTTTAAGACTATGAAGTACATTTATACTTATAGAAGGAGGAATCTCAAGGATGGCCTTGATCTTGGCGGGGTCAACTTTAATACCCTTAATGGAAATGATGAATCCAATGAGTTTCCAATTATGACTCCAAAAATACACTTGGTAGGATTGAGAAAAATGAAGTATCGAATAAAGTGCGTGAAGAGGGTTTTAATGACATATAGATGGTCATGTCGACACTTAGATTTACCCAAGAGGTCGTCGACATAATCCTCTATAGTTTTTTGGATGATATCATAGAAGAGATAAGTCATGACATGTTGATAGGTGGCCCTTGAATTTTTCAGATCAGAGACACAAAATCATGTAATTTAGACATTATTTATCCCCAGTCTCATACTACTATTTAGAAGGTTTTGAGTGAAGAAATTACTAATTAACCGTCATCATTTGGCCATCTTGCTTTGTTTTCGTTTGTCATTCCCGACCTCTTACACCCACATAACTAGTCAAAATTTTCATTTCATGTTATTTTAGCTTTGACTGGGGCACCCAGATAGTATTAGGGTTCCCATGGGCACCCTGGTCCCACTAGGGGTGCCCCAATCCTTTTTTAACTTTCCCACCACTTTTTGGGCACTTTCTAGCCGTTTCAGCTTCTTATCTTTTTGGTGGTCAGACATTTTAGGGTTAATTACAAAATTAGATCAAGAGAACCCTATAAATATAAAGTTATGAGACCATAATGAGGGACCAAGCACTAGTCACTACTATCATCCACCTAGGGTTGCATTCATCTAAGGAATTTGGAGATCATTTTCATTCATCTAGCTCCATCAAAAGGAAAAAACTGGTTCATCTGCATCACACATGAATAGGAGGGGATACTATTCTATTCCATCACCATTCTACTACATTTTTACAAATAGCTATTTCTTGCTACTTCACAAAGTGTGATTGAAACAAGAGCACCTAGGGCACATGATGTGCATGCACACACACACACACACACACACACACACACACACACCAGAACTACATTTGGGTCCAAAATGTAGTGCAACACTCAATTAGTAAGTCCACTATTTTGGCAAAAATGAGGTCAGTTCAAGACATTCATTTGCATTCTTATTTTTAAGGGTTTTGATACTTCTTGTGATATCTTGTAGGTATTTCTTTCATCTTGGATTTACAGTGTAGTGAATCTCATGTGACACACATCGAGGGTTCGATCTACCCAGTCGAACGTGTGAAAGTTAGTTCGGACCTTTTACATAGACCAAGGCACTCATTTTAAAGACCAGAGTGCCCATAGGTGCCCCAGTCCCTTTCTAAGCACTCCAGTCTAGAGAATCAATCTAGATATGTCCTTTTTAGGATCTCTACACAATTGTTCCTACTTCTAGATTATTTTGTTTACTCTACAACATGGTCTAACTAGCTCCTCTAATCAGTTGAGTCACTTTATCACCCTTCTTAAACATTAGGTTTTATACTTTTATTAGATTAGTTTCTTGGGTCATTTTCCATACTTATTTATTGCATTCATTTACTGTATTTACATGTCATCCTAGATTAGATTAAATACACATATTCCTCATTTTTAGTTAAGAATTTTGGTGAACCCGAATTGATCATTCACACTTCTAGGTTCTTCATTCATTTCTTGTCATCCTAGGGTTTCGTCATCATGATTATTTGAACAAATGATTATTTTCTTGAAAATCTTGATTTACTACATAGAGTCCAAAATTTTATTGCTACTACTCACATTCATGCTAACATGCATCCAAAATTGGTTTATTAAGCATTTTCTGATACATTCTCTTCACACATAATATTCAAGTCTAACCTTCCCACTGATATTCATACTTTTGATAATGACCTGCCTCTGCATATCATATGTCATATTCATAATGTAGGTGTTAAGCGCACTTTGATTGATAATGGATCTAAACTTAACTTGTGTCCTATGTTATTCCTTGAATTTTTAGGTATTTCTGCTCGTGATGTTAGTCCATATAGTATTACATTGCATGATTATGATGGTTTTGTCCATCCATGTCTCGGTCATGTTACATTTCCTATCATTGTTGGTCTAAAGATTGTCCACACTGCATTTTTGTTGTTGATTTCCTAGTTTCCTATAACTGTCTACTTGGTAGGCCATGGCTTCATGCCATGCAAGTTGTCACCTCTACTATACATAATTATGTAAAATTATTACATGAAAGCATTGAGTACACCATTTTTTTGTGACTACGATCCATTCCAAAGATTACGATCGGTCTCCTAATACTGGCCTTCATATTCCATACATAGATATTACAGATGAGCCCCAACCTAGGGAAGAACCACCTCACTTACCACCACTAGACGGTACCATTTTCATGATAGATGTATTCTCTTCTATTCCACCTATTACTAATACTGCTATGATTCCATATCAGGGGCATTTCTAGTCTATGAACATCACTATATCACCCGCACCTTCACCCATACCGCCTACAATAACATGCCCACCATTTACTTTCACTCTCTTCATGAATGAATCATATTGGGAATAGATTCCATGATGTTCATCCTCCTACTCATGATCCTCATTTCTATAGTGGCTTTATCACTATTACTACTACTTATGGTCTACGTGTATTTCATCTTATGGTATACTTAACACATACCCCTTTCTTTTCTCCACTCACATTAGGGGAAAATTGGTTTACTTATATTGGGGGCACATTAGATCCTAGTCATATAGACATTTCATTTCCTATGCCTTTTAGACATGTTTTCATTTTCAATATTTCTTTCTTGGGATATACATAAAATCTCACTCATTGGTATACACACGGTTTTCCTCTTCCTCCATTCACCAATGAAGAGTATGCTATGGGCATGTACAACTTACGCCTTCATGGTTCATTACATAATCAACCTGACACCATAGCCTACCAAGTTACTAATGCTTATCCATTCGATTATGACCCAGAGGATGATGATATTCTCGATGAATTTACATGATCTTCTTACACATGCATGGGGGCATGGAGCTTACACATTAACTACCCAATCATCATATTAACATAGGCATATCTCTCATCTTTACATTATCGTTCATTCATATCCTTACATAATACTACACCACACTCTTAGCATTTACACATACCTCATCTTAGCATCATCTCATCTTGTATAGTCATATATACATTACAACGTCATCATTACCAGATGAAACACTCTTGTGTTCCAGCTTCAGACTTGACTATTGAGGGCTTACTACATATGAACCCTACACACTTCACTATAGGTATTACATACTACATTACGTGTCATATATCATACATACTATATTTAATCTACATCATTTCGACATTCGCACATATATACATATTACATTTAGACTACATCATTTTGATTATTTGCACATTTTCATATCATACTTACACATCATACTAGTCTTCATCATGCATATACAAAACTTTCATGGTCTACGAGTCAATAATTTTACATACTACATCACGCACATCTTACACTCATTAGTATACATCATACATTACATCTTATACATCATACATTACATCTTATACATCATACATTACATCTCACATTTTATACATCATACATTACACATTCTACTCATCACATGGTCATCTATTATCATAATGCATATTTCATTTTATTCTATATGCTATACTCACTACCCTATAATGCACTTTAGTTCCTTGGTCCATACTCGATCCGTAGATGGTTTACCAATCAAATGGAACTTATTCTCATTACATGTTCATCATTCATTATTTCATCATGTGAAATTTCTAGGATAGTGACACACACTATATGATAAATTATCACTTACTCTATCATCTTGTAGTGTTATATGCTTTAGGCTACATCACCACTCCCTACTATTCATCTTGTAGTGGTATACGCTTTAGGCTACATCACCACTCCTTACTATTCATCTTGTAGTGATACATGATTTAGGGATAAATCATCACTCATACATTCATTTTGTCATGATATACACTTCATCTATAAGTTTCACGCACATATCTTCTATATGTCACATATCCTCATCACTACACATACATACTCATCACAGCATGCTAGACACAACACACACTATTTGACTATTTCCCGATGACGTACTCTCGTTTACAATTCATTCTTGACTGCTAAGGGGGAAAACCAAATGAACCTCATTGCATATAAATCCATCCACTTGGGGCACACAGCTCCAATAATCCATATTGCATTCCATTCCATCCATCCATAACATACTACATATTATGGTTTCTTTTACTCTTGCTTACTTTTTCTTGTTCATGGTTTCTTTATTACACATGCTAGTTAGATTACTTGTATGTCATTTATTTTCCACACATGTGTGTTTACATCATTTTCTAGATGTGATCACAGATACAAGTATCTTATACATGGCATGGATGCTCTCCTTCTACCCTTCCTACACTGGTCACTAGGGGCATCCACATTCATCTCTTCTAGTTGATATTATTTCATTTCATACTTAGCACTTTACATTACGTTCTTATACAAACTTTTGAAATACTAGTTATATTTCTAACATGCTAATGAGTGCTTCATGTGCAAATTTTTTTATGTAGGGATATTTTCTTCCATACTTGTTTGTTACATTACTTGTCTATTGTTTTCTCTTGTTTGCGGGCATTGCCCTATGTTTGATGTGCACACTTGTTTGTTGTATGTGAACCTTATGGCCTTGCATGTCTTGTGACATCATGAATGATGTCCCATGTTTACACCATGCTTTGGGGTCTACTTTTTCTTCTTACATGTTTAAATTACTACTTTTCTTGATAGTTTATACATTTTTTGCATAGCTTATACACTATCTCTCTATATATGTTTGTTCGTACTAACACTTGTCTTTAGATAGGTTTCTTGTTTGTGTGTGCCTTGGTTTCTACCAAGAACACTCCTTTCCCCATGTAGAGTAGAGTTTCAGAGTTCATGTGGTTGGTCCTTTTTTGGGGCTGAATTCTCCTATCAATGACATCACATGATCCCCCAAAGAGGGGGGTATCATTTGGGGTTTTATACTAGACAAACACATTTACACTTTGGTTCGATTCGGTGCACTTTCGCCTTGGCATTATAGGTTACATACAGCGAGTGGGTTCAGACCAGTCTACGAACCCCATACATAATGGATTTTACATGAGATAATAGTCCTTAGCATTTTGGGAAGTAGTTAAAGGTTGGAGGAAACATCGAATTCCTCCCTATACTTTAACTCGGCCAAAGGCATCGATCACCCAAAAAATTAGGATGAACAAATATCTCTTCACACACATTCAGGGAAGTAGTTATAGGTTAGAGGATACAATGAAATTACTCCCTACAATTATTTTTCCTATGGTGTTGGATCACCCAAAAAACCCCAATAATACAAGATATCCTTCTACACTCTCTTTCTTGACATGGATCAGGTGCACATGTTCCATTTACACTTTTTCATTTGTGTATTTTACATTCACATGATTTTTACATTTATATACATGCGTATTTTACATTGTGTTTTTACACATACATACATACATACATATATATTTGACTACTTGATCATTTTCTCCTTGTAGATCTAGCCATATGAGAAACAAGAATTCAAATGTGGGAAACAAAAACAACAATGACATTAACAAAAATAGTTTGTGGAAACACACACCATACTAACCATACATGTACATTACACACATTAGAAACTACACATGTGTTTTTTCCTAGGTTCACTCTAATATTTTTTTGGACTTTTTCATCTGTAGTTTACATGCTCCATCTCTTCGTCATTCTAGGCTTTGTCTAGTTCTTTGACACATTTCCTACTACAATCTTCATGGATATCAGGTATGCATCTCTATCTACTTTATGTTATTGATATTTCCGCTCACTAGCATAAAGTGGGGGAAAATGTAGACACAAAATCATGCACTTTATACATTCTTTAGTCATGGTCTCATACTACTATTTACAAGGTTTTTGAGTGAAGAAAGTACTAATTAACCTCCGAATTTTGGCCATCTTGCTTTGTTTTATTTCCTCATTCCTGACCTCTTGCACTCGTATGCCCAGTCATATTTTTTTATTTCAAATTATTTTATCTTTGACTGGGCACCCAGGATAGTATTGGGGTACCCATGGGTGCCACCGATTATTTTTTAGGTTTCCGCCATTTTTTTGGTACTTTCTAGCCATTTCAACATCTTATCTTTTTGGTAGTCGTAAATTTGGGTTATGTTTTAGTATTTTCTCGTTCGTTTAAAATTAATGAGTTAGATACTAAAGAAAGTACACAAATCAGAAATGATGGAGGGTTTATGTTACCTTAGATGTGATAGGATGGAGACAGGTGTAAATTAGATGATGGATCATTTCTATTACAAGATGATAACTGCAATAAGAAAGACTAACACATAAATGTATTAGATGGTTTATGCGGGGTTTCGACAATGTGGTTCTAGGAAGCATTAACTTCCTTGGTGGATGTCAACCCTCATTTGTTAAACAAAAGTAATATAAATGATGGATAATACTAATAGTATACAGAAATTGAAGAAATACAGAATATGAAAATGAAGATGATTGATCTAAGTACTAATTAGATTAATTAAAATGGAAATTAAATAATACCCGATTAGGCTAGAGGTGACTTTGACTATGCACAGGAACATCAACGATGACTTGGGAGTGAGGATATGAGCGATAAGATAAATATGTAAACCTTGCAAGATTTGGATGTAAACTAGAAACAACAAAGGTATGAAGATGTCGAATCAACCTGCAAAAGAAATATGAGGGAGAATAGACTAGAAGGTAAAAATATATATATATTGGAAGGGTAGATTGGGAATCAAGATATTGGTCGATAACGACTAAAGCGAAACAACAAAGGATGGAGTGTAGATATGATAGCTTTGATGTAACATAAGGACATTATCATGGTTTAGCAAGCTGGGGAAGGTACAAAGAACAAGTAGGGATTGGAGAAGGATTGGAAATTATAAAACATAGTTATAGAGGGGCTGAGTCGAAGGTGACTCGGGCTAGGAGACGACGATTGTAGCAGAGTGAACAAGGCCGAGGAAAGGAAAGCTCAAAAAACAACTCGCCAAGATGAAATTAGGAGAGGAAGCTAATGATAGAGATATGAGTTTTGTTTAGGATGATCTGCCCTGTAAGATGTTAGATACAAGAATAATAATAATAATACGATAAAATCTTGAATAAAATAACTCAAAGATAATGATAAGCTTACGAAGGATGATCGTGAGTAATGAAAGCACATTCTAAGGAGGTCTCAGAATTACTTGAATGCTCCGCACGAGAGAGAGTCCACGGGTCATAAGGAATCTTAGATGTTCATATGCATCGATGATTATGGAAAGAAAAACTTAGTTGTATAGGGTCGAAGGTGATTGGGTAAGGTCGTCTCCGATTATGGGGAACATTTCCCCAACGGTGCTAGATTTTATGATTTTGATGTGATTTTGGGATTTTAAGAATTGGGAAAATGATTTAAAGCATGTAGGTGGGAAGGTGTGTCATGGGTGAGTTGGAGGTAGATATAGGTTAGAGAAAGCATATGGATGCAAAATAGAAATTCTATTAGGGAAAGGTAATGAGTATTAATTAATTAATTGATATGAATTAATTATGGACAAAGATGATGGGGTTATTCCACTTAAATTAAATTAAGGGTTTAACTAATACCATGTTAAAAATATGCACACGTGGGCATGTGAGGTATAGATACTAAATTTATATGTCTACATTTTCCCCCTTTTGTTGAGTGGTTTATGATAATAGGCCATGAGATAAAAAGATGAGGGATGATGATTGAAAAAGATAGATAATAAGATCCCCTCAAATAGGGGACTCTTGACGTCAAGGGAAATCAATGACGCGTTTAAAAAGGTAGATGATAAATGGTAGATGGGTGAAGAAAAGTGGGTAAAATGATTACCAAGGTAAAATGACCCAAGAAAAAAAGAATCGCATTAACAATAGGAGGTATGGTGGTGACTCCAATATACAATCGGTAGAGAATAATTGTGATCTCAATGGAGATAGGTGGCAACATTCTACGGGTCAGTGAGTGGGTGGAGACCACTACAGTATGGATGATAGCCACCATGACTAATGGGTCATAGGAAAAACATCAAAATATGCACAAAGAAATGTGAAAGTTATGTGAAATGCTTCATACACGAGGAATCAAGTGAATAGGTATGCATCCATAAGGGATGAGGATGAAATGTTATGGTATCCGAGCATAGGACACGGAAAAAGGCATGAGAAGGAAAAATGAGAAATTAGGTGGAAATTATATTCCCGAGGAGAAAATATGGCCACAAAGGTGGAATTTGAGAACATGGATGGATAGAGTGAATGTTGAAATAGAATGCCCCAAGGGGGGAATAAATATGGCCTCAAAGGAGGACTTCGTGTGTGGATTAGATAGGATTGTGAAATAAAATGCCCAAAGGAGGAGTAAATATGGCCACAAAGTGGGATTTGAAGGTAGATTAGATTAAAATGCCCAGAGGGGAAAAATAAATATAGCAACAAAGGAAAAGAAGGAAAGGAATGATTAAATTAAAATTCCCAGAGGGAAATAAATATGGCCTTAAAGGAGGACTTGAATGTCAGAGAGATTGAATAAAGATTAGATGAGGTGTAGGATAAAATGTGACTTAACAATGATGACCTATGGGTATGAATGACACTATGTCATATCAAGGAACGTGCAAGGAAAAGATGCCTCCAATTGCATTGGAGGTAAACAAGAAGGGGATCCAGTAACACAAGGCACATGTGACCAAAACATATTTTAGTATGCAACCAATGACAATTAATCATTCCAAAGATCATAAGGAAAATGGATGAACTGAACTCATCAACCTCTCATTGACACAATAAAAGGGTTTGAGATGTGAATTGTAAGTGGGAAGAGGGTTCTCCAAAAGTGATGTTCCCTAAACCCATGCCCCAACTCTGGGAAGAGGAAAGAGAAAATTGATCAATGCAGGATGTTTTCTAGACGAAAATTGATCAATGTGGGAAGATTTCTTAGGATGTTAGTAAAATGGAAGGATAATCAATGTGGGAAGCCTTCAAATTCCATAGTAAAAGAGTTTCCATCCTTCAAGGGTATTGTCTATTTTATACATAACATAGATTGCAGGAATAATATACATGATAGCCATCCTTTGAGGGAGCGGTCTATTTATTTGATTTTGATTTTGATTTTACATGCTTCGATTTTTTTTTGCGTAAAAAGTTTCCATCAAGGGATCTATCTATTTTTAATAACTTTGATTTTTGATAAGATCATCCATGAATTTTAATTTTACATGGGGGAGAGATGGGACTAGCTAAGTAGACCACTTAGGAGGGGATAATGAATGTACAAGAGACACCCTTGGACCCTTTGCATGGTTCCAATAGGTGAATAAGAGGGTGATGGATGTAATGATCACGAATTTCTCACCAAGAAGGGAGAACCTATCCATAAGTAATATGCAATGGGAATAGCCATGGTGCCCATATTTAAGGTCACGTTTAGGAAGCGCTAGGACACCACATAATTCTAAATCATCACAATGAGAGATGGAAGAGGCTAAGATGGAGGAATGATCTAAAGATATGACTAAGAGAACTGATAGATGTGATGACAGTAGAAAGGTCACAAGTGCAATGCATTAAGAGGTTTCACTTCGATTTACCATCAAGGGAGGCCAATTGATAGGCTCCCGACCCATACTTATGTGTAATAATGTATGGTCCAATCTAGTTAGGGGAAAAATTTCCACATTAGCTCCTTTCTAGAGTAGTGACGTTTTGATTTTCTTTGAGGATGAGGTCACCGACATTAAAGTCATGCTCCCTAAGGTTCTTATTTTAAACATGTTTAATGCACTCTTGATAAATATAATGGTGTTCAAGAGCTAGAAGGTGACATTCATCTAGCAACTCGAGTTGTGCTAGATGAGCTTGGTGATAGTATTCATTAGAGATGAAGTCGTGAAGGGACACGTGTAAATTGGAATCTAAACTTCAAGGTGAAGGACAAATTCTGAACCGTAAACAAGGGAAAAAGTCGTAGCCCCCGTGGAGGTATGAATACTAGTGCGATAGGCCTAAAGGGAAAAAGGAAGTTGGAGATGCTAATTACGACTTGCTTGATCAATAGTTTTGGCAAGAATGTTTCAAATGGTTTTATTGGTAGCTTCAACTTGGCCGTTATCTTGAGGATAATATGGAAAAGAGAAGATGAGTTGGATGTTGAATGCATTGCAGATTTTCTTAAGATTTTTTTAAAGGAATTTTCATTGTCCATGACAATTTTTTGGGGAATGTTAAAGTGGAAAATGATGTGTTGGTAAATAAAATTAATGATTAGAAAAAATTTAGTTAAGGTGAGTGGGATTGATTCCACCCATTTGGTGAAATATTTGGTTGCATTAATGATAAAATGATGTTGCGGGATGAGGAATAATAAGACCAATGAGATCAAGACCCCATTGTGAAAAGGGCCAAAGGCCCTAGGCCGGCTGCAAAGCCTAAGTAGGAATGCAAATAAGATTGGAATACTACTAAAGTTTTCACATTTCTTAACGTAATCACAACAGTAATGATTAAGAGAAGGCCAATCATAGCCAAGATGAAGTACACACTTATCAATGGCTAAGACACTAAAGTGTCCACCACAAATACCATCGTGGACTTCTTAAATGGCCTAAGAGGCTTCATGGGACCTAAGGCATCAAAGAAGAACACCATCAAATCCACATTTATAAACAATGATGCTAAGAATAACATAGTAGTCAGCATGTTAAAGGAAAATCTCTTAGCATTCTTGGATAGATTAGGTGGAATGGATTGGGATAGATAATTAAAGATTTGGGAATACCAAAGGTCTAATGAATTAGGTTAAACAAGATCAACTTGGGGTGATTCATGAAATGGTTGACCACTGCGATGAATGAGGATGAAAAGATTGGATTCCTCTGCTTTTCGATGTAATAAGAGTTGTGAGGGATGCCATCATGTCAGTGAACTGATTGGCTGATCTAGGAACAATTTGGATAGTGTAAGAATCAAAGGATTCAAGTAGAGGATGAATAATGTAGTGATATTTTTGAAGGGTATCATTTTTTCATTGATACTCACCTATGACTTGTTTGATTGTAAGATCAAAGTATCCGTAGATGTCAAGAATTTGATCACCTAAAAAGGTAGTGGTTTCAAGACCTAAGATAAAAGCCTTGTAATCTACCATATTGTTTGTACACCAAAAATTGATTTTTTTTGTGAGGGGAATAGGATTTTCCCAAGGAGGAATGAGAATGATGCCAACACTTCCCACTTGTTGACACTTAGAGCCATCGAAGAAGAGAGTAAATTTAAGAGTGTTATATTCATGATGAAATTGATTAATGGATTCATCAAGAAATTGCTCATGAGGAAGTTGTGAAATAGGAAGGGGGCTTCTATTAATTTCTATACAATAGTGTGGACCTTAATATATTTTTGAGAGATGAAATTGAGGTTGAACTCAGACATGAGCATGACCTAATGAGTGATATAGTCATTATGATATGGTTTAAAATGCATCATCTTAAGGAGATGGAAACTAGTAACAAAATACACTTTATGATTAATAAGATAGTGCAGAGGCTTCGAAGTAGTAAAGAAGAGAGAAAACAATATCTTTTCATCTTCATTGTAGTAGATTTCATAGTCATGAAGGGTGCGATTGATGTAATAAACATCCTTCTCATGACCTTGGTCATCACGATGTGCTAACATAGCTCCTAAGGCATGATTGGTAGTAGAGATGTATAAATAAAGGGCTCCCCCTCACATGGAGGTGTAAGAACTGGTGGGGACAAGAGATATTGTTTAAGATTGTCAAAATTCTTCTGATAATCATTTCCAAATCGAATTCTATGTCCTTTCGAAGGAGGTGATGAAAGGGTTGGCAATGATCTGAAAGTTGGGAGATGAAACGACAAACGGATTGGAGGCGGCCATGGAGGCTATGAAGCTATTTAAAATTAGAAAGAGGAGGGATTTTGATGATTTCCTTAATATTTATGGGGTCAAATTTAATGCCCCTAATAGAAATGATAAAGCTAAAGAGTTTTCCAGTTAAGACTCCAAATACAAACTTGGATGGATTAAGGCGAAGACAAAAATGAATAAGGTGCTCGAAGAGAACATCGAGAACGAAGAGATGGTTGCGTCAATGTTTATACTTTCCTTAAAGATCATCGACATAATATTCTATGGGTTTGTGGATCAAATCATGAAAGATATAAGTCATGGCCCATTGATAGGTAACACCGACATTTTTTAGACCAAAAGGCATAACATGATAACAAAAGGTCCCCCAAGGGGTGATAAAGGAAGTCTTGTGTTGGTCTTCTGGGGTGATAATAATTTTATTGCAACTAGAGAAACCATCCATGAGAGAGAGAATTTCATGACCCGCAGTAAGATCCACAAGCTGATCAATGTTTAGAAGAGGGAAGTCATCTTTGGGGAAACCAAGATTGAGGTCTCAAAAATCAATGCAAATACAAAGTTTTCTAGATGCCTTAGTGACTGGGAAAATGTTGGAAATCCATTGGGGATAATCAAATTAGCAGAAAGAAGGTATTGTAACTCATCTTTGACAAGGAGGGAAACACGAGGATGCTTACAACAAATCTTCTACTTTACCAGGTTTAGCATTGGGAAAGGTGATGATGTTGTGGATGATGATAGAAGGGTCAAGACCTGAAATATCTAAATAAGACCATGAAAATTCCTAGATATGATGAGAGAGGAATGCAAAGAAAGATTAAAACTTGTGTGGATAAAGATAATGGACTACTTTGAGAATGTGGGGATCCTAAGGAGTCTCGATATTGGCATCGATGGTGGCTACATTGAGAAGAGTAGGTGTGTTAGATGGTAAGGTCTTATGAAGATAATAATATTCTACCCCCATATGGGAAAGAATGACATCATCATTAGCACATTGAAGGACATTGATGGTAGAAGAATATTCTTCTATCATTTTTAGATGGCGAAGGGGAAGGGACCTAGTCTGATTTTCACACTGATAAGTGACCGGTCCCAAAGTTATGGTGGAGACTAAAAAAATCGGAAAAAATAGAAATGGTGGCATCCATTTCCATGTTTTAGAGAGTCAGAAAGGATGGAGAAGGTGGAGAAGGCATGTCCATGTCTTCAAGAATAAGAAAATATGGGGAAGGTGGAGAAGGCATGTCCATGGATATCTCAGATGGTGGAATGGGGTCAGGGGAATTCTCTTGGTAGCCTAACCAAAAAAATTTGTGAGGTTTGTGGAATTGATCAATAATAAGGCCATGTGGCCCATGTTCATAATGTCTTGTTTTGAATCATTTCCATGTGCAATGATGGAGATAGGTGTAAGAAAAATATGGTTTGTTGAGGAAATAAAAACCACTAGTATAAGGTTTAACATGTAGAAGATCATCGATGTGAGAAGAGGTGGTATCAAAACCACCATAAATGAGATTGGTGCAAAGATGTGGTGGACCGAAAGGAATAACATCTCCGAAATTTGGTTGGTACATGGGTGCTTTATCGGGTCTACTGATAGGGTGAGGAGTGGGAGGGCTATTTTGTGTGAGAGACGATACTCTCCCATTGTAAGTCTATCCATTACGTTGTCTAGGAACTCATTGTTAGTGAGTTTAGGCGAGCTAGTGGATGGTGTAAATGAATCATTCTTGGGAATGAGTACATCATTTGGTCTATAGGTCATGTTGCACATTTTGAAAGGAGCATTCTAAGGGAGTGTAAAACTTTTTCCCTCATGCTTAGACTTAAGGGAATGATGAAGTGTAGAGGGGATGCAACGCATGGCACGGATCCATGGTCATCCCAGGAGAACATTGTATTGAAATTATCCCTCAATGATGTAGAAGACCTCATGGAGGAGCTTCTCACGATGTGGATGGGAAGAATGATTGTTCCCAAGGCGGGAGCAATGGAATCGTTGAAATCATGAAGAACCACGGGTGTTTGAGTGACAGATGCCTTTGGTATCTTAAGTTGATCAAAAGTATGTGATGGAAGGATATTAATTCTTGCCCCACTATCGATCATGGATCGTCGAATGAATGTATCATTAATCCTAACCATGATAAAGAGGGGAAGTTTATGATCTTCTAGTGGGATGTATGGAATTTCAACATCATAAAATGAGATAGCCATATAGGCAGTAAGTGCTCCTATGAGAGATGCAAAGGGTTGAGCCTCATTAGTGGATGTTGGAATATGATTTAAGGCTTTAGTGAGAGTTTTTCTATGGTATGATGAGATTTGGATGAGCTCGTAGAGTGATATCTTGACCGGGCCTGGTCAAGTTGTTTGACTATACTTTGTTCTATGGGCATAGGAGCCGCTAAGATGGAAACCTTTTGTGTCGATAATGTGGTTAATTACTTAGGAGGGTGAATGCTAACAATAGTCTTGGATTTTGGTTTGATAGTTGATTCGGATCACATGGGCAAGATCCAAAGGTTACCCGAAAAAATTAATGAACAAAGGGTACCATCCTTGGAAGAGTCATCTCCTAAAGGTGAGATGATAGATATTGGACTAGATGTGGAAGGAAGGGACCGACTTGGTCCAAGAAGAGATATTTCCTCTTCAATAAGGATATGAATAATGGTATGAATTGCTCTACAATTCTTAGTATCGTGTCTGTGGGTACGATTATAGGCACATATAAGGTTGGAATTGAACCATGAAGGATTCTTTCCATTTGGGTCAAAGGCCTTGATAGGTGGAAGCATGATTGTAGAGGTTTGTAGTAAGTGTTGGAAGATTTCCGTATATGATCCAACTAAAGTTATAGAAGATGCCTTGTGAGATATCTTAGATGTTTGGGGTAAATTCCATATATGTTGATGTGATTTTAATTTGGTTTTATTACTGTTTGGTGCTTTAGTATTGTTGTCACCCTCAAAATTACCCTCTTTTGAAGTCAAGTTTCAAAATTTTTGAGTCGGTACCTTGGAGTATTGGATCGTATCGAGCCTGGTATTATTTGCAGTTTTCCATTCCGTGGAAAAAAATTTGAAATTCAAGCGTAATGGTGGAATTTTTCCCCTTCTTTTTATTTTTCACACAGTTGGGAATGACATGTGTATCTTCCTTGTTAATTTTTTCCCCAACATCCATGGGTAGTATGTGGGCATCTCTAATAGGATCCTACGTGGCCATGTTTCAAGTGGTAGCGAAGTCTCCACATGTCCAAATGAAACAAATCCAAGAGTAGGACCCAAGGGATAATCCTCAAATAAGCGTAGGATTTCCACGTGTCCCAGGTCCAAAATGAAGAAAGAACAAGCCCAAATTGGATAAGTATGGAAGATTCAGTGGATGACGCCATGTGCCTCATCTACACAATTTCAAGGGTTGAAGCCAGGGGTAGTTCTCAAAATTATGCAAAGTAGATCGTTTAAATTGAATAAGTATGAGCGGGTTGGTGGAAGCCTCCACATGCCTCAATGGTGCAATTTTAGAAGTGAAACCAAAGGGCCAATCTCCAAATGAGTGCCACTTGCCACATGGTCAGAGTCAATGGAGAGACAAAGTTGGCCATTGAAAAGTCTAGTACCAGTGGAAGGAGCCACGCGTCAGCTCTGTGTAATTTTAGGAGGTGTATCCAAAGTGGAAACTCAAATGAACGCCAACTCTCCACGTGTCTAGGGGTCAATGTAACATCCTCATTTTAGACAATAGAACAAGTCAATTATTATTATTATTTTTTTGATAATTGCATCCTGGTTCTAAATACATAATTTAGAACTCACAATTCAAATAACCATTCATATAACAGATAACCATATGCAGTCAGTAATGACTCGGAGTACCTCCGATCTATTCATTCCATGACTCAAATCTACACGATCTATTCATGATAAATAAGAGTTGGCGTTTTATTTAACACATCACTCTTGCGGTTCTCTTCCCTATTCTGGGATTCAGAATGCTCTGTCCAAGGAACCTAACTGAATAATTGTTACCATTATTCATCGGCATCTCATCCCTTAGACTAGGTGAATTAGGACAACGCAATCGACTTGCGATACTTTGGCCAAAGATTTGAAACATACTGCTTATGTCTTGTATTCCTTAACGACATACTCGTCAATCTGGAATACGTCCTTCACCCCATTCCTATGTTATGTAGAATGTCTTATACTGACTTCTGTCAGTCCCTTTTATCCCAGTTAATCACTCGGGAGCGGATTAGTAAGGTAACCACATTATATGGATGCTCCCGAAGACTAGGGATAAGATGACATACTAGGTCAATCCTAATTAAACCAGTGTGTCAAGATACTCTGAGTCTCCTAGCAGCCATATAATGTGACCACATACCTAATCGGTCCAAAAGTAACTTATGCGAGATCAAGTGTAAATATTAGCGATCAATGCAAAGGGTGTCGTCATAAGTCACTGCATTGTTGTAACCGAGAAGATCCTAATCTTCTCGGAGGTACAACCCTGCGCATTGACTTGTGCCGTCACCTTTAAATCCGCCTCGAAAAGATCTACTTAATATAATGCGTTACGCACGTTGATTTTAAATTACAATAAAGACGTTCCCTTAAGGTTAGCCTTTCCCAAACCCGGGACTCCTCATCAAAGTATGATCTTTCTCAATTAAACCCACTACACAGATGAGTTATTAAGACCAGGGTCTCATCACGGAGCTCTTAGAATATATATGATTCTAAAACAACGGAATTGGTCGATATCTCATAAATTTCACATGAGATAGCCATCTGAACCCCATTAGATTTATATCAGTTCTCATAACTGAATTTATATCATACTTATTAGCATCAAATATAAATGATTCAGAATCCAATTAAATGTTGTCCTGTCATAATCAGGACTAGGGATTAATAATTTAATTCAGTTTGTTTAGCGTTCTGTTTAGGTATATTTTAATCCTATCTTCCAAAGACAGTTACCTAAATTTCAATTTAGCTTATGATAGAACATACCAGAACTGCTAAACAATCATAAGAATTCAGTCTTATATTCTTGCAAAGCTTACATTGATAATCACAAAAGTCTCCAAATTATATAATAATAACAATGCTCTTTAGATCATTTGAACCGAAGAAGGTCAAACTATCAAGATAAGAATATAGACACATAAGTAACAATATCAATTTCCATTCCTTCAGAACTAATCAAATACATTGTATGCATTCCGCATACTTGATACATTACTCAACTGAAAAAGGAACATCTTTCCTTATATGGTACATTTAGAAAATCAAGATGTAATTCACTTATAAATCAAATTTAATCAATCTAATTATCCTATCAGATCTGTATGCTTTTACCACTTACGGCAACCATCTCGTAAAAATAGTCCACATGAGTCGATTCGATGAACCGGCATGATAAGCACTAACTCTTAAAACAATTGCAATCCATCAATTGTTTTCATTAAACACCCTGTTTAAATGAGATCAATTCACCAAACAAGTAAACATATTCAGACTATGCCTTTGTAATACAAAAATGATTACAAATGTGTAACTTTATCATCGTTACAGAATAGTCCTAAACACTTCTCGAATATTTCATCAACATATTAGAAATCAAGAAGAACAAAAGTGTCCTAAGCAATTATTCATTGTAAATCCCAAGATGAACAAACATCAGGCAGTCATTATATTCAACTTAAAAAGAGGAATATCATATCAATCCTGAAACCGTCATTATGTAAAAATGATTACAGATGTTAGTTAAACAATTATATCAACTTATAATTTACAACAGAAGAGAAATAAACAATTGTACATATTTCCCTCTGAACTAGCTCATGACTGTACCATCTTTCCAAAAGCAAGGCATTCACTTAATACACATGCAAATAAATCAGTCGAGTCCATCATCAGCACCACTGTTTTAAAACTTACAACAATGCAACTACAGTACAGTAGCTCCCATGCCAAACAACGGTGTCTATCTACCAAGCAGACTCAGAACGACCTCACGCAAGAAGCGACAGGCAAGAAGACAACTACTGCCGTTACCTGTTTAGGTACAGTTAACTCCTAAATTCATTCATACTAAAAAATGGATATCAAAGCAAGGAAGGCGTAACACGCCTACAATCCCAATAACAATCTGACCCCTTCAATCCTTTTCAACACCTTTGTAAGGCTTTTATACCCAAGGTCGAATTCAAAGGAACTCAATTGTTGCCACAGCCAACAAGAAACTCGAACTCCTTTGAGCAATGACATCTCCCTACGACTTAAGCAGAGAGAATTTTAAATGAAAACCATGCATCACGCACAGCCACATCAACTGGCATGTAATCTTAAAGAAAACATAACATAGAATATCATAGTTACTTCTGAATGAAATCAGAGTAGAAAGTATGGTATCCATGACCTACTTCATAAAATCCATTATACAAGATGTCAAGCTATTCACAGAAATCCAACAAGGCCAAATAAACATCACATGTTCAATCTCAGGCTTATACAGAAACAGTGACACAGATTACCACTCAAGGACTTTAAACTAAATCCGCAAATAGTATTCGCAGTATAGCTTATACAGAAGCCAAAAAAAAAAAGATATCATCCCATATTCAAGGAATCCACAGGTCAAAATAATAAAGTAAACCCAACAATCATAATTGAAGCTTATTCTGCTTTTATCTGTCAAGAATTCAACCGAGTCCCAACAACAGTATAAGATAAAAAATAGTTAATGATTCTATCTATGCCAACTATAGTAAGCATTCAAAATCAGGTGTAAGCAAATCACATACCGATTTCATAACAAGGAATTCAACTGAACCTTGTCAAAATTGTCGAACAAGCTTACACATAAGGAAACGTAAATGCATACCTGTGTGCTGTACTGCAAAATTTATTACAAATAACGAGAGGTCATATGACCTGTTACTTTCTACAAGACTCCCACGAATTCAATTTATCAATATTCAAGATGTATCTAATTCCTCAACAACGGATCATAATATACGATTCTTTCAGAGGACTGCAAAGAGTCGTTTCAATACAATAATCATATGTATTTATATATCAATACTATCAATGGGTTGAATCCCCATAACCTCCACGCAAGGGGAAAAACAACTCCAGCAAGGTCGTAAATGAATACTGTAACACAGTGAGTTACCTTTCACAATAACTATAAAATTTTATAACGAAACCAAACCAGAATCATTATCACCACTAGATAACAACCACGACAGAGCTTATAAAAGAAAAAGGTCAATTAACTGAACAATCAAACAATGTCCATCAGTATCTCTTCCGACAGTTTCCACAACAAGCATTGACGACAAAAATCGACAAGCATAACAGTGGCCTGTACCCCTCACAAGAACAATTTATGGGCTCTGCTTGAAATGAGCCGAGCATACATTCTTTTCATATATTTCGCATATTTAAACCAGAATGCAAACACAAAGAAATAAAGCCACAGTTCGAATTTAATAAACACCCATCAAAGGATAAATGAAAAAAATCAAACCATCATGAAGATACAGTGCCAAAATCACACAATGACATCCATAGAAAATCATCTATTTCCATAAATCATTTGAACAGAGTTGTTCTAATGAAATCACTTGAAAGACAGCAAGATTTTTAAAGGTTAGGGCCTAACATGCCTGGATATTTGCTCAAAATTCCGAAGCAGACCACTGAAAGAGCTCGGACTTCCTTTTCCTTTTCCAAGTTAGAGCGACCAACAAAATTTTGCTTTCCCCATGACATATATATTTTCCTTGCCAGAGAAAAGAGTTAGATAAGCTCATACTTGCCATGCAACACAAAGAAGACTGGTGCGAAGAACCAGTGAACAGGCAGAAGAAAAACCGAAATTCGCGATAAGCCAAACAAAACAACAACTTCCCACATTGCATGCCTTCTCGCGAATTCCGAGCTCGACTACCAAGCTCATTAATTGCATTTACTCCAAGTTTCCCGCTCAAACTCCACTGCCACCGACCGCCAAAGTTGGCGATAGACAAATAAAATCTCAAGACCATTTTCAGTTTTGGCGACCTGCCACGTCGGCTTAGGTTAGCCGTTTCTAAAACCTCCGCCAATACCTGTCCTTCATACTTATCCATTGTATTTAATGACATAGAAAATGCCGCCCATGGTTCGCACCCCTCCATAGGTCCCCAAAATCCTTGTTCAATAGTTAGGTTAGTAACTTAGGTTAGAATTTAGGATAATACTTAGTCTAACCACTTTACACATAGATACTAACTTAGAACATTAGCTCTTAGCCTAGGTCTAGGTTAGATTAACACTAATCTAACCCCTAGATTAAGTTTAGTTTTAGGTTACTAACATTAATAATTCCAGTCAGGTCTAGATTCCGCACGCTCAGAAAAAGACTTACAACATGCATTCTTGAACAGGGTTAGCTCCTGTTCTGCCTTAGGATACAGAATCTTATGTAACTGAATTATTACCTGGCCCACGATCGAGACCTTCCAGATATACTTCGATATCGGGTACCAATCCATTTCACATGATCAACCTGAGTTATACTCCGGACTAGTTTATTCAACGAATTCAGACCTTACAACCTGTGAAAGGTTTATAATTTTCTTTTAATTCATCACGAATAACTTAAAGCAATACTTGGATCAATTCCACTGATCCAAGGCTAGATCTTATAGATGGATAACTCTATAATTCATTCCGAGATCAGATTAAACTCAGATGCAAAATGAAATAAATAAAAGAGTCTAATCATATTCAGACTCAGTCAAAGATCTGCAATCTGCAAAGAAGATACAGTACATATCAAGCATGACTTCTCAACCAAAGGAACACATCCTTTTTACAAAAGAAATCACATATCAACACTTGTATGCATAGGAGGAAGTAACACAGTTCAGGGTGTTACAGTCGGCCTAAGTCAAGTGGGAAGTAGGCCTAAATTGGCTAAGTATAAAAGAACCAAAGAGCTCTCCACATGTCAGCTTGGCGTAACTTCAAAGGAAAAATCCAGAGGTAGGTTCCAAATGAGCGCCAACTCTCCACATGTCCAAGGTTAGATATATTGTCTCGCTAAACAAAAGGTAGAAAGTCAAATATTAATTCCGTATAGAAAGGCAAAGCGGGAAAGTGGGTTGTCGGGGTGAGTTGATAATTTTGGCTTTGTTTCCATGCCAAGGTAAGAATTCAAATATTAAGCCCGCATCAAAGGTTAAAGCGGGAGGTGGGCCAAAGGAGCAATTTTTGTTTTTGAGTCCATGTTGAAAAGAGGTAAAATTATAAAAGTGACCCGCGACTCTGTCCCCACTCAAGTAAAGCCACGTGTTAAGACCATATCAAAAGCGGTGGGCGGGCCAAAATGTTCCAAACTACCATTTCTCTAAAGGGCACAAAATGCAAAAAGCTTCCTTAGGCTTACCTCTGTTTGAATCTCTCCAACGTGGATCGCTCACATTCAAATTTTGCAAGGGAAGATTGAACGGATGCAATTTAATGCGTCTGATTTTGCTGCCAGACATGGAAATAGCCGAGGCATTGGAGAGACTTAGACATCGATTTCTGGAATCACTTTTCATCATTTTTGTAACCAAATGTAACCATTCTTGGAAATTATTTAATGGATTCTCCATGTTGTTTTTCGGGTTGGATCCTAGTACTCTGTAAAATTAATAGATTCGAAGTAATCAATACAGAATTTTTCCCCTTTCTTCCTCTACTTTTCTTCTTTTTGTGTCTAAAACTTGGGAATCATCCATATTTTATGATAAGAAACTTTGTGTTCTTGTTTATATGATTTCTAGAACTTTGTGTCTTTGGAATTATACTAGTTATGAAAGTGAATGATTCTATTCTGCATCTCCCTAGTTCAATACGTATAAGGTGATACTATGCCATCTATATTTCCTAAAGGTATTGTTATGTTCTTCCTTCTTATATCCTTAATTCTTCCATCCTTTTGTATTGATGATCTTTGGGCATAAAACATTTCAAAGTATTAGGAATCCACGCTTTGAAATTTATATATTTGTATATAATTTTTTCTGCTTGCTTTCAATAAGGGAACCTCTCCCATTAAAGAGGAGGGACTTGTTGTCCCCTGACTTTGGTTTGTTAAAAGGATCATTTTAAAAACACAATAGTTTTTGACGACTCATTAGGTATTTATTTTTAACGATCCCTTTTTAAAAATAACAACTTCAAGATCATTGTTAATCTGCAACTCTACAATATACACGTGGGAGGAAAGCTCTCGGGGTTGAGGATTCCCATTTTCAACTTTTGGAGCAAAAAAACTTCTCTCTTCTAGAAATAAGGAATAGAGGAACTCATTCTATAGGTACACTTCTGTTAAGGACTGAAATTCGAAAGATAGCGTTCCTTAGGAGCATCTCACTCTTAATCTCCGTGATTTGATACTTGCTGGTGTTTCAGTTCCCCTTTAGTCAATTTTTCCAAAGATAGCAGTTTTTTCCTTGGGGAAAATAGGTTGGGTCTCTTGCTCTTCCTCATCTGTTGCATGAGTTACCTAGGGGTAACAAGAATTTTTTTCCCAAGTTCTGAGGTGATGGGAAGGTTCATCCAGATGAACAAATTGCAGCCTTCATTGTTGCATGTGGTATTCTTGGAGTTTAACATGAAGATGTCTTTGTCGGGATTTTTGTGGAGACATTGTAGGACAATACTACTAATTGGTTCTACCATCTTCCTGTTGGGTCTATTACTAATTGGTATACCATGACTACTCAGTTTGAGAAGTATTTCAAACCTGTTGAAGATGTGCATGGTCTATTAGCATAAATTTATCATATCAAGAAGGAGCCATTTGAGCCCATGAGGGAGTTTGTGGCTAAATTCAACAAGCTAATTAATAAAATTCCACATAACACTCATCCAGTGGATCAAATCCAAAAGTGCTTCTTCCTCAATGCCCACTTCCTGAAGTGAGTTATGCATTAAGAAGAGACAACCTTGTAAATTTGGATGTTGATCAATGTTTGGATATTAGTGTTGAGGATGATTTAATCATGTCTGTAAGCTAAAAGAGAATCCTCCAAATCTAAAGCTTCTTCCTCTTACTCTTCCTCCGGAGCCGATTCTCGATCAATTAGTGCGAAGCTTACAAATGATCTCATTGCTCCTAAGAAATAATTGGCTCAACATACCCCTTACCAAGATGTTCTAAGGAATAATTTTCAGCCTAGAAACTAGCTACCTTCTTCTCGACTAGATTGGATATTGAAGGTCCACCCATAAAGGTTCCGGTTAATGCAACTTGTGAAGTTGAAGAACCCGAAGATGAGGAGTGTAATGAACTTTATGAAGAACTAGAAGAAGAAGTTGAAGAACTGGAAGAGCTTGGCGGGTCACAAGTTCATTTCCTCACCACCAAGGTATGGATGATAAAGATGAATATGATGAGAGAGTAGCTGATATGAATAGTGATTTATATGTTGTTATGACTTGGGAGTAAACAAAAAAAAAAGGAAAGTGGTGCACTGCCAAGAAGCCCAAGAAGATTCCTATAACTATTCCAATGATTACAAGAAGAGGAGATCCTATTCCCACTACCTCCACACAAAAGATGAGTAATTATAATCCTCCTTATTCTACTTTTGTTTCCAAAATTTCTTCTCCTTTAAATCCCAAAACTGATAGATCAAGAGTCTCTCAAGTTCCTAGCAATTATGTCCCATCTACCTCTAGATATTTCGATATCATTGATCACCTAAAAAGACTAAAATCCAAATTTCAGAAGCAGAGTTTTACTAGACTCATCTAAAAGCTTTTGCTAAAATGGTAAAATTTTTAAACTCCAAATCCAAAGTCTCATCTAGTACTTCTAAAGGTATTTTTCCCACCCCCTCTTCCTCACCTCAATCAAGCCTTGTGGCTGTAGTCACTTCCCCTAATGAGAAAATTGAACCATTTTATGTGACTCTTCTCATAGCTGGCCATAAACTCAGTAATTGTGTTATAGACTCAGGAGCATCAGATAATGTAATGCCTGTAAAGGTAGCCCATGCTTTGGGTCTGACCCTAACACATGCCTTTGGTTCCTGCTATTCCATGGAGAGTAGGAAAGTGCCTTTGGTTGGAAGAATTAAATATGCACAAGTATTTTTACTTCTTTTCCAGAGAAAAGGGTCTTAGCCACCATTTTGGTAGCTGATATTCCTCCCTCATATGGGATGTTCTTGAGTATAAATTTTTGTAAGGAGGTAGGAGGTGAAATTCAAATGGACTGGTCACATGCTTTGATCCTAGTCAATGGAAAAAATGAAGTTGTTGCTACTGAGAAATAGAATGAGTACATTGTGTAAAATACTGATGACCCAAAAGCATAGATACTCTATGAGGATGCAGGGCATGGTAACTACATGATCATGTCACAAGATGAGGCAAGGCTTCCTAAGGGAGTTATTCATGACCCCAATGGCATTTGGACTCTAGAGTTTGATGGAAGCTGCTCTTCAATTGGTTCTAGAGCTGGAGTGGTGTTGATGTCTCCAGAGGGAACATTCATCCTTTCTCCTTCAAGCTCTATTTTAAAAATACAAACAATACAATTGAATATGAGGCACTCATACTAGGATTGAGCATGGAAAAAGAAATGGGAGTGAAGAATATTTGTGCTCATGGTGATGCAGAGCTTATTGTGAAATAGGTCAAAGATATTTTTCAAGTCAAGAATAGGAGATTGAAACATTACAAAAATCTTGTCTGGGATTCCATTGAGTTTCTTGATGCTTTCTCCATTGAAGTTGTGCTAAGAGAAAGGAACACTAGAGATGATTCTCTAGCTGTCTCTCGGATCTTTGTTGATTCCTCATCTAGATTTCTCTCAGGAGAAATTTACCATTGAAATGATTCATAGGCCCAGTGTACCAGATAATGCAAATAACTAGTAGGTTTTCAATGATGATCAGCATTTTCTCTCTTTCTTGGAGCTTAGGGATAATTTTGACCAGCTATATTTTGAAGGAAGTGAGACCTTTCCTAGAGAGTGTGTATCTTCCAATGAAGGGGATATCAAGGAAGAGACGAATCAAGATGGCTGCATCAAATTGAAAGGTAACAAGATCCCTAAAGGGATGGTGAGTTTGGAAGACCTGTTTGATAAGAACAATAGGTACATTAAGTCAAAAATTCCCAAGGAGCTCGGTAGTCTACTGAGTGTGAAAAAGTGAATATTGGGAGTCTTGATGAACCTAAGATGGTGAACATTGGGAAATGTTGCACTCAAGAGGAGAAGAAGAAGGCAGTAAATCTACTGAAAAGGTATGTTGATGTCCTTGCCTATTCGTATGATGATCTCAAGGCTTTCCAGCCAAAGGAGATGCAACACTTTATCCCTCTGAAACCTGGGATCAAACCGTTCAAGTAGAAACAAAGGCAATATAATCCCAAGGTTGCTGGCACTATTTTCTAGGAGATTCAAAAGTTGCTAAAGGAAAAATTATCTTTCCTATACACCATTCAACATGGATCACCAACATTGTGCCTGTCAGGAAGAAGAATGGTGAGATTCGCATCTGTGTGGATTTCAAGAATTTAAATCAGGATTCTCTGAAGGAAAACTACCCTCTTCCCATGATGGATCAAGTTTTGCAAGTTGTTACAGGCTATGAGATTTTATCTATGCTAGATGGATTCTCTGGATACAATCAAGTGGAGTTCAGTACCCTAGATCAACACAAAACTACTTTCACTACTCCTTGGGGCACCTTTAACTACAAGAGAATGCCTTTTGGTCTTATCAATGTTGGTGCCACCTTTTGAGAGCAATGGAATTAGCTTTTGGAAGTTTTAAGGGAAAGTGTGTGGTTTTGTACCTTGATGATTTGATTGTTTTCTCTAAAACAAGGGCAGATCACTTTCAACATCTTGAAGCAGTCCTCCAGAAGTGCAGAGAGCATGGAGTCTCTCTTAATCCAAAGAAGTTTGTATTTTTGTCACTAAAGGAAAGTTTTTGGGGCACATTGTCTCCAAAGAGGGAATCAAGATAGATCCAGAAAGAGTTCAAGCAATCCAGCAGATTCCCCTTCCCACAAGTAAAAAGGGTGTTCACTCTTTCTTTGGTAAGATTAATTTCCTGAGGAGATTCATTCTTGATTTTACAGAGTTGACTATGAGCATTTCTCACATGATGAAAGGAAAGAAAAACTTTGGTTGGTCTTCTGAGGGTAAGGAAGCATTTGAAGGTATTAAGCAAGCCATTGCTAAGACCCCCATCTTAGCATGTCCTGATTTCAACAAGGACTTTATCATCTATTGCTATGCTATAGAGTTTACCCTGGCTGATTGTGTTGACTCAAAAGAATTCTAAGGATCATGAGCTTCCTATTTCCTTCATGAGCTATGTTTTAAAATCTCATGAGTTGAAATATACTATGATGGAGAAACATGCTTTTATGATGGTCAAAAATGTCAAGCAATTTCATTTTTATATTCTTAATTCTCACTCTGTTATGCTTGTTCCTGACACAACCATCAAATCCATTCTTACATAGCAGGAGTTTGGAACTAAGAGAGGAAATTGGGTAGCAAAGGTCTAGGAATATGACTTAGATATCAAGCCAACTAATCTAGTATGGGGTAAAGGCTTGTGTGAACTTATTGCTAAAGGAGCTGATGCAACATTGTCTAAAGAAGCAATTGATGCTCCTATTGTCCTCTTCCTTAATTCAACAGATGAATGGTATGCAGATATTACACATTTTATTACTTATGGAGAGTTTCCATCTCAATTGAGTGCCAAGGATAAGAGTGATATTAAGCTAAGGTTTGCATAGTATGTGTTATGGGAAAATGCTTTGTTCAAGCGAGGCATACATGGAAGATTCTTGAAGTGTGTAGACAAAGAGCAAAAAAATTCATGATCAGACTTGTGGAGGCCACTTCTCTTCTATTGTCACTACTCAAAAAATCCTTCGTGCTGGGTACTATTGGCCTACATTGTTTAGAGATGCATCCAAATGGGTAGGTAAATGTGAATCCTATCAAAATTTTTTTGGGAGACCTAAGTTGGTTGCTTTGCCACTAAAGCTAGTAGTGATTGATGAGCCTTTTCAATAGTGGGGATTGGATTTCATTAGAAATCTTAACCCACCTTCCAGTGCTGGACATACTCACGTGTTAACTGCTATAGACTACTTCACAAAGTGGGTAGAGGCCATTCCAGTCAAAAGCACTACTTCTGAGGTGGTGTGTAATTTCATTAAGGAGAACATATTGATAAGGTTTGGGGTACCAAACAAGATTGTGACTGATAATGCTTCAAATTTTTCTTCTTCTGAGATGATGGATTTCTACTATGGTTATGGAATTTCCCTTGCTCACTCTTTAGACTACTACCCCCAAGGGAATGGACAAGTAGAATCAACAAACAAGAATTTGGTAACCATCGTTTAGAAGCTTGTCAATGACTCTCAGAGGAATTTGCGGAAGAAATCTTATGATGCTCTTTAGGAAGATATAATTACACCCAAAAGAGAAATTGGGATGTCTCCTTTTCAAGTGGTGTATGGTGTTGAATACCAGTTACCAAGGACAATGGAATTACCATCCTTGCACTTAATGAAGGCTATTGAAGATTCAAGTTTTTCTAGTTCCTTGGACAAGAGGATCATGTATCTCTAGAAGCTAGATGAAGACATGTTACAGTATTTGATAGAATATCAGCTCATCAACTGAAGGTGAAGGATTTGTTTGACAAGAAAGCCAGACCCAAAGATTTTCAAGTAGGAGACATTGTTCTACTGTGGGACAAAAGGCATGAACCTTGAGGAAGCCATGGTAAGTTTGATTCCCTTTGGCTTGGTCCTTTTAAAATTAGGCACTTTTCTAGAGAAAATTTGTTCTATTTGGATTACATGGATGGTTCTCCTCTCCCACTTCCTTATAGTGGGTAGTATCTAAAGTTGTTCAAGTCCTAGGTGACTAGGCAGTCCTTCTATATATTGTGTACAATGTTTTGGTTTTGGTCGTTTCTTTGTGTTTTGTTTCTATCTTTCCTTGTTTTGGTTTGTTTCCTTTTCATGTGTTTTGTCTTCTATGTTGGTTTTCCTTTGACTCTATTTTCCCAATGGATAAGGCATTGGTCTACTTTTCCGAGTTTTTCTATGGTTCTTGATCTTGCCTCCTTCCTTTGTCAAGCCATCCCCAGAAATAGCCAGTTGTTTTCACCCTCAAAATTCCCCTCTTTTGAATTCAAGTTTTGAAAATTTTGAGTCAATACCTTGGAGTATTGGATCACGTTGAGCCTGGTATTATTTGTAGTTTTCCATTCCATGGAGAACAATTTGAAAGTCAGTGTAATGGTGGAGTTTTTCCCTTCTTTTTATTTTTCACATAGTCGGAATGACAGCGTATCTTCCTGTTAATTTTTTCCCTAGCATCCATAGGTAGTACATGGGCATCTCTAATAGGATCCTACATGGCTATGTTTCAAGCCGTAGCAAAAGTATCCATGCATCTAAATGATCCAAATCCAAGAGCAGGACCCAAGGGACAATCCTCAAATAAGCATAGGTTTTCTATGTGTCCCAAGTCTAAAATGAAGATAAAACAAACCCAAATCAGATAAGTATGAAAGATTCAATGGATGGTGCCACATGAATTTCAAGGGTCAAAGCCAGTGGAAGTTCTAAAACTTGTGCCAATCCACCACATGTCCCAGGCCCAAAAAAGAGAACGAGTTGATCGCTTAAATTAACCAAGTATGGTGGGTCATCAGAAGCCTCCACATGCCTTAACGACGTAATTTCAGAAGTGAAACCAAAGGGCCAATCTCCAGATGAGCACCAACTTGCCACATGGTCAGAGTCAATGGAGAGAAAAAGTTGGCCATTTAAAATTCCAGGACCAATGGAAGGAGACACGCGTCAGCTCAACGCAATTTTAGGAGGCGTATCAAAGTGGAAACTCAAATGAACACTAGCTCTCCACGTGTTTAGGGGTCAACATAAGTCAAGTGGGAAGTAGGCCCAAATTGGCTATGTATAAAAGAACTAGCGGAGCTCTCCACATGTTAGCCTAGTACAACTTAAAAGGTGAAATCCAGAGGCAGGTTCCAATTGAGCACCAACTCTCCACGTGTCCAGGGTCAGATATATGGCCCTGCTAAACAAAATGGAGAAAGTCAAATATTAAGCCCGCCGCATAGAAATTTAAAGCAGAAAGCGACCATCAGGGTGAGTTGAGAATTTTGGCTTTGTTTCCATGCCAAGGTAAGAATTCAAATACTAAGCCCGCATCAAAGGTCAAAGCAGGGAGACGGGCTTGTGGAGTAATTTGTGTTTTTGAGCCCACGTTGAAAAGAGGTAAAATTATAAAAGTGAC
This sequence comes from Taxus wallichiana var. yunnanensis, assembly GCA_018340775.1. Lineage (NCBI taxonomy): Eukaryota > Viridiplantae > Streptophyta > Pinopsida > Cupressales > Taxaceae > Taxus > Taxus wallichiana. The sequence goes on from CM031242.1 coordinate 888,421,136, forward strand.
CCGCGACTCTATCTCCACTCAAGTAAATCCATGTGTCAAGACCATATCAATTGTGGTGGGGCCAAAATGTTCCAAAGTGCCATTTCTCCAAAGGGCACAAAATGCAAAAGGCATCCTTAGGCCCGCCTCTATTTGAATCTCTCCCACATGGATGGCTCACATTCAAAGTTTGCAAGGGCAGATTGAATGGATACGATTCAATGCATCTGGTTTTACTACTAGACATGGAAATAGCTGAGGCATTGGAGAGACTCAGACATTAGTTTCTTGAATCAATTTTCATCATTTTTGTAACCAAATGTAACCGTTCTTAGAAATTATTTAATGATTCTTCATGTTGTTATTCAGGTTGATCCTGGTACTCTGTAAAAGTAATAGATTCAAAGTAATCAATACATAAGTTTTCCCATTTCTTCCTTTGCTTTTCTTCTTTCTGTGTCTGAAACTTGGGATCATCCATATTTTATGATAAGAAACTTTGCATTCTTGTTTATATGATTTCTGGAACTTTGTGTCTTTGGAATTATACTTGGTTATGAAAGTGAATGATTCTATTATGCATCTCCCTGGTTCAATACATATAAGGTGATACTCTTCCATCTATATTTCCTAAGGTATTGTTATGTTCTTCCTTCCTCATCTCCTTAATTCTTCCATCCTTTTATATTGATGATCTTTGGGCATAAAACGTTTCAAAGTATCAGGACTCCACGCTTTGAAAGTTGTACATTTGTATATAAGTTTTGTTGCTTGCTTTCAATAAGGGAACCTCTCCCATTAAAGAGGAGGGACTTGTTGTCCCCTGACTGTGGTTTGTTAAAAGGATCATTTTAAAAACTAACAAGTATTGAATGGTTTTGGGTTGGTGGGCTCAAATGTTCGGGATCCCAAAACAGATGGCGTTACATTGGATTGTCTAACTCTATGAACGATTACATATTTCGTATGTGGAGATGCACTCTTGGGAGGAGTGAAGAAAATTTCAACTAGAAGGTTAGATGGTGATGTCATGGTTAGTACGGGTGTAAGAAGCAACATTTGTTTGATGTGACCTAAGGAAGGTAGAGATTGGTTGGATTGTGTTGATGACATGAAAGGAACATTTGAGGTCATTACAAGCTGAAGTGATTTTAAGAATTCCTCAAATGATGAAATTGGTGTGAAGGAAGAAGGTAGCGTGGATGTGGTTACAACAATTGATGTGGGTAAAATAATGGGAGGAGGAACCGACCTAGGTTCTAAGGATGGTATGATGGGAAAAGGTGGAATGGATATAGGTGAGGTAGTTAATTCTAATGAAGTAAATGTAAAAGGTATGGGAGTTGATGGAGGACCAATGTTGGATGTGGAAATAGGTTGGAATGGTTTCTTCATGAATGTCTCTAGGGGCATGAATGATATATTTGTAAATGGGGTTCTAGTAGTTGTAGATGTGGGAGTGGATGTCAAGATAAATGTAGGTATGATAGATGTAGGAACAATATCAAAGGGGGTAGATGTGATTGATGATGAAGGAGAGGAAGTTGTGGATGGGATTGGCTCTATTAGCGATATGAAGAGTGTTTATAGTGTGAGCGTTGGGTGGTTGGGTTATAGTAGAAGTGGTAGCTTGGCTTGTTGGTGCATGATTTGGGAAAGGATATTTGAAGATGTCAAGTGGTTGATTGGGTGAGGAATTTGGATTTTCCACTTGAAGATCACCTTGATCAATGATTTTTGGACCAAATCCTTGAAATTTCAACATCTCTCTATGTCATGCCCTCGACTTAGTGTTACTTGTAATAATGGTATTCATGATTCAATACGGGTTTTATTCATGACTCATCAAAGGGTTAGATAAGAGGAAGTGTGATAAGGTTTACTGCCATCAACTTGTCAAATATTTTACTATATGAATCCCTAGGGGAGTGTAGTTAGGCATTGGTTGAAGGGATCGTTGTTAATTCCAGGTGTTACATGTAGGTGCAAAAGATGATTTAACGACCAAAAGATTAGTCACCATCTTAGATTTGTCATTTTTGTGGATGACTTGGTAAATTCATGTTTAGGTTTGTTTGATTTTAATTTTAAATGACCTTGTTTAAGGGTGTGTGTTTCAAGTTTGTGTGTCATTGTGAAGGTTTCATTGAAGGTTCGAGAATGATTGGATTTGTAAAGTAGAAGATATATGCTTCACACACAAATGTGAGAAGAGCTCGATGAGATCAGTTTGCAGAAGAGGGAAGGACAACTAGTTTATAATGCCATTTTATCATCCAATGAAGTTTACAATGAACTTTATGTAGCCTAGAATTTACCATAAATAATCTAGACGCGTTGACACATCACTTTACCTAAGATGATCACTCACCCAAAACGCACAAGGGTACTAGGCCCCTCTTTAGGGTTTCTTGTGTAGGATGTTAGCAAGATGAAGAGTTGATGCATTCAGATTCATAAATAGTATAACATTCTATAGAGCATATTCTAGATCTAAATCTAAAGAGTAATGGATTCAAACAATATCCATAATGAATTCAACAATGAAAGATCTAGTTGTAATCATGTTTAACACCTTGAATCAGTCAATACACTCCATTATATCAAACACAATAAATACATAGAAGCTCCTTAAAATAAGTAGTACCTTAAGTTCATGCTTACATTAGATTTGGCAAGTATAACTTCACAATAGCTCATATTCGGTCCTCCTCCTATAATACGCAGATAACTACATATTTATAAGGGTGAGGAATTTCCCTTCACCACTTATATAATTTTGAAAGTAGGTCGCATGCTGAAAAATAGCCACGCACCTTTACAATAATAGACACACATGCAAGGGAACTAATAATATATCTCTTCTCGGTTGACTAGCATAATAATTCTATTATTAACTTGAACCCATGTAAAGTGCTTAGTAGACGCTCTTCCAAAACTAGCCTATGAGTCTCACACAAGTCTTTATCCAGTTTGTGTGCTCCACACGCTATCTCCAAAAATACCATGTAATCTTGAAAATAGCTAAGTCCCGCATCTATCCTTGTCTTTTATGCACATTTATTTTCCTATTCTTTCATGCCTTTGAACGTACCCTATTCCCACATGTGAACCTTCTGTGTGCCTTCTGCTAAGTGTCACACTTTTTCTCGCTCAATATTACCCCACACAAAACTGCATTGCCTCCCAAAAATGGTTGCCTCTTGATACTTTTAAAGAATAAAGAATTGGAATGAAAGGAAATTAAAGAATTATTGTAAAAAAATTAACTTTCACCCTACAACGTCCTCTATTTCAACTAGAAGAATCAACTCTAGATATTCTTCTTTGATTTCAGCCTCTAAAGCTTGCCAATCACTTAGCGCAACTTCTACCTTTTCTAGAATATATGATGCAATAGATTCTAAATCTTCTTGCACAATCTCTTCCTTCTCATTCTATAATACAATAATAGTGCTAGACATTACAATCACCCTTCCTTCCAGGAGATCCATCTTCTAGGCTATAAGCTTTCCAATTTCATCCAACCTTTGTCTTTATGGGGGTCTTGGGCTGCTACAAGGGCCTCATACTTTTGCATTACCAGAGCCCAATCATTATGTGCACCCCAAAGTTTCATCCTTCATGGCCTTCAGGACTTAATTGTCTTCTACTATGGTCCTAATCCTTATTATTGCTTCCGAAGCTACACGTATATTCAATGCATGGTCTCGCTTTCTTTAGCTCCTCCCGAAAGGTGTAGAGTAATGCTTTATAAGATGAAATATTCCTAACCAATAAATCCCTCACTCTCTCTACTTCTGCTAAGGGTCATTTAGTGTTGGCATTCAAATCGGTCCATCCTCAAGCACCAAATCAACTAAGGTATGCACGTAATGCATAGCCGAAGGGAACTGTTTGGGTACCTTGGGCTCTAAGTGTGGTCTTGCTTGCATGACATGATCGCCAATATCCTCTACCATGCTAATGAGAACCCCATTCATCTTTTTCTCTAGGTCCTTCTCTCTTTTCGTACGCGCTATTTCTACATCTTTATCTTTGATAAATTCCATTAGCGCTCTAATAGTGGCAGATTATCCACATTCCCGTGCGTCACCTCTGTAGATACCTTCACTAATTCATTACTCACCTATTCATCAGACATAACCATGGGTTTGATGGCTATATGTATATTTTGTGGTGCCTTTCTCATTCTTCTTGACACACATGATTTTTCACATACATCAAAATACGACTCGTCCTATGTGTGTTTGCATGGACCATGATAACTATTTCCTCGCTTGCATGGTTTCCATGTCAGGGTCCATTAACTCCCATCCATACAAGTCCTTGAGGCCCACTGTATTCTGAATTCATGTGTAGACAATTTTACTTATGTCCTCTTCATAGCCCATGATTAGTGCAGCATACTTCACACTTTCCCTTTTGTTCTTGGCCCCTTAGGAAATTTAGCGTTAAGGTTTGGAGTTGGATCCTCTATATCCTAAGTAGTATCTTTCTCTATTTCTCCTAGCTTCTTACTTCTTCTTCTTCATCCTTCATTTCTTTGTCCTTGGGTTCTTCCACATCCTTTGGTTGTACAAGAGTTCCAAGCATGCTCTTTGCTGAAACTCCTCCACCTCCTCATCCAACTTCAAGTTTCTCCTTCATTTCTCGCTTATCTCTTTCTGGGAGAGATTCATAGTGATATTCATACCAAATATGGAGTTCCCGTGCCTTGTGTTCTTGTTCTTTTGAACACTCTCTTGAAATGAATTTCTCTTTGGGTACCGCTTCCAATTCCTCTTTTCTTCTTGTTCTGTGGTGGGGTACTTGCGTGCTCCATCTCTATTATGTTTGTAGGCTTCCTCGCCTCTATGTACTATTAGAACATAATTATTAAGTGGTCTAGCCAACCCTTAATGTATATGGGTCCATCACTAATATATAGGTTAATATTTAATAATATGAAATGTTTATATTTCTATTATTAAATATGCTAACCTAGGTATATACTTTAGGTTAAATATTTAATATCATGAAATGATTATATTTCTAATATTAAATATTATAAACCTAGGTGTATGTGTCAACCATTTTAGGTTGAAAGGTGGGTTGGGAGACATACCCAATCACCTTATATAAAAAGGACTTTAAGTCCTCATTTGATATATTCGGAAAATATATCAAAGGTGTGCAAATAAAGTGATTTGGTTTTACCCTTGGTAAATAGGGTTTGGAGGTGATCTTATTAGACGTAAAATAAGTTCTCTCAAGTAAAATGTTATTTTCAAAGTGGTAGTATTTCTTTATTTACTTATGTTATGATGTAATCTTTATTTAAATATTTATTGTAACATTATGTAATATGTAAGTTGATTAAATCCGTATTTATTAGAATCCTTAAATTCTAACATGTACAAATCGACACTTTCTTCTCACCCTTCTTCCTCATCATCTACCTCTATAGGTTTTGTGGGATTTGGAACTAGTATGTTCTCCATTGTATGCTTACCCTTAGGTGGCCCTGGGAATGCGAAATCATTCTTCACATATTTTTTATTCTCCAGCTTGGGATTAAGCTAAAGGTATATGAGCGTTGCTCTAGTGTCCCCAATTGCCAAGATTATAGGCTTCATGTTTATGACATCTGAGATAAGTATTTCAATATAGGAATCCTTTCTTGGGTATACATATGTCTTCCTCAGCGTGTGGTAGTCACAGACTACCTTGTCTGCAACAAAATTTAGGCGGTGCACATCAGTAAAATGGTGGAATGATTCCTGGAAGTAGTGCGCTATGAAGGCATATGATAGTTTGCACTATGGGCTCCAAGTCCCATCCTTAATAGAAAATCGTGTGATGCAGAAGTGCTAGTACACCATGAGTTATACTACCTTGCCCACCACTAATGGTAACTCCTTAGGAATGTGTCACTCCTCTTCAAATGCTATGTGGAGCCTGTCATACCACATCTCCACCCTTTATTTGAATGGACCACTCATCAAACCTTCACATAAATATTTTTCAAACCTCTGTGCAAGGGATTTTTTCACCTCGGGATACTCCTAAATATTGTCCTTTGGCCCATCGGCACTCCAATCTCCATAAATACTAAAGAAAGAAAAACAATGCCAAAACTGATTTTGTCACATGTGCACGCTTCCTCGATAATGTTCTCTGCAACATAGCCTGCTATGTTGTAGATCACTCCCTGTGACATTCTCCTCGTGATATGCAACCACATTGTATTCACTTGCGACCACCTCTCTTGGTCATTCAACTTTGTTACCGATGTGATTCTTCCTAAACCCCTGGGCATTTTTTTAATTTGTCAATGTCCATCCCGTACAAACCCTTTATGTATCCCAAATATTTATGTGTTTCCAAGATTGCTGCTTTATCTGTTAGATCACTGGCAAGGTCTACCCCTATGCCTTTTAATCTTGTCAACATCGAGATCAGCACTTTGTTGTAATCCTTATCCTTCTTCCGACAAAATAGAAGTCCTCATGGAATCTGCGCATTAGCCATTGGTAAAGAGGTTCATATTTGAAAAAGTATAGGAGCTCATACAAATAGTACACTCCTACTTATTTTAAAAGTTTCTCCCTAACGTCATCATATACCGAAATATCCTCCACCATGCACTTTTTGGTCTTTGTACTCAACAACACGTCTAATTATTTCTTATTATTAGAGGTATGGTGGTTGTAATCACTCACTTTGCATATTTGTATGTGGGAATCCCACTCTTACCCAACTAATATGCCTTCTAGATACTGTTTCTCTGAGAAACTATTCTCGGGAGAAATTTCAACTTCTACCTCCACTTTCTTCTTTCCTTTGGCTCCTACAGTAGGTGCTTTCTTTGGTGTCATATGAAAATCTCACCTTTATGTCCTTTGTGGTATGCAAATGCATCTCCTTCTATCTTCTTAGTGAGAAATTCCAAACCCTAGCTCAAATCCATGCACCCTAGTTGAAATCATGTGCCCTAGCTCTTTTGCAATGCTCCGCTTCGCTCTAACCCTTCACAAATGGGGACACAAGCTTCTTATGTGCATAAATATGCTCTCCTCATCTAATTTCACACTCTCTACACCTCAATACTCTTTGCTTAGCTCGACCGCACTTAGCTCGTTTAAATTCTTACGATTACAATTGTAAAAATGAACTCACATCACGTCCTTATATAGATTTTCAAAAATTTAGTGCATTTATTGCTCCTTCACCTACCAATGATTCCTCATTAATTGACCATTTTCAAAATTTCTATGTGGTACATCTTTGCACCTCAGTTATAACCTTCTAGCACGCCTTCCTACCTTCTGTCTATAGACTTCTCTTCAGAGCGCTTTCATGTGCACCTCGAGTACCTCACCACTGTGCCTTCTCTTGGTAGTCCCCATGGCTGCTACTTACCTCGCGTTATATTGTTCCTTCATTTATCTCCATCTATGGTCCTTATTTGGAAGCAATCTTCTTTCTACCAACTCTCCAAACTTGAATAACACCTGTAGTAGTTTTTAATTTTATGTGTACCCATTTTTCAATAAACACCCCACACAAATATCATGTACATTCCTTTGTGCATAAAATACTAAAAATGGTAATTAGATTTTGGTGCAAACATGCTTATTTCAAAAACACCAACTAAATTGGCAAATTATAGAAAATAAGAAGGAAATACATTAAAGAAATACATAATGGAAAACCTAATCTAAATGGCAACACTTCTTTATTACAAACACCAAGAAGACTTATTTATATTAGGGCTTCAACCCACTCCCATTGAAGTAATCGGGTAATCGTATTCCATCAAGAGCTTCTAATTGACAAGATATTGTTTCAAGTATGTAAGTGATAATATATGTTCCTAACCAATGTACTTTAAGTTTTTCTCGATGGCGTAGAAACTTAGGATCATAAAGAAGCACCATTTGTCCTATTTCAAGATTTTTGTCCCAAATGTACCTATCATGCCATGCTTTCTTCCTGGCTTTTTCTTGCTTATGATTCCAACTTGCTATTGCTCGTTGCTCATCCAGATTAATAAAAGATTCAATTCATTCTTCTAATGCTTGTTCATAATCTAGACCTCCAGTGCACGTGCAATACACAAATAAGGTAACATGAATTCCATAGGAAGAATTGCTTTTGTGCCAAACACCAATTGAAAGGGTGTGGCCTTGTTTAACCGCTTGTATGTTGTTCTATATGCCAAAAGAACGATAGAAACTTTATCATCCCAATATTTTCTTCCAACATCACAAATTTTTGTCAATGTCTCGCTCAAAATATTGTTGAAAGCCTCAAGCAGTCCCATTTTCTTGAGGATGATATGGTGTAGTCTTATGGTGTGCAATCATGAACTCATCTAATATTATCCTGATTGTCTCATTCAAAAACTATGTGTCCCTATCACTTGTTAAACTCAATGGGCATCCATACATTGTAATAATATGTTACAATAGGAACCTAGCTATTGTACAATCCTTTATAGGTGCTTTCTACCCACCTTGTCGAGATAATCTTTGTAAGTGATGATATAACACGAGCTAGTCCTACCCACATTGGTGAAATAAGGCCCACAAAATCTATTGCCCATTTCTCAAACAGTTCTACACTAGGAATAGGTCGTAAAAGCACTCAATATCTTTGTCCTGGTTTACCAAGGTGTTGACAGTGATCACATGCCTTGCAATACGCCTTATAATCCTTATATAATATCTCTCACCATAATCTAGTGAGTAGAATCTTACACGTAGTGGCGTCACCTGCATAGTGCCCACCTGCAATACCACCATGAGCCTCTTCCATGATATCTATGTGCTCATGTTCCAGTATGCATCGATGAAATACTTCATCTTGGCCTAACTTATATAGGTCACCGTTAATCAACATAAATAGTGCCACATGTGAATGGAAAGTTATTTCTTCTCTAAGGATTTCATTCCTTTTGGCGCCATACCTATACGTAGAAAGACAACAATGTCCTCTAATTTTGATGGCGCATATTGTAACCTATATAATTGTGCATCGGGAATGGTATCTTCAATTTCCTATGCATCTTCTTCTGACTGTATTCTAGATAGATGGTCTAGTCTAGAATAACTTTTCCCTAGTTTTACCACAACTATAAAATCAAATTCTTGTAATAATAGTACCCATCAACATATATGCCCTTGTAAAATGGGTTTGTTTACCAAATACTTCAATGCCATGGGATCGGTATAGAATATAAATGGTGTTTCTAGCAGGTACTATCTGAATTTATGTAGCGCATAGATCATGGACAAAGATTTGCATTCTGTAGTTGTATAATTCTTTACATGAGTCAAATTTCTACTAGCAAAATAGATAGGATGATCTATAATACCTTCTCCAAGCTGAGCTAACACCGTGCCAATGGTTATGCTAGAAGCATCCACATGTACATGAAATGGTTGGTCCCACGAGGGAAAGTGCATAATAGGTGCTATAGTAAGTTTCTCCTTCAATGTCTCGAATGCGCGCTACTGTGGTTCCCCCCAATAGAATGTCCCTTTTCCTTTTAGTAACTCCTCTAAGGGTACGAAAAAATTATCATACCCTTTAATAAATTTTATATAATACCCAGTGTGACCTAAGAATCCACACACCTCACTTTGACTAGTATGCTCTTCTAGGTGATAATGACTATGCAACCTTAGCTAGATCAACCAAAAACCTTCCTTGCAGGTGATGTGTGCCCTAACAATGTGCCAAAAGGTGTAGCAAATACACATTTCTTGATGTTCAAATATATGATTAACTATCGGATTCTTTCAAACATTAAGTGTAAATTGTCACAATGATCCTTAACAAGTCCATACACCCTCCAATCATCTAAGTAAAACTGCAAGAATTTATGAAACTTTATCATCCCGATATTTTCTTCCAACATCACAAATTTTGTCAATGTCTTTTTCGCTCAAACTATTATCAAAGCCTCAAAATGGTCCCATTTTCTTGAGGATGATATGGTGTAGTCTTATGGTGTGTAATCATGAACTCATCTAATATTATCCCGATTGTCTCATTCAAAAACTATGTTCTCCTATCACTTGTTTAACTCAATGGACATCCATACATTGTAATAATATTTTACAATAGGAACCTAGCTATTGTACAATCCTTTATAAAGCTACTTCTACCCACCTTTCGATAATCTTTGTAAGTGATGATATAACACGATCTAGTCCTACCCACGGTTGGTGAAATAAGGCCCACAAAATCTATTGCCCATTTCTCAAACGGTTCAAAGACTAGGAATAAGTCGTAAAAGCATTCAATATCTTTTTCCACATTTATCTTGAGGTGCTCGATAAAGTGATCACATGCCTTGCAATACACCTTATAATCCTTATACAATGTCTCCCATCATAATCCAGTGAGTAGAATCTTACGCGTAGTGGCATCACCTGCATAGTGCCCACCTACAATACCACCATGAGCCTCTGCCATGATATATATGCACTCATGTTCCAGTACGCATTGATGCAATACTTCATCTTGGCCTAACTTATATAGGTCACCGTTAATCAACATAAACAATGCCACGTGAATGGAAAGTTATTTCTTCTCTAAGGATTTCATTCCTTTTGGCGCCATACCTATACGTAGAAAGACAACAATGTCTTCTAATTCTAATGGCATGCAGTGTAACTAGTATAATTGTGCATTGGGAATGGTATCTTCAATTTCCTATGCCTCTTCTCCTGACTGTATTCTAGATAGATGGTCTAGTCTAGAATAACTTTTCCCTAGTTTTACCACAACTATAAAATCAAATTCTTGTAATAATAGTACCCATCAACATATATGCCCTTGTAAAACGGGTTTGTTTACCAAATACTTCAATGCCATGGGATCGGTATAGAATATAAATGGTGTTACTAGCAGTGGACTGTCTGAATTTATGTAGCGCATAGATCATGGACAAAGATTTGCATTCTCTAGTTGTATAATTCTACTCTACATGAGTCAAATTTCTACTAGCAAAATAGATAGGATGATCTATAATACCTTCTCCAAGCTGAGCTAACACCGTGCCAATGGTTATGCTAGAAGCATCCACATGTACATGAAACAGTTGGTCCCACGAGGGAAAGTGCAAAATAAGTGTTATAGTAAGTTTCTCCTTCAATGTCTCGAATGCGCGCTACTGTGGTTACCCCCAATAGAATGTCCCTTTTCATTTTAGTAACTCCTCTAAGGGTGCGAAAACTTAGCATACCCTTTAATAAATTTTCTATAATACCCAGTGTGACCTAAGAATCCACACACCTCACTTTGACTAGTAGGCTCTTCTAGGCTGATAATGACTGCAACCTTAGCTAGATCAACCAAAAACCTTCCTTGCAGATGATGTGCCCTAACAATGTGCCAAAAGGTGTAGCAAATACACATTTCTTGATGTTCAAATATATGATTAACTATCGGATTCTTTCAAACATTAAGTGTAAATTGTCACAATGATCCTTAACAAGTCCATACACCATCCAATCCAGCATCTAAGTAAAATTGAAAGAATTTATGAATCAAATCCTTGAACGCTTGGACAACTATGTGTGAGAATGCAACAGGTGCATTTTTCAGACCAAAAGGCATCATAGTATAGGAAAAAATTCCCCATTTAGTGGTAAAAGTATTATTTTCCTAATCCTCCTATGCAATCCTAACCTGATGATACCTAGAGAATCCATGTGTAAAGGAATATATCTCGTGCCCTATAACACCTTCTAATATTTCCTCTATGAATGGCGTAGGGAAGGGATCAGTCACACATGTGCATTCAACTCCCTGTAGTCCACACAGATCCAATACGACCATATTTCTTTATATTGATCACCATTGGGCTAACCCATTCTGATTCATCCAGGGGCTTGATGATTCCAGACTTCAACATTTTGTTAATTTATTCCTTGAACTTTTCGCATGAAGTCGGGGTTCATCCTGTAGGGTCTCTTCCTGACTGGGCGAGCACCTTTCTCAAGCTTTATCTTCATTTATCCTAATGATTCATGCACGCCTTTTAGTTCATGGTATCCCCTAGGAAATAAGTCTTGATAATCTTGTAGTAACTCAATGATTTTTTCCACTTCAGAGTTAGACCAATAATCCCCAATTATGGCCTCCTTAGGCTTAGCATCTGACCCAATATTCACTTTCTTTATTTTCATAGGTTCATGATAGGTGCGTGTGGTCTTATTTGCACTGTCCAAAACCTCATGGTGACTTATTGAATGATCTACATCCAAATTTTCTACTTTTTCATCATCCAATAAGTAGACCATCTTTCCTTGTGCTTTCTCAAGGAAAGCGTGCTTAAGTAGTGTGGCATCTATCCTGTTTCTTTAGCAAAACGCACCCCTAAGTTATTTCCATCAAATAAATCCTGAATGATTTCTTCCACCTTTGCATTATCTCCCATAGTTAACCAATTTATAACCCTTAATGCCTCTTTTTTGGAGGTTTAGTAGAGAAGTAGTCAAAAGTATGGATCATTCCTGCAATCAAATCCTACCAATTTCTAGTCTCTCTATGGAGTTCCGCATATACATACCAAGCATGTGCATAACCTTGTAAAGTGGAATACAATTTGTGCACCCAGAGTGAAGGTGGTAAATCTTCCTACCCCTCTGTCCAGAGTCTCTCACACTACTGAATGTGGTGCTAAATAGGTTGATTACCATGATAAGTGCAGATTTGAGTAGGTGCATTACTCCTGAAAACCGAGTAGAAAGAGCAATCCTGATTTCATTCCATCCTATAAGATTATCCCTGTGAACCACCCACCAGTGTGTTGTTATCCCACATAGAGTAAATGCTAGCATATTATGTCTCTCCAACCATTCTATTCATTGTTCCTCCATGGCATGCAAAAATACCGTAGGATCTCCTTCTCTAGTGTATCGAGGTACCAAGTTGTTACCTATTCTCCTGATATAACAAGGTTTACTATTCCACACAAATGTGCTTCTTACTTCATGCCCTACCAACTCATAAGTACCATGAGCCCAATTATCACAAGCAATACTTGTAGTATCACTAATAGATTGTGCATCTTCCCACTGAAGGATTCCTTCTTTAGATGGCTCGAGCACTTCTGGGTCCCGAATGGTGCATACATAAATCCTATTCAGATCTTCCTCACTCAAAGGCTCAACATAGGGCACAGATTTTCCATCTGTTAAAGGGATAATAACCCTTTCCTCCTTGTTCTCAAAGCTGATATATCCCTTGTTAAATCAAAGATCAACATTATTTGCATAACACCAAGGGCGCCCAAGTAGAGCTGGGAAGCTATCTGCTTTTGCAAGTGTGAAAATCTCAAAGTCTCTTGTGAACTTGGACCCTTGTATAGTAATGGATGCATCTTTTAAAAATCCAATAGGGGTGGCCTTGGTTCGATTAGCCATAAACAACACATTAGAAGATGGCTGTAATGGGGGTCTCCCCATCTATACCCATGCATCTAAAGTAAGCACATTGACTTCCACACCTATATTAATCAATATATTACTCAAAAGCCATCCATCCAAAACAAAATTTAGAGTTATTTCCTTGTCATAGTCTAAGCTAGAGGGTGAAGATTTGCATGTAGGATCTGTCGTCTAGTCTCAATACTTGCACATGGAGTGTTTCCCTTTAGCCAATTCCCTAACAATGGAATGATATTCTCCTAGTGCAACATTTTACACACCTCCTTCAAGTCATCAATATCAGATTGGACCATCTCTACTACTTTCTTTTTCTCCATCTTCCATGATTTCTCCTTTAAACATTGTATTTCACCCTGAAGATTTCTAAGTACCTCCATGGTTTCTTGATAAACCTCCTTCTGATGGACAAGATTTGGGTACCGTGCATGTAGAACCTCCTCCTTAGTGATGGTAGGATACTACTCCTACAATGCTTTCTTTGGAACGCATCACTTCAGCGCCAGTAGTGATCTTTATAGGTAATACCTCAGATTCTGGTTCTAACTTGGGAATCCACTAATTTTCCACAACGTGGTATCCTAACCATCTCCACACCTTTGTTTTCTTGTTTATGTTTCTTACTAAGATGCTCATATAGGTCTAGAATTCCTCATAACTATGATTATTCCCATAGAAAGAACATGTAATATTATGAGGACATTCGTGCCTGTAGTGGTCGTGTGATTTGCATGTATAACATGTTCTTTGAGGAAACTCACCTCATCCACCACCATAGCCTTGACCTCCGAATCCACCACGGTATCCTCAACCTCTGCCATGACCTCCTTCAAAACTTCCTTCATTTTGATCATAACGTGCTTGATTGTGATCCCAATCCTGATGCTCACCCTTACCCTTAGATTTATCTGATACTCCCGTCTATCATACATCAATATCTATAACATCATGGATTTAATCAATCAGCCAGTAGTCTTTCATATCATGAGTTGTGGACCTGTAAATTTTACAATAACAAGATTCATTCTTCCTTATTGCACATTGCTATAATAGGTAGTGGCTAGAATCATGGTTCAAATGACATATCTCACAATCTAGCAATAAAGAACACATAGATCTATGGGGAAAAATCTCATTGGGGTGACCTTCCATTTCACAATCTCTACACCAAATCCCCATTCGTGTCTCATGTGCTGAATTTTCTGATAGTTTCTCCAACTGCTTCGCCATAGCTATAATCTATGCTTCCAAAAATGGGCTCACCCTAGTGTCTATGCTCCCGAATTCCTTAGCGTGCAAAGCAACTTCAAGTGCTTAACATGGATCAATGTATGTATTATGTGACAAATCCCTTCTAAAAGGGGTAATCATACCTCAAATAAACCATTGTGCATGTTGGATTGTGTGAATATCATAAGAAAGCTTAGATAATGTTTTTTTGAAATGTGCATCATAATACTTGACATTCTCAGTAGTGCCTTACTTAATATCCTTGAGTGTGCGTATACTCTTCTGCTCGAACTCAGGTATGTGAAACTCTTTAAGGAAAACATCTGTAAATGCTGCATAGTCTACACAAGTCTGATCAAGGTCAAAAATTTTGTACCAACTTTATGTGCATCTATTTAACGTAGTGGAAAATTGAATTTCCCTACACTCAGAAGATGTGATCCCTTTTGCATGCCACAATATTTCACACATGTGCACATGTTCAACAACATCTTCTATTCCCTATATTATGGAAGATGATGAGACATCTCC
Organism: Taxus wallichiana var. yunnanensis; assembly: GCA_018340775.1. Taxonomy (NCBI): domain Eukaryota; kingdom Viridiplantae; phylum Streptophyta; class Pinopsida; order Cupressales; family Taxaceae; genus Taxus; species Taxus wallichiana. The sequence continues at coordinate 888,436,321 of CM031242.1, forward strand.
ATTTAAATATTTTGGGATCGGTGCAGACCTTGCCCACCTGATCTAGAACCTCCTATGTTTCCTCTTCCTCCAGAACCACTAGATCCATTGGAACTAGAACCACCTATACCTCATGATCCTCCACCTATATCTAAAAGTAAACCATTGGATGTACTTCCCGTGTCCCAACAATAGTATTGCAAATCAACCCCTACATTCTCGCGAAGTGTTACCAATCCCAGATGTGAGTCCAAAATTTTGTGTGCTTGAATTTTGTGTAGATGATGCACTTGAAAAGGTACCTCCAAACAACAATGAATATGTTGACCTTACCATCAATGTACTTGATATGTGACTTAATCCTTCTCTCCCACTACCTAAATTAGCTTGCTGACTACTTCTCGCACAAGATACTAGAAAACCAAGCGCAAGGGATAGGTAACCAAGTAGATTCAGATGTGCACCCGTAGCCCAAGTCATCTCTGCTGGTGCACTTCCATGTGAGGCCGAGGGGGTTCCTTGTCATGCTTTCCCAAATGGGGGAGTTCTTGATGCTCTAGCTCCACACCTTCTGTGTGAGCTCCAAATCCTTCACAAGCCATCTCTCTCCTTAATGCCATTTTCTCTGCAACATCCCGCTGCTTCTCTATCTCCCTCTCACGCACCTCATTATACTTATGCCACATTTCTTCTCTCTGTCATTCTACCATCGGTATGTCATCTTTCACCAAACCTGCTCGTCCCGCACATGGTGGGGTTTAGTTAGCCATTGGTTTACTTTCCAAGTTCAAGGTCACCATCAAGATTTTGATCACCAGTGGAATGCCTTGCAAGTAAGTTCCCCTGGGATACCATAAAAATGGAATTCCACTACCTCTGGGAAAGAATAATTAGAAATTAGAATATAACTATTCAAAACACCACGAAACTAAGTATCCATAACACGTTTCCAAATTAGATTAGCATCATAAAGGGCTTAAAATTCTTCCTACATCCAGATAAGAGCACGATACCGCCAATCCCTTTTAGACACATAAGCAACTAGCCACTCATACAGTTCTACCAAAAAATAATGAAAAATATCTCATATAAATTGTCATACATATTCTATTCCACCCATGCACGTGTGTTAAACTCAGATTCAGTGTTGAACCTCTGTGTGTATTCTTCTTCTAGATCTTGTATCCACTCCTCAACACTTGCTAGGGTCAAATGGTGCTTCTTCATTGTGAACCATCCTAAAAACCAATGAAAAGAGGTCCCGAAAATGGAACCAATGATGCAGCCTAGAATTTACCAGAAATAACCCATGCGCGCTGCACAGCACATCACTCATCCTAGGATGAGTGCTCACCAAATGTGCAAAGGTACTAGACCCCTTTTTAGGGTTTCTTGTGTAGGATGTTATCAAGATGAAGAGTTCATGCATCAAGATTCATAAATAGTATAACATTCTACGAGAGAATATTCCAGATGTAAATCTAAAGAGTAATGGATTCAAACAATACCCATAATGAATTTAACCATGCAAGATCTAGTTGTAATCATGTCTAACACCTTGAATCACTCAATACAATCCATTATACTAAACACAATAAATAGATAGAAGCTCCTTATAATAAGTAGTACCATAAGTTCATGTGCGCATTAGATCTAGTAGCATAACTTCACAATAGCTCATATTCAAATCCTCCTATACTAAGCGAGATCACTAAATATTTACAAGGGTGGGGACTTTCCCTTCACCGATTATGTAATTCCCAAATTAGGTCACATGATGAAAATAACCATGCGCCTTTACAATAATAGACACACATGCAAGTGCACTAATAATAAATCTCTTTTGGTTAACTAGTAGTAATAATTCTATTATTAACTCAAACCCATGCAAAGTGCTTAGTATATTCTCTTCCCAAAATAGCCTATGCATGTCACACAAGTATTTGTCCAGTTTGTGTGCTCTGCACGCTATTGTTTCACTGATTCTTAGACATTTTCTTTGAAAATGAAGAAACATATAGGGTAACGAGCATAGGAGGAATACCTGTTGAAATGATGGTTGATATGTTGTTGCATGCGTGTTGACTCCTTGATCCATAGCTCATCGTGAGAGCTTCCTTTTGGCTGAGAGGAACTACCTGAAATAGAACAAAAGACCACCAAATAAAATTTAAACAATATGTGCAGTGAACTACCTAGCGTGTGCTAGATTCAGGAAGTGTGATACTTCCTAGACGGCTATCAGTCCACTGTTTACAACAATTTAATGTTGGTAATGAAGTAAATCCTATTATAATTAAAATGATTTAGGTATCTCATTCAAAACACAATAAGAAAGATCTAATCTAAAAGGCTAAGTTAAAATAAGATCCGAAGGTCAAGCAACGGGTTTTGGGTCTCTGCAGGTCTGACATAGGTCTTAGGTAGGTCAAAGGTGATTAAGGGTGATGCGGGGATAGGTGGGTAGGTCACTATTCTAGGCTGTATTGGAAAATACATAGATCGATGCTAGTTAAGGGTGACCGATGATGGTTGGGGAGAACCGGTTTGATTCATCGTGAAGAATTGGGAATGCCACAGAATGAGCTTTGGATCTCCCTTATGATTTCACAAAGGGCTAGGCTAGTCGGGGTGAGGTATTAAGAGGCTTGGATGAGATTTGATGAGGGTTTTATAGGTATCTGGAGGGTGAGTATTAAAGGAGGCCAATGGGTGTCTAGGAGAACAAAGGATGAAGATACAATGATTAAATGAATGAACTAGAGGAGTAAACTATTCTACTTACTTGAAATATGATTTTGGGCATGTGTGAATGATGAATGAAGGTGCTGGTAAGAGGTTGAATGCTGTTGAAGATCACCAAATGTGGGAAATATATTTCATGGGCTGCATGTGCATTCCTTTTTGCTTGGTTGGATCAAATCTGTGTTGGAGTGAGTGCTGGATGGTTGTTGGGTGAATGCTTGATGCCTGTGCAAGAGAAAATGCTTAATCAACTTTTTGCATGCATGTTCTTGCTGAAACTTGTTCTCAAAAGATGTGTTATCTCTTAGGAATGTGCCAACATTTTCTAACCTTGAAAATAAGGTTGTTTTGGGGATTAAAAGGTGACCGATGGTGGTTCCGGCTTAACTGGCGGTGGTTAAGGGTAATTGGTGTCGGTTAGGGTGGGATTTTCTAGGTTTACTAAACTAGGTAGATCCCCTTGATTTTTTGGGATCTCGTGTCGTTAACCCATGGATTAGACTAGAAGCTTCTTGTAAGTATGTGGGAATGTGGTTAGAGGGAATGTAGGCATTGATTTTTAGGGTTTGGGTAAGACTTAGTTATGGCAACTTACTAAGAATAGGTCTTAGGGTGAGGTGGCTTGATGAGGTGTCTAGGTGAGGTGTATGTGTGGGCATTATCTAAATTAAGATATTTAAATAATAAATATGGTGAGGATAATGAATTAATTTAATTAAATTAATATTAGTGGGGTGAATGGGGCCATGGTTAAGTGAATGTGATGAAGGTATTTATTTGTCGAGGGACCAAAGGGGAGTGTGACCTAATTTTAGTGTCTACATTTTGCCCCTTTTTGTTGCGTAGCTTGTATTGGTAAGTGACACTAACAAAAATAAGATGTGGTTGCCCCATGTGTGGGTGAAGGTGATCCCCCTCAAACCAAGAACTGACGAGGTAGAAGGTAGAATCGGTGAGTGGTTTGATAAAAAGGTGAATGTGAGAAAGGGAAAGATGGGGAATGGGGGGAAAAAGGAAAAAGGTCTACTCGGGAAATCTAGGTAATGGGTCAGGGTCAAAGGTAGTAACAATCAAACACATGCACATGTATAAACTGCAGCACACTACCGGGTTGAAGAGCAGGCAAACTCTACATCATGTAAGGTTGATTAGTTTATCCAAAATAGGTTGAGGTGGTTTTGGTATGCAAGGTATAGGATATGGTCAGGAAACATGATGTAGGTTAGGTGCAAGAACTTTTAGGTATGTTTCGGTACACCAAAGGTAGGGTTAGGATAAATGGTCATGGAAAGAGGCAAGGTAAGGTCATTAGGTCAATCAACATAGGAAACAAGTGCAGCAGCAAAGTATAACGAACACATGAGGTCTAAGGGCACTAATGATGGTCAAGATCTCAGATATCTAGGTCACGACGCTAATAAGGCCGAGGTATGGGTAAAATAATGAGTCCCCAAAGGAGGAAAAGTTTAGGAAATAAATGATGAGGTCAGGGGGGTGAGGTAAATGGTTTGGGTAAAGGTTGGGTGTGGAAAAAAGAGTGACGAGTAGGGTAATAGGGTAAAATTTAGGGCAAGGTGCAAGAGAGGGTGACCGATGCCGGTCAAGGATAACGATGCCGGTCAAGGGTAACCGATGCCGGTAGTAACCAATCACAATAAGGTAGGGCACGCAGCCAATGCCAAGAAGGTAAAACTAACATCGGTTAGGTCGGGTTTGTTATAAAAATAAAAAATCCATGTTTTGTTATTCATTTGTCATTTAGCGAATTGAGAAAATGACAAAGGAGAGAGAGAAAAAAGGAAAAGTGTCCTGGATGGAACAAAGTGGTGAGTTGGTGATCTGAGCAGTGGGTGATTGGTTGTAGAGAGGCGGGTCCACAGGATTGGTGGGCGTGATTCAATTGGTTGGAGATGTGGGTAGATATTTTTTGATGGCAGAGGCCAGAGAGGGATCGGGCGGGCCACCGGTGTAGTGGCTAGATGTGCCACCATGAAAATGGAAACATGATGAGGTAAGCATCCAACTCTTGTTGTATTTTGTTAAATAGATTAGGTGATTTGCAAATTGGTTTTTGGTTTTTGTTTTTTTTATTATTGTGGGTGGGGGAAAATAAAATTGGGAAGATGGGAGGGTAAATTAGGTCGAATAGGAGGGGGAGAGAGATAAGTGGGAGAAGAGGGGAAGGAATGAGGTGTAGGGGGAGGTGTAGGTGATTTTAGGTGGGAGAAGTGTCAGGGTAGGAAGTTTTTGAAAAGTGAGGGTTTGGGGTTGCCCCTTTTCACTGCGACAGTGACCGGCGTCGATTAGTTTGAACCGGCGTCAATATTATTGAACTGTATCGGTCACAAAATAGGTGACCGATGCCGGTTTAGGGGTGACCGGGGTCGGTTAGAGAGAACTAACACCGGTCAGGTTTTGGAGAGTAAGGGGCCAAAAGTGCCACAGGTTGGGTGGTTGAGATGGGTAGAGGTAAAATAGGGTGTAGAAAAATGATAGTGGGTGAGTATGGGTATGAGAAATGTAGATTAATTTGTTGTTTGTATTGGATGTAGGGGAGAGATCAGTTACACATGCGAGATAGGGTTCCACCCCGCTCATGGCATTCATAGCACAAATGACCCCTGAGGAGCTGCAGCATGTGGAGGTGGTGGGCCTAAGTGGGGTCCGATGCTATCGACATGTGGTTCAAAACCTAGTCTGATGGTCACACTCATCGATAGATGGGATTCCGCGACCAACACATTCCACCTACCGATGGGTGAGATCACTATCACCCTGGAGGATGTGTTTAGGATTCTACGGCTACCCATATTGGGTACATAGGTCTATTCGATCTCCTCCAAGGCCTCGGAGGATCGATGCTGACGGTGTTTGGAGAGGGGATGGCCGAGCTGACCTTCCATAGCACCAGATTGTGCTATGGAGAGATGTACCTAGCCTGTCTGGAGGAGACGAGGCTAGTAGTTCTATTGATGGAGGTAGTGTGCTACTTTGCACTGCCAGATGTAGAGGGTGGGTGGTTTCCCTAGATCATTGATGGGGGTATTACATGACATGATGATAGACCAGACCCACTTTTCCTAGGTGCGGCATTCCTCATGCTTTATATATAGGAGTTATGGGCATATGGGTGGCTGCGTAGGTTCAACCTGTGTTGTACCTTTTTACTTCATTATTGGGCTTATGAGCACATAGTTTGTGTGTGGCTAGTAGGGATGCCCCGAGTAGATGCATTTCCACCGAGATTGGTGTGGGTGGGGTACAAGCGATGGGTGCCTGCTATTAGAGAGTAGAGATCAGACAGGCCCACACATGATGTGGCCTATTTCTAGTGTTTATTGGAGGGGTTGTCCAAAGTGGACATCATATGGAGGCCGTATGTGGACTTCCCATCATATAGGCATATGCATGATGAGCTAGCTGAGCTCCAGCTATTGAGATGGATACAGGATCATCATGTCGGGGAGCATGAGATGATCCCAGTTGATAGAGTTAGGTGGTAGTTTGGGATGCTACAAGACATAAATTTTCCTTTCCCAAAGTACAGGAGATACGATGTAGAGAGGCCCTTACCTCTACCACAGTGACAGTGCCCATAGGGCAAGAGGATTAGAAAGTGGATCGGTGGATTGATGATGTTGGAGTCACAAACAGATATAGATAGTGGTGGGTAGCTTATTTACGAGCCATACCACCATGCGGTGCTGGGAGACAAGATTGGACCTAGCCACCATCACGGTGCAAAGGGATGCCCTATAGGGGTAGGTGGTGATGCTGATTACCCAATTGGGTATGGTGTAGACACAGCTTGCCAGCTCAGAGGTGGAGGTAGCGGAGTTACATGTACAGGTGGCTAGTCTTCAGGCCCAGATGGCCGGGGGTGGGGATGGAGATGGAGATGGGGATGATGGTCGGGTGGCTGCCTTATAGGCACAGGTGACAGGGTTACAGGGCCAGTTGGCCACAACTTAGCACAAATTGGGGCCTTACAGGCCTAGATACATGCACAGGGGTAGGGGTTGATGGCACCACCACAGCACCGGGACAGGTCCTAGTTCACAAGTAGGGGCAGGACAAGGTCCCGCAGGACAGGTATAGGGGCTGAGGCCTATGGGGCCACCACATACCATGCCTATATCTAGGTTATGGGATGCCCTAGGTGAGGCCAGATACTACCAGGATCAGCTGATGGCGGTCGGATATAATTTCTATCGTATGGAGAGTACAAGGAATAATAGGCCTCGAGTGAGAGGACGAGATCTCGCACTCACAGTGTAGAGAGTATAGGGGGCCATCGAGCTCCTAGATAGGATCAGAGAGAGGCCACTAGCTCATGGAGACCAGCTCTAGGTGATGTGTCAATAGGGACCCATCCACCACCTATTATGGGTGGGGAGATGTTAGCAGGTCGTCAGATAGGGGCCAAGGAGGCAGAGGGTATATGCGACACAGATATGGAGGATGTGTGCCAAGATGCCTGATATATGGCTACTAATTGTTGATTTATTATAGTCATTTTGTGATATATACTAGCCTACGTGCCAAAGATAGTGTGGATGTATGATATTTTTGTATATTTTGAGCATATACTGGCCTTGAGTGCCAAAGAGATTTTGTATTGGTTTATTATTTTATTGTATATGAGACCAGCCTGCATGCCGATGACATTTTGTATCAAGTATTGGCCTATGTGCCAATGATTTGTTTGAGATAGACATGATGGGATATCCATGTATATTGTATTGAGACACATATTTATTTATATGATGAGATGGATGAGATTCTTGATTTTGTCGGTGTTTTATGAGACTTTTTATTTTTTGTTGTGATATGGAGTCAGGTTGGTTGTAGGCATGGATCGAGTCAGGTTTGGTTTAGGCATGAACCAAGTCAGTCTTAGGCATGGCTGAGTTGGGTCATTTAGGCATAGATCGAGTCAAGTTGGTTTAGGTATGGATAAAGTTAGGTCTTAGGCATGGTTGAGTCAAAGGTTGGTTTAAGCATGGATCAAGTCAAGACTTAGGCATGGTTGAGTCGGTCAATTCGGACATGGATCAAGTCGGTTGGTTTAGGCATGGATCAAGTCGGTTCTTAAGCATGGTTGAGTTAGGTTGGTTTAGGCATGGATCAAGTCAGGTTTTAGGCATGGTTGAGTTGAAATTGGTTGAAGTTGTGATTCATTAATTTATATAATGAATGATAATATGGGCTATTTTTAAGATGCTTTATAATATATGGATGATGATGGTAGTCATAATAAATGTATGTTGTGGTGATGATAAAAATGTTAAGCAACTTGTTATTTGTTTGGTTTAATTTCCAAGTTTTAGATATAAAAAGGAAACTAAGTAGGGTAGAATGTAATTTGAGGAAAATGAAAGATGAATTGGTTAGGGTAGAGAGTGGCCGAGCTAACCTCCAAGGGCCCCATGCCCTCGAGTGTTGCCTACATAGTCTTGGCGAAAAGGGACCTCAAGCCGATGTAGTTCTCCCATGAGCTAGGGAAGAATATGAGGAGGTAGGAAAATGAGTTGGTAGGTTTTAGGCATGATTTGGGTTTAGGTCTATTAGGTGTGGGTGGGTTATAGGAAAATTGGTATAGGCGATGTCAATTGTGGCAAAATAAAAATATTACCCCAAAGGTAAGAGTCGAGGACCAAGTCTTGTATAAGGTAATCAAAATGTAAATAAAGACAGTTAAAAGATAAGAAGGGGCAATAAAGCCACCTGATTGGTTAGGATCATACCGAGTAGATCATACCTTGGAGGAGGTGATGAATGTAAGACCCTAAAGACATTGCATGATTGAGTGTTCTAAGGTGAAAAGTAGTCACATGATCACCAAATGTCATGGTTCCAAGAGGTCCCTTGAGGTGGTAGGAAATGGGAGTGGGAATGGTGAGAAGTGTGAAAGGTGGTTAATTTTTTATATGGTATGAGGTAGCATGCTCTTTGGGTAAGAGATCCGAGGTCACAATGGGAAAGTCCATGACTAAAAAGTTTCTAGTTTTGACTTGTAGTTGAGATAGATTGATTGATGCGGGAAGTCTATATGGGATGAGGAAATGAACTCCTTGAGGTCTTCATGAAGCTGATCGATGTGGGAAGCTTCAAATTCTCTCATTTTTTTGAAAGGGCTTTACATAGTTGTCCTTCGAGGGAGCAGTCTATCTTTGTTGAGAGGAAGATGTCCTTTTGAGGGAGTCATATTTTTATTAGAAGTTTGACTCAAGGAGTTAGATCCCATGTGAGGGCTTTGAAGTCATGGACAAGACCAAGGTGAAGAATAGGATTCTTTTTAGATAGCAAGGTGAAATGACCATGGGATCTCATCTATAGGTAGATGAAAAGTATCCATGAGAATCATGCTATGTGTATTGCTTGTGGTACACATATTCAAGAGAAGATAACAAGTGACGGGTGCTCATGTGATTCTTGTTTAATCATTGGTGAGGTGTATGAAGTGGATAGCGCTCAAGGGATGAGCATGGAAAGAGGTAAAAGGTGAGGTAGGACTATAGGTCAATAGTAGAACGGTTTAAGATGCAAGGCATTAAGGGGATTAGGTTCAGATTTACCATCGAGTGAAGCTAAATGATAGGCACTTGATCCGTAAGTATGGGTCATGATGTATGGTCCAAGCCAATTAGGAGAATATTTTCCCCGTTTACTTTTTTCTACTTTGATTACATGTTGATTTTCTTTCAGGACAAGGTCACCGACTTGGAAGGTTCGTTCATGGACACGTTTTCATAGGCACGTTTGATACATTTTTGGTAAAATTGAAGGTGATCAAGAGCATTAAGATGACATTTGTCTAATAACTCAAGCTATGCTAAATGGTCTTGATGAAAGTCATCATCATTGAGCATGTCATGGAGAGAAATGCGGAGTGAGGGAATCTAGACTTCGAGAGGTAGAACAACCTCTGTATCAGTAGACCAGAGAAAATGGTGTGGCCGTAGTGGAAGTGTGGATACTAGTGTGGTATGCCCATAGGGAAAAAGGAATGTGTGTATGCCATTCCTTCCTAGTATCATCAACCACTTTCATGAGAATTTTGTTTAGGGTTTTATTAGTGGATTCAACTTGGCCATTGGATTGTGGGTAATAAGGTGACAAGAAACTTAGTTGAATGTCGAAGGCGTCACAATTTTTTTGTAATGTTTTGTTTTTGAATTGTTTTCCATTATCAGTGATGAGGCGATGAGGAACACAAAAGCAAAAAATGATGTGATGATTGATGAACTCACATATTTTCTCTACTTTCATGGAGATTAGTGGTATGGCCTCAACCCATTTTGTGTAGTATTTGGTAGTGGTGATGATCCATTGATGTCATTGGGAAGAATGGGAAGAATGGGGGTTAATCAAAGGTGGTCAAAAGTATGTCTACATGATGTTTATACTCTTGAAGTATCTCATTACGACATTGGTATATACAATTGACTTGGTTTATGACCAATTGGGAATCACCAAAGATGTTGATTGATTTGACATCTAGGGCATAGGTGGCTTGAAGACCTAATACGAGTGCTTCGTATTTGGAAATGTTGTTTGTACAAGAAAATCTAGTTTGAAAGACAAAGGCATGGGTTCACCATCAAGTGGAATGAGGATAATACTAGCCCCACCCCCATGTTGACACTTGGAACCATCGAAGAAGAGTGTCATTTGATAGGCGGGTTCATCCAAGGAAAGGGTAGAAATTGACTCATCTGGAAAGTCAAGATTAGATGGTTGATCCCTGGAAATAGGTTAGTTGGCCATTTGGTCAGTGATAGCTTGGCCCTTGATGGAATTTTAATGAATGAATTCGAGGTCTAGGTCAACTAAAAGCATAAGCCAATGTGCGACACATTGATTTTGGTAAGGTTTATCATACATGAAGTGTAAGGGGTAGGTGTTGGTCATGACATAGGTTTTGTGGTTGAGTAGGTAATGACGGAGTTTTGTGGCAATGAAAACTAAGGATAAGAAAAGTTTTTGGGATGGGTGTATTGGGTTTCATAGTCCAAAAGAGTATAGCTTATGTAATAAACCACCTACTCCCTGTGTTGTTCATTGCAATGAGTGAGCATGGCTCCCAAGGAATGATTAGTAGCTGAGATGTATAGGTAGAAAGGTTGATCATCTTTAGGTGGAATGCGTACGGGTGGTTGGAGAAGTTATTGTTTTAAGGCCTCAAAATATTTGTGGTAGTCATCATCCCATTTAAAGGAGATAACCTTATTGAACAGATGATGAAATGGTTGACACCGATCAGATAATTGTGAAATGAGATGGCAAATAGATTGTAACTTACCTTACAGGCTACAGAGTTGTATAAGGTTAGTGGGCTGAGGCATTTCCAGAATGACCTTGACTTTAGCAGGGTCAACTTCTATACCACGCAGGGAAACGATAAAGCCCAGAAGTTTTCCTGAGAGGACCACGAAGATGCACTTCTTTGGCTGAAGGAAAATGCAATATTTAATAAGGTGGTCAAAAATGGTTTTGAGGACAGTGAGGTGGTTGGAGCGGCATTTATATTTGGCGAGGAGGTCATCCACATAATCTTCCAATATATGATGCATGATATTATGGAAGATGTAAGTCATAACCCACTAATATGTGGCACCAGCATTTTTGAGGCCAAAAGGCATGAATCGGTAGCAGAAGGTCCCCTAAGGGGTGATGAATGTGGTTTTGTGTTGATCCTCCGGGAAAGAATGATTTAGTTATAACCTTTGAGAAATCATCCATGAGTGATAGCATCTCATGACCAGTCGTAAGGTCAACCAGTTGGTCAATACCGGGTAGAAGGAAGTCATCCTTTGGGCAGGAAAGGTCGAGGTAACGAATTCCATGCAAATGCAGAGTCCCCTAGTCACCTTAGTGATAGGGACAATGTTAGACATCCAATGAGGATAATCAATGGGTAATATGAAGGAAACAAACAAAAGACGTTGAATTTATTCTTTGTGAGAAGGGCAATGCTAGGGTGCATTTTCCTTAGTTTTTGTTTGATAGGTTTGGCATCAAGAATGATTATGATATTATTGGACCACTATGGTGGATTCAATACTAGGCATGTCTGCACAAGACCAAGCAAATGCATGGTTATGATCTTTGAGAAAAGAAGTGATGGCTTCCTGTTTAGTAGCATCCAAAGATTGGTGATATTTAGGATGTATGGCTCATCTTGAGTATGGAAGTTGATCTCAATAGTCAATTCATTCAACATGGTTTGCATCTCATAAAGTAAGGACCAATGAATATATGAATCTTCTGCACCAAGGTAGGTGAGTATAGATTCATCATCCTCACATTGAACGGAAATAATGGAAGGTGTATCATCATTGATCATTTTAGGATTTAGGAAGGGAAGAGAGGAAGGGGCCTCACCCTCATGTTGATAAGTCAAAGGCCCTAAGGAAATGGTGTTTATGAATTTTTTTTTTCAGGAGGGATAGATTAAGGATCCATTGACTTTTTCGGGAAGGTAGAGATGCGCAGGAAAAGTAGGTGAAGAAGGTGGAGAAGGGATGACGTTCTCGATGGGTTCAATGCGGGCTTACTTGGTAGGTGGTTCAAAAAAGCCGATACCACTACAGTCGTTATGTTTACAGGTGGTACATGGGATGATAATATGGCGGCCTTGTTCATAAAATCCGAAACTAAAACCCTTCCACGCACATCAGTGTAGGAAGGTGTGGGCGAAACGATGATTGGTGAGAGATTGAAAGTCAACGAAAAATGGGCAGGTTGGTGATGGTGGTTCAGGTGTATAAGTGGTAGTATCAAGTCCCCCATAGGTGAGACTAGTACGAAGATGTGGACCATAAAGGAGGCATTCTCCTATGCAGTGATCATAGTGAGGGTGTTGGTGAAGGCTTATGTACTCGTTTGGAGTAAGAAACGTGTTAAGAAACACCGTATAAGTGATATTCTACTAGAGTGAGGTGTTGAAAAATGCCTTCCAAGGGATCGGTGGTTAGTATGTGGGTAGCTAGAATAGATGATGTGTTAGAGGTCGACACGGAGGTGGAGCTAACAGATTAGGAGGCCAATGGGTCGGCGAGTGGAGGTTGTGGCAATGATAGGAATGGAGGAGGTATGTGTGGTTGAGGTAGCAATTGTATTAGTAAGTGGAGGTGTAGGTGAAGTGGTAGTGGTCGAGGAGGTAGACGCCTTAATGGGTATGAGCATGTCATTTGGTTGGTAGAGCATGTTGCATGTTTTAAAAGGTGATGGATCAGCTGGAATGGTATAGGTGTGTCCTTCGTGTTCAAAATTTACACATGATGCAAAGTGGAAGGAACGTAACCCATGACACGAATCGGGGTCTGCCAAGCAACAGGTTAAATTGAAATTCCCCCTCCAAGATGTATAATATCTCTAGAACAATGCGGGGTCCCATGCGAACATGGATAATGACAAAGATGCCTAGTGTAGAGGTGATAACATCATTGAATGAACGCAACATGACAAGATGTTTATCCATGCAATTGTCAGGTATGCGCATTTGAGTGAATGCATGGGATGAAATGATGTTAATGCTAGTGCCCCAATCAATCATTACACATCGTAGATGTATATCATTGACGTGGACGAGAGATGAAGAGGGCTAGGTCTAGATCATCGGTTTGGTGTGGTGCGATCTCTTCCTCTAAGAAGCTAAGGAGGCTACTTGGTGAGTAGGGTGAGTTATGGATAAAGGTGGAAATTTGGTGAGAGAGGCTACCCGATGGGGTGTGATAATGGAGGCTACAGGTGTAGGGTAATTGGGTAGAACCTTAATATATTGAAGAACCTCCATGAGAGTTTGACAATGGGATTCTAAGGTTTGGATGAGGTCATATAAGGACATTTTGAAGGGAGATTGGTATACTTGTTTGAGCATGGTGCGATGTGTGACCCCATTAGAAATAGGGTATGTGGGTCTGCAGATAGTAATCGTAGGTGTGGGTACAGATGGTATGTTGGGTGTAGGATTGGTTAGTGGGTTAGTTACCTTTTCCTTACCTTTATCCTTCTGAGAATGGGTAGGAACGTGGATAATGTTGATATGAGGGAGTTGGCAAATGGAGAAGGTGTAGGGTGAGTGGTATAAAGACATAACAGATAAAAACCTACCGAGGGAGAAAATCCTTATGAAGTGAGCTAGGTGCAACGAAATTTAGGTAATGGTGTAGCAAGTTCTCTGATGCGAACCATGTTAATTTCAAATCTTAGAGGTGGCTCTAAGAGATGGGGGTGGAGGTCATGGTTGTTGAGTGGGCAGTGAGGGAAGGACTGTGGGAATGGGTGTCGGTGAAGTAGGGTCCTCATCAAGAAGGTTGTCATCGTCAAATTTGGCTTCTGGAGGACAAATAAATAAGGATGGTTTTCAAAGCCTTGCAGTTCTCCACATCATGCCCTGACACATGATGGTAGGCACAAATTTTAGTATCAGTAAACCCTTTTAGCTTGGGTTTGAAGGGGTCATAAGGTCTAAGTGGCAGTAATGTGATAACAGAAGTCTCAAGGAGGTTGGTTAATATTTTGGCATAGGACCTGCTAGTAGATCACAATGGGAAGTGAAAGTGGGTTTGGGTGTAGGTGCGGTTGATTGTTGAGGAATGATCCTTGCAGGGGGAGTGGGTTGAGCCATGGTTTTGGGTGCTGGAGTGGTATTGGGTGTTGTTCATGTTTGTTTAGGTAGGGGTATGGTAGATGAATGGGCAAGAGGGTGTATGGTTGCTTTGACTACCTTATTAGAGGGTAGTGGATTTTTGTTTTTGGTTGCACCTTCTTGGGTAAAGGTGATATGGGTGTATGAGATCTAGAGGGAAAAGTAGATGGGGAAGAGGGTGAGTTACCCATGGGGATAATGGAGGTGCTTTGTGAAGGTAGATGATGCGGGTCGAGCAGGGGGTGTGAGAGACAGAGACTGAAGTGTAGTGGGTAATGAAGAAGTTGTTGAGGGTATTGGAGGTATGGGTGGTAAAGATGTTGTAGGTGTAGGTGTAAGTTGTGTCGGTGCTTGGGTAGGTTAGAGGTTTGTGAGGAAGGAGTGGGCTGTTGTGTTTTTGGTTTATTGATGGGTGGAAGTTTCTTGATCGTGTTGGGAGGTTGAGGTCCTAAAATGGACAGAAAGGGTGAAGGTGATGTAGGTATGATTGGCGCAGCCAGGTATGAGTTCTATGGGTTTGGTTCTTCTATTTGAGTGCCAGAGTAGGTTTGGTGTTGACTTTGGAGGATGTAGATAAATCCAATTTGATAGGTGGAAGAGTAAGGTTGGTGGTTGGGGTGACCCCTAAGGTAGTAATAGGTTTAGTCGAGGAAGATGATGAAGGTGCGGGTTTGGATTTAGATGTATGTTGGGTTATGGGTAAGGAAATATGTTGAGAGTTGCAGAGGGTTATGGAAGAAGTAGTGATAGAGGTGGTTGTGCTCGGTTCAACTAGCCGAAATATTTTTGGGTAGATAGTGAAAGTATCAACAAGAGACATCTACATTTGTGTTGAAATAGGAAGCAGAAGACACCCCCACAATACAGATCTGTCCACATAATCTAGGTGATTGGCCAAATGTGAGAATGACACGTCTGTAGGTGATGTTGATGAGGGCCCAATGACTATTCCCATAAAATGTGTCTTGGAGATGGGAAATTCATTAGGTTTAGCTTCCGTGGATACGAGAACTGAAAGTAGGTCTACAGGATCTTAGGTAGCTGATGGAGAATGTTCGCCTAGAGGAAAAGGCATCTCTACTAGATCTTTGATAGGTGGAGGAGAAAGTGGGTGCTCCTCTGTAGGTGGAGGAGATGATGCGTGCTCCTCTATTGGTGGAGGTGATGATGGGTGCTCCTCTTTGGGTGGAGGAGATAAACAAGTATCTTCCATGGACTAAAGAAGTATTGTGAGTGACGGTTCCCTAGGTGGAGAAGCAAAAGGTGAAATGGTTTCGATATTAGCGAAGGGCTCCTCCATGGGTGAGGAAGGAGATGAAAGGTGTTCCTCTATGGGTGGAGGAATAGGTGAGGTAGGTTCCAATGTAGAAGGAGGATTCTGGCTAGAATCTCCTCTATAGAATGAACATGGGGTAATTGGGAAGCAACAGGTACATCACTAAAAATAGCATGGACCTCGTGGGTATGGCTATCATGAGTTGAGGTCTCACTGGTTTGATTAGATGAAGGGGAGTGATTGGGAAAGAGTTTCTTGAAGATATGTAGGTTTTTATTGGCAGGTACATTAGGATTATCCATAGTTAACTTGCCTTTCTCGAGCATTTCTTGGACAATATTTTTGAAAGTGGTGTAATTTTTGTCACTATGACCCTTTACTTGATGATAGTTACAAAAGTCATGTTCTTTATACCATGCAGGCATGGGGTGAGTTAGGTTAAAACCATTGTGTGGTTTTATAGGTGGAAGGGTGATGGCCCTAGCTTTGATGAGCTTTTCTAAGACATAAGAGTAAGGCTCCCTAATTGGGGTGTATTTCCATTGTTCTCATATGAATTGAAAAGTATGGATGGGTGAGAGATTAGATGAGGCGTACCCTTATTTGACGGATGATCCAGATTGGATTTTAGTACCACTACGTTAGCGGTGCCCTTAGATTTTGAATAATTGCTCTATGGTTTCAAAGAAAAAGAGGTATCATTCAACTTGAAAGTCAAATTCTTATTACGTAATTGGATTTTATTCTCTTCGATGGCTTGAATCTCTAACTTTCGTGCCATGGTGAATGCTTCATAAAATGTCTGGAATTTCTGAACCTACAGGGTTGGTGAGATGTGTCTAGCACAAGCCCGCGTGAAGAGCTCAATGTGTTCAATTTGTGGTAGTTCGAAGGTGAGTTGATTGATCAGGCTATGCCAGCGAGTGACAAAATATATGATAGATTTGTCATCATACTGACACGTGGAGTATAGGTCAGTCATGGTAACCTTCTTGATGATATTGATGGAGAAGTGATCTAAGAAGGCTTGAGCTACCTAATTAAATGTAAATATAGAGTGTCTAGGTAACCCACTTTACCAATCTAACACAGGTCCAGTTAGAGACATGGGAAAGGTCCTTAAGAGCAAAGCATCATCATGGGTGATTAGGTAGCACCCGTGTTTGAATGATCGCAAATGCTACTGTGGGTCTTCCTTGCTATTAAAATGGTTGAATTTAGGAATTTCCCAATGCACGGGGTATGGGCGAATAGGAATAGATGGGTGGATAGGCTCGTTGTAAATTTCATCGTAGGTGAGGGTGTTGCGGGAGCCAGAAACCGATGCTTCCAATGTCTAAAGCTTGTCCATCATTAATTTGATTAAATTGTTGGTAGGTTGCAATGGTTAGGTGCCTCCTGTAGCGTAAGAGGGTTGGTGTTGGGCATGTAACAAGGGTGGCATTCCAGTATATGGTGCTGCCATGTAGGTAGATTGAGAAGGAGGTAGTGAAATAGGGGGTACATACCCGAAATGAATAAAAGATGAAACAGGAGGCTGCTGATAGTATGTATATGGAGGTGGAAGGGTCGTGGTGACCCTAGTGGAAATGGGTGCTAACGATTGGGGAATAGAAAGGATCATGTTTTGAAAGGGGGTGGGGGTCACTGATATAGGAGGTGGTTGTGTAGCCATGGGTATATGTGAGACAATAGGGGTGGATGAGGTTACGTTTTGAGTGGTTGTCAAAGGTATGGTGGATGTGGTGGGTGCAATGATGTAGTAGAGATGCTTTGCAAATAGCGGATATAGGACCTAGCTGCAAAATGACTGAGGGTAAGGTAGATGCAGAGCAACACCGAGCCAAATGGGGCTGATGCAGGAGTGGGAGCGAGAGTTGAGGGGATAGATATGGGCATGCCGTATATCAACTGACCCGAGGCATCTCGAGTAGATGAGTGGGAAAGGTAAAACTGTAAGGTGGAAGGGTTTTGGTCAAGGAGTCATGCAAACTCCTCATCTCTGGTGGTGATAGTGATAGGTTGGATAAGATCTATGGCGGGTGATAAAATGGAAGGTGGCGAAGGGCTAGGTGGGAGTGGTTAACAACTGGTGTGGAAGACGAGTTCACTTTTTTGTCTTCGGGTCAGCACCATGTGAACAAGTACTGATCAGGTTGGATGCATCTTTGTAAATGACAAAAAAATAGTAGGAATAGGTGAAACAGGTGGTAAAAAGTGGATTAGGTACCGAATGTCAGTTGGAAAGTGACATATACTAACCGATGCCGGTTAGGGAAAACCAATTCCGATTAGGGGTAACTGCTGCCGGTCACTGTGGGAAATGGACAATTGGTCAAAAACAAGGTATAAGGCCAAATCTGACAGGTATGCCAAATACTGATGAGATTTACTAGGTCAATGGGAATGATGATAGTGACAGAGACTCTGAATAGTCGAAGAAGGTGAATAGGTGTCCTTTTGGGTGGGTTAACCAAAATTACAGTGAACCAACACTAGTTGGGTATGATTGATGATGGTCAATGGACTGACAATGACACCGGTCCACAACGTGAAATTGAAACAATGATGAAAGAAAAGTGGTTGTGAATTAAAATCTGATGTGGAATCAAACTCATAATTCTAAGAATGATGAGAATGTGGTCCAAACACACTTAGAAGAAGCCGAAATACACCAACTATGATGAGGAGCATGCAAGGAGAAATAAGAAGAATGAAGAACGTGACCTCTCACCTCAAAATGCAAGCCAAGCAGAAACACTAAGAAAAATGCGATCCTAAGAGTGCCTTTTCTATTATGTTTGTTTAACTTAAGATATTTAAGGACTGACTCATGAATTGTAGAATAGAATTTTTGGTGAGGATGGCTTCCTACAAACAAGGAGATCTAAAAGGTGAGGTTTCAGGTATGTTATGGCGGGGGCGGGCTTCGCTTTGAAGTATGACTCGACAGAGCAGCGAGCTAGGGAGTACCTTCCAATCCTCAGATCAGTGTGATCATTGACAAGCATTCCCAAGAAAGATGTTGTTTAAGAATATGTATTTGTTTTGAATTTTTGTAATTTGGCAAGACTCGAGAGAGAGAGAGAGATGTGCTTTCTACGATTCATTTATCAACCATTAGCTAGGAATGACTTCCAGTGTATAGGTTGCCCTTAATTAATGTGAGCTAATGTGATAAATCAGAATGAAATGCAATGATTTTTAAGCCCAAATCAAAATATGAAGTTCGATGACACAAATAGATGAAGAGGAAGAGGGATGCTCTTTCACTAAAATGCAGAAAACAAGAAGAAATGGTTCTTTTTAAGTACACCAAAAGAAAGGTTTCTTTTAGAGAAAATAGAAAGAAAAAGAAGGTTACCAAGGAAGAAAATTAATGTGTATACTTTTAGAAAGGAAAAAAACACACAACCTTTCCTAGGAATGAATAAAATTTGAGGAACCCCAATTGGGTCCCACTGGGTGTGCCAAAATGTTTCACCTAATTCTTAGAAATTTTCTTTGAAAATGACAAAAAAGAAAGGGTAACGGGAATAGGAGGAATACTTGTTGAAATGATGGTTGATAGGTTGTTGCACGTGTGTTGACTCCTTGATCCATAACTGATCATGAGAGATTTCTTTTATCTGGGAGGAACTACCTAAAATAGAACACAAGACCACCAAATAAAACTTAAACAATATGTGCAGTGAACTACCTAATGTGTGCTAGATCCGAGAAGTGTGATACTTCCTAGACGGCTATCAGTCCATTGTTTACAATAATTTAATGTTGGTAATGAAGTAAATCATGTTGTATATAAAATGATTTAGGTATCTCATTCAAAACACAATAAGAAAGATATAATCTAATAGGCTAAGTTAAAATAAGATCCAAAGGTCAAGTAACGGGTTCTGGGTCTTTGCAGGTCTGACATAGGTCTTAGGAAGGTCACAGGTGATTAAGGGTGATGCGGGGATAGGTGGGTAGGTCACTATTCTGGGTTGTATTGGCAAATGTAGAGACTGATGCCGGTTAAGGGTGATTGACATTGGTTGGTGAGAATTGGTTCCGGTTACTATGGAGAACTGGGAATGCCATAGAATGAGCTTTGGATATCCCATATGATTACACAAAGGGCTAGGCTGGTCGGGGTGAGGTATTAAGGGTATTGGATGAGTATTGATGTGGGTTTTATAGGTATCTGGAGGGGTGAGTATTAAAGGAGGTCAATGGGTGGCTAGGAGAACAAAGGATGAAGATACAATGATTAAATGAATGAACTAGAGGAGTAAACTATTCTAATTTCTTGAAATCTTGTTCTGGGTGCCTGTGAAAGATGAATGAAGGTGATGGTAAGAGGTTGAATGATGTTGAGGATCACCAAACATTGGAAAGCTCCTGCATGGGCTGCATGTGCATTCCTTTTTGCTTGGTTGGATCAAATCTATGTTGGAGTGAGTGTTGGATGGTTGTTGGGTGAATGCTCAATGCCTGTGTAAGAGAAAATGCTTGATCTCCCTTTTTGCATGCATGTTCTCATAGAAACTTGTTCTCAAAAGATGTGTTATCTCTCAGGAATGTGCCAACATTTTCCAACCTCAAAAATAAGAATTTTTGGGGAATAAAAGGTGACCAATGACGGTTCTGGCTTAACCGGTGGTGGTTAAGGGTAACCGGCATCGGTTAGGGTGGGATTTCCTAGGTTTACTAAACTAGGTAGATCCCCTTGATTTTCTGGGATCTCATGTCATTAACCCATGGATTAGACTGGAAGATTCTTGTAAGTATGTAGGAATGTGGTTAGAGGGAATGTAGGCATTTATTTTTAGGGTTTGGGTAAGACTTAGTTAGTTATGGAAACTTACTAAGAATAGGTCTTAGGGTGAGGTGGCTTGATGAGGTGTCTAGGTGAGGTGTATGTGTGGGCATTATCTAAATTAAGATATTTAAATAATAAATATGGTAAGGATAATGAATTAATTTGATTAAATTAATATTATTGGGGTGAATGGGGCCATGGTTAAGTGACTGTGATGAATGTATTTATTTGTCGAGGGACCAAAGGGGAATGTGACCTAATTTTAGTGTCTACAACTATGTCCAAAAAATAGCTTGTAATCCTTAAAATGGCTAAGTCTCGAATCTGTCCTTGTCTTTCATGCACGTTTCTTTTCCTATTCTTCTACACCTTTAAACGTGCCTTGTTCCCATGCGAAACCTTCTATGTGCCTTCGATAAGTGTCACACTTTTTTCTCTCAACAAAACTCATCTTCAAATTGTCAGATGGTGTATAGATCATTGATAATTATTTTGCATTCAATTTTAATCAAAAATTGATCTAAAAACAATTTACATGAGTTGGGAGAAGGAGAATATAGAATATTGAGGAATACTATTATACTAGTCTAGCGCGGGACCATCCAAGGACATGGGGAAAGTGTGAAGCATTAATTCTTGATCATGCACAATAAGATAGTGCACATGTATGAATGCACAAAGCTGCTGTTGTGGATCCTCTTTATTGTTAAAATTGGTGAATTTTGGTATTTCCCAATGTAGAGGATACAATTTAATTTGTACAGATGGGTGAATAGGTTGGTTATAGATTTGTTCATATGACAATGAAACCTTGGATCGTAGAGTAGTGAATTTGAAGTTGTGTTGATGGAAATCCTAGGAGGATAGAGCCATCGAGTCATGGGAATCCTTAGGTTGGTGGGACGTACGTCCTAAGGAGACCTCCATATTTTAAATAAGCTAGCTCTTCTCCATGGGGGGAGATAGGGATTAGAAAAACTGGAAAGAAGAACATAAAAACAAACTAAGGCAATGCACCAAAAAGAATACACCAGGAAGCCAACCGAATACACAATCGTCTTGAACTATTTGAGCACAACACCAGAAGTTGCAAAAACACCCAAAGATGCATAGTTTCTAAATGAAAATAAAGGTGATCAGAGACAATAAATAATGGCAAATGATGAACCAAAAAAACCACAAAACATATATATTACTCCAATGGTTGTGCACAATATTACATCAGAAAGAGACAATATTGCTATCACAAACTCAGGTAAAAGGCTAGAGTTCCAAGATCTCTATCATTTTATAGAAGAGAAAATTGTGACAGAGAGGAAAAGATTAACTCTCCTAGTATCTAAATAAAACTATCCTCTGAGTTGAAATCTATCTTATCTCATCTATATATTTTCATCGAAACTTCCTTACAATTTATAGGGTGAGGAGGAGATAAGAGAGAACTTTGAAACTCCTTTTCAACTGCCCCTTAATCATGATAAATGATATGAAGTGATAGAAAAATATTTTCTCAAATCCTTCTCATAAATTGACCCCTTTGAAAAAGTGAGAGCCATGCCTATTTAATGCATCTTAATTATTCTGCAACTAACTCCCTTGAGATGGACTCACCTTTTTGAGAAGAAACACTTTCAACTATTTATTACACAGCCAAATATTTCGACCCTTTATGCATTGGTTCACGCCCCTTGACCCAAACGGTGCCTATTTTTTGATGAAATGACCCTTTACCTCCGATCTTTTAAAAACATCTTGAGCATTAAATCTTATAGATAAGACCCTAAATCACTTATACGTGGTGGGTGGCTTGTCATCTTTTCTAGAAAATGTGCATGATTTAATCAATAAAAAATAAAACATTGCATAGTAAAATAATAAAACCAAAGATATTGTATTTCATTCGGGACTTCTTTATTCAATATTTGATATGCCTTTATACAAGTAGCTTGATCCTATTGATTAGGAGTCAAAGCTTATCATGTACAACTCACACACAATCCCACTTATCTCTCTAAGAGACTTATTCTAACTTCTAGATCTCTATGAGTTGTTACTAACAACTCATTTACACACATAATTAGATATTGTTCACACTAAAATATATATTTTTCCTAACATCTTTATGGACTGCTTTGAAGACAGATTCCATTTGTTTGCAAGATCCATGTGGAAGGTTCACGCATCCTCTTGACTCTACTTTTCTTTAAGGCTTTAGGGGATGCACCGGTGGACACTTGCATCGTCCACAGGCTTGTTGTTCTTTCTTTGCTGGTTCCATGTGTTAGTCCCACGGGAGTTTGATACTTCATCCCCCTTTGACTTATGAAGTTACACCGGCTTGACATTTTTTGCGGTCTACGAGCCGTTTGTTCCTTTTTATAATATGGTTAAGTCTCCTCTCTTAGAAAAATTTTTAGCTTCAAATGGGTTTCTCTTAGCCCCAAAAATTCAAATAACACTCTGGAGAATCACTAGGACCATTTAGCCCACTAAATAAAAAGACACCACGTTCCTCCGCTATGAAACTACTTCTTCCTACTCTCATATTTAACTCAGTAAGCCTTTTATTTTTTCTGAGATTAGAAAATTGAAAAGGGGCTAATGGAAACCTTAAGCTGATTTTATTTGCTCCACATTTTGTTTGAAGTGAAAACTACAACTATCTTCAGCTGATGGTGATTTCCTTGGTGAGATGAGGCTATACAAAAGAAAAAACATACATGTCTCAAATGAGATATGTAGTGTGCGCTTAGGCACTTATTCTGCTGAAAGCAAACCTACTCCTACTCCTAATCTAACTGGTCCTACAAAAGATAAAAAAACCTAAAATGGGCAAGGAAAAGTAGCTTCCTTTTCTTACCAAATGCAACCACATGAATAATTTGGCTACTGATATGGCCTGTAGTGAGAGTGAAAAGTAGACATTCACTCTTCTACCCATGGTATCAATGAACAATATGAATACCTCCTCTTGTTTATCTTGTGGCTAGAGGTGTTGTGACTGACCCTCGAGGTCTTGAAGCTCATCCTCATATTCTGAAATGAAAATGATTGTTCCTGGCATTTTGCTTGATAAGATATAGCCTAAGGTGGGGCTTGGTCCTACCTCCTACTTATGTCCATCGTTCTAGTTGGTATCTATTGGATCAAGCCTCCCTTGCTGATTGCTTTGAAGGGCTTCATCTTGTTCATCTTCTTTCCACTCTCCCTTTCTAGCAGCTTCACCTGTGAATTCAGGCTCTTTGATTGAAAGAAAAAATCTTCCAATGATACTTTCTTCTAGAGCCTCTGAATTAGGTCCAGCAAAAAGGTCATGAGAAACAGGTGGCCTCTGTCATTTTTGATGAAGTGAGAAAATATGTGATTTCAACTGGCTCCTCTTCATTGAGACATTCCTCCAGATTTGATAAGCATTTGATCCTATCTCCTTCCTCCTCTGGTGAAGCTTTATGCTTCGATGTGATGGTTTTTGAATCTACAAATTCTCCATCGTATGTGGCTTTATTTTTCAGAATAAATCCCATTGATAAGGATTCTTTCAGGGGAGTTGCTTTGTGGGGAGGAAAAATAGAGGAAACTTCTGTAACCTCTCCTCTGTTGGATAGGTGACATGAACCTTGTGAGCACGTATCACTTCCTACTATATGCTCCTCTTATTTTGGATTTGGAGCCTTTGTTTACTGGTGTGTGAGGTATAGCTATTCGAAGATGGTGGTAGTGTAGAAATTGGTGTTTGGAGATGAAAAGGGAAGGATCCCTTGGTGGTAAAGAAGCCATGATTACACGACCTCATTGGATGAAGAGAAATGGGAGGCATGGAAAGGAAGATTAATGAAAATGGATGAGAGGAAGCTCTATGAGATTTTTTAATGATTTGGTCAGACCCTAGGGAGTTGCTGGATGTGCTCTGTAATGATCTTCATGGAAGTTTGAACTTTTTTGAGAATCTACCAAGCTGATGCCATAATAAAGTATCACTCTAAGTTGTCCCACCGGCGTGCCAAAAAAATTGTTGACGGACATCCTTGGTGGATAGAGCCATCAAAATCATGGGAATCCTTAGTTTGGTGGGACATGCATCCTAAGGAGACCTCCAGATTTTAAAGAAGATGGATCTTCTCTATGAGGGGAGATAGGGATTAGAAAAAATAGAAAGAAAAACATAAAAACAAACTAAGGTGATGCACCGAAAATAATACACCAGGAAGCAAACCAAATACACAATCATCTTGAACTATTTAAGCATAACACAAGAAGTTGCAACAAAACCCAAAGATGCATAGTTTCTAAATGAAAATAAAGGCGATAAAAGACAATAAATATATGTGAATGATGAACCAGAAACACCACGAAACATATATATTACTCCAATGGTTGTGCACAGTATTACATCAGAAAGAGGCAAGATTGCTATCAAAAACTCAAGCAGAAGGCTAGAGTTCCAAGATCTCTGCCGTTTTACGAAAGAAAATTGCGACAGAGAGGAAAATATTAACTCTCCTAGTATCTAACTAAAACTATCCTCTGAGTTGAAATCTATCTTATCTCATCTATATATTTTCAATGAAACTTCCTTACAATTTATAGGGTGAGGAGGAGGTGAGAGAGAACTTTGAAACTCCTTTTCAACTACCCCTTAATCATGATAAATGATATGAAGTGACAGAAATAGATTTTCTCAAATCTTTCTCACAAATTGACCCCTTTGAAAAAGTGAGAGCCATGCCTATTTAATGCATCTTAATTATTCTACAACCGACTCCCTTGAGATGGAATCCCCTTTTTGAGAAGAAACACTTTCGGCTATTTATTACACGGCTAGATATTTTGACCCTTTATGCATTGGTTCATGGCCCCTTGACCCAAACGGTGCCTATTTTGTGATGAAATGACCCTTTACCTCTGATCTTTTAAAAACATCTTGAGCATTAAATATTACAGATAAGACCCTAAATCACTTATATGTGGTGGGTGGCTTGTCATATTTATGGCCTAATTTAAGGACACAGTCCATTTGTTTACAAGATCCACGTGGAAGGTTCACACATACTCTTGACTCTAATTTTCTTTAAGTCTTTAGTGGATGTGCCGGGTAGACACTTGGCACCATCCACGGGCTCACTATTTTTTCTTTGATGGCTCCACGTGTTAGTCCCACGGGAGTTTGATACTTCATCCCCCTTTGAATTTTGAAGTTACATTAGCTTGACATTGTTCGCGGTCTTCGAACCATTCGTTCCTTTTTATAATTTGGTTAAGTCTCCTCTCTCGGAAAAATTTTAGCTTCAAATGGGTTTTTCTTAGCCACAAAAATTCAAATAATAGGTTGGCTAACCTATTCACGAGAGCATGCATAGGGTCATTCGAGAGAGTCTATTGGGGATGAGAGGTGGTGGTTGCATATAAGAAGTGGCCAGATGAGTTTGTTGGTAAATTTGTGGATGCGAGGGTGTTTGAGGAATTTGATGGGGGTGAGTGTAAATCATGGGATGTGATTGAAGGGGAGGTTGTTGAAAGAATTATTGTTGAGAAATGGGAACATGGTATGATTGTTGAGACTGGGTAGGTTTCAGGGCAAGTGTTGAGTAGAGATGTGGGTATGAATGGGTTAAAATTGTTGATGAAATGGATTATACATTGAATAATGTAGAACACACATGAAATGGGGTTGAGAAATATTGACAGGCATGCTAGATTTCAAGAGGTCATGGGATGTGATACTTGGGTATGTTGGTTACGGACACTAGTGAAGATATCGACCAAAGAGGTGAGAGGGAGGGTAGTGTTGATTGGAGGGAGGTTATGAGGAATAGGCATGACTATCTTGGTAGTTTGGTGAGATGAGGGATTGGTGGAAGAGGAAGTAAGATGGGCTATAGAAAGTTCATTTACTTGTAAATTGGGTGGTTTGGGGATTGGTCTGATAAGGATAAAGTTGCTAAAGTGGTGGACCATCTAGGGAAGCTGAGTTGATCTCCTAAGGAGATAATCTTGAAGTGCCATTGATTGGCATCTAGAAGCTCTTGAAACATGGTATCACCGAGAGGGACTCTAGGAGGTCCAAAAGGTTCCGATCTAATAGATGGTGGGGTAGCTAGCCTAGACGGGATATATTGGTGGTGTAATAATGGATTGGTTTCTTCTAAATTTGTAGTGTGAATAAGGGGTCCTTGGTGAGAGACATTAATGAGAGGTTGAGTGTCTATGAGAGAAATAGTCAAGGAATAAATGAGGTAAATGTGGTAGATGTTTGAGATGAGGAACTATTAAAAGAAAAGTTTTGTTCCATTTTATTTTCTGCAAAATGAGTAATTACAATCATGAAATAAGTTTTAACCAAGAAAGTCAAGAAGAAGATTATTTTAATGTTTTTATATTATTAAGAAACCGTGAAAAAGAAAAGGGGATGGATAATGAGGTATCTAGGAGAAGGTAATGTATGTCTGGTTTCAGGTTTGTTATGGTTTAGGAAGTCTCAGGTGGCTTCTTGCTGGGTGATGAAATCCCAATCAGTCAACCGAGTATGGTGTTGTTTTGATGTGTGATTTAGATAGGTGATGTTTTGGATGTGTGTGAAGACATAAGATGTAGAAATTAGCCCTTACTTAAGCTATGTGAACAAATAGGATGCAAAAGATAAAGGTTATTTTTAAAACCAAATTGAAGTGTGATATTTCGATGAGGACACACATAGGAAATGGAAGTACAATGCAGAAAGGAGAAAATATGGAAAAAAAGAAGAATACCTAGATAAAGCTTTATCTAAAATTTAGGTGGGAAGAACAATCCAGCAGCTGAACCAACACGAGAAAGAAAAAAGTGAAGACTTGTGCTACAGTGTTAGTAGAAGAAAAAAGAAACAAAAAATATGGAAGAAATGAAAGGGATCACGTAAAGGGCGGTCCCACCAGGCATGCTAGGAATGTTGTAGTATTTTCTCATTTGTTTCAAATTAATGAGTTATCTACTAAAGAAAGAACGCAACTCATAAATGATGGAGGGTTTATGTTACCTCAGATGCGATAGGATAGAGACGGACACAAAGTATTGATCCTTATTGCTATAAGTTGATAACCTACAAATAAGAAAGAATAACACAACAATGGATTAGATGGTTTATGTGGGGTTTCCTAAATATGTTGTTTCAAGAAGTGTTAACTTCCTTGGTGGATGCCAACCCTTGTTTGTTAAAAAAGTGATATAAATGATGGATAATACTTGATAATATGTAGAAACCAAAGACATACAAAATCTAAAAATGTCAATAATTGATCTAAGTACTTGATTAGATAAATTAAAACATAAATTAAATAATACTCGAATGGGTGGCGGTGACCACCCCGCCTATGTAGAGGTAGGTTGATGGTGACACAGGTGTGAGGATCGAGCGATAAGAAAAATATGCAAAACCGTAAGATTTGGATGTAAACCGAAGCAACAGAGATATGAAGATGTCGAATCAACCTTTAGAAGAAATATGAGGGAGAAGAGACTAGAAGGTAACAAAAAATAAAGATTGGAAGGGTAGATTGGGAATCAAGACCTTGGTCAATGATGACCAGGGTGAAGTAACGGAGACTGGATTGCAAAAAGGATGGATTTGATGTAATAGAGGGACAAGATGGTAGTTTAGGAGGTTGGGGAAGGTACTGAGCGCATGTAGGGACTAAAGAAGGATCAGAAAGTAAGAAAAACATTTACAGAGGGTTGAGTAAATGGCAACTTGGGCTAGGCGATGATGATTTTAGCAGAGTGAACAAGGCTGAGGAAAGGAAAAATGAAAAAGCAACTTGCCAGTATGAAACTGGGAAAGGAAGCTAATGACAAAGATCTAAGTGTTGTTGAGGATGACATGCTCTTGCAAGATGTTATATACAAGAAAAATAATGATAATATGATAGAATCTTGACTAAAGAAACACAAAGATAATGATAAGCTCATGAAGGTTGATTGTGAGTAATGCAAGCACATTTTAAGGAGGTCTAAAATGTCTGTAACTACTTTAGGAATGCTCTAGCACGAGAGAGATTCCATAGGTCACAAGGAATCCTGGATGTTTGCATGCATCTAATGATTATGTAAATAAAAAAATTGGTTTTATAGGGTCGACGACAACTTGGTGAGGTTACTACCAAATATCAGTAAAGTTTCCCCAATGGGGCTAGATTTTATGATTTTGACGTGATTTTGGGATTTTAAGGATTGGGAAAATTATTTAAAGCATGTAGGTGGGAATAAGGTGTGTCATGGGTGAGTTGGAGGTAGAGATAGGTTAGAAAAAACATAGGGATGCAAAATAGAAAGTCTATTAGGGAAAGGTAATGGGTATTAATTAATTAATATGAATTTAATTAATTAATATGAATTAATTATGGCTAGAGGTGATGGGGTATGGGAATTTAAATTAAATTAAGGGGTCTAGCTAAGACCATGTTAAAAATATGTGCACACGGGTAGGTGAGGTATAGATACTGAATTTAGGTGTCTACAGGTTAATTACAAAATTAGATCAAGAGTACCCTATAAATATAAAGTTATGATACCATAATGTGGGACCAAACACTAGTCAGTACTATCATCCACCTAGGGTTGTATTCATCTAAGGAATTTGGAGATCATTTACATTCACATAGTTCCATAACAAAGGACAAGGCTCGTTCATTTTCATCACACAAGCATAGGAGGGGATTCTATTCTATTCCATCCACCATTCTGTTACATTTTTACATCTAGCTATTTCTCACTACTTGAAAAGTTCAAATGGCACAAGCGA
The DNA here is from genome assembly GCA_018340775.1 of Taxus wallichiana var. yunnanensis. NCBI lineage: Eukaryota > Viridiplantae > Streptophyta > Pinopsida > Cupressales > Taxaceae > Taxus > Taxus wallichiana. Next base: position 888,465,554 of record CM031242.1, read on the forward strand.
ACCTAGGGAACATGATGCACATACCCACGAGAACTACATTTGGGTCCAAAATGTAGTGCAACGCTCAGTTAGTAAGCCCACTGTTGTGGTAGCCGAGGTCATTCGACTCATTCATTTTCATTCTTATTTTTTAGGGTTTTGATACTTCTTGCATATATTGCATGTATTTCTTTCATCTTGGATTTATCAGTGACACTTGGCGCGCAGTGTAATGAATCCGATGCGAAATCTTGGATTTATTAGTTTCTTAGGTCATTTTCCATACTTGTTTTTGCATTCATTTAATGTATTTACATGTCGTTATAGATTAGATTAACTACATATACTCCCCATTTTAGTTAATCACAAAGTAAATGGCATAATGTGGTAACACAAGGTTCCCCAAGGGGCGATTGAGGATGTATTATATTTGTATTTTAGTGCGATAAGGATCTAGTTGTAATAAGAAAAACCATCCATAAGAGAAAGCTATTCATGGTCGGCCATTACGTCAACGAGATGATCAATTTTACGAAGGGGGAAGTCATCCTTGGGACAAGTGAGATTTAAGTCTTGAAAATACGTTTAGATGCAAAGATTCCCAATAGATTTGGTAATGGGTACGATGTTAGAAACCCATTAAGGATAATAGATGGGTTGGATGAAGTTGGTGGAAAGAATGACGTTGCAATTCTTATTTAGAAAGGATGGTTATGTGAGGATGCACACGATGTAGTTTCTACTTGAACCACTTGGCGTTAGGGATGGTGGCAATATTATGGAAAATGATACTAGGATCAAGGCTTGACATGCTGACATATGTCCATGTGAAGGCCTAGATAGTATTGAAGAGGAAAGTGGTGAAGGATTCTATCTATTGTATATCAAAATATTGGATGGATTCAAGGATGTGGAGCTCTTGCAAAGTCCTTATGTTGATATCAATGGTGGATTCATTGAAAAGGGTGGATGTGTTAGGAGATAAGTCTTTACGAATATGAGAATCTTATGCCCCTACATAGGAAAGAATAAATTAATCATCGGTGTATTGAATAATGTCAATGGTAGGGGAATCATCCTCTACCATGTTGGGGAATTTAAGAGGAAGGGACCTAGTTTCACCTTCATCCTGATAGGTGACTGATCCTAGAGTGATAGTGGAGATTAAATAAAATTAGGGGGACAGGACAAAGTGTCATCAATATCCATGGGATCGTTAGATGAGGAAGGAGGTGATGAATCCGTATCCATGAGGGATTCATAAGATGAGTACGTGAGAGAGTTGGTGGGGTATTATTTAAATCAGAGTTTGTACTTTTCATGGGTTTTGTAGGATTGATCAAGGATGAGATTGTGCATGCATTGTTCATAGTGTCCAAGACCAAATCACTTCCATGCACAATGGTGGAGATAGGTGTAAATTAAATATTGTTTTTGTATAAGAAATAAAATCCATTAGTGTATATCTTAGTATGGGGTTTATTATCGGTGTGGGAAGAAGGACAACCAATACCACCATAAATGGGATTAGTTTTTAAATGAGATGGGCCAAAAGAAATTACATCCCTAATGTTAGACTGATACATGGGATAGTTTTTAGGTCTACCAAATCAATTGGGTGTAGAAATAGCATTAAGAGCAAGGAGTTGATACTCCCCTAACAAGAGACAATGCATCATGGCATCGAAGGATTCATTGTTGGGTAATTTGGATGTAGGTACAAATGAATGGGTGGAAGCTTTATAATATGTGCCTTTCTTAGGGATGAGCACATCATTTTTCTTATAGGTCATACGACATGGTTTGAAAGGAGGAAGATCGATGAGGAGTGTGTGGATTTTCACCTCGTGCTCATACTTGATGAAATGATGAAGGGGGATGGAATGAATCAGATAGTGCGGATCCATGGGAATCTAAACAATATATTGTCTTTGAATTCCCCTTCTTTGATGTATAAGAGTTCAAGAAGGATTTTTTCACCAATGCAGGTAGGAAGGATGACCGTTCCCAATATAAGGGAAATAACATCATTAAAGGATTAAAGGACTGCAGATGATTGTGAGAAAATAGTGTCAGGAATCTTGAGTTGATTGAAAGTGTGAGATGAGATAATATTTATGCTAACACTGTTATAAATCATAGATCACTTGATGAAGGTGTTGTTGATGTGAATAATGATGAATAGGGGAAGTTCATGATCTTCGGGTAGAATGTTGGGAATTTAAGAATCATCAAATGAAATGGCAACAAAAGATGTAAGAGCTCCAAAAAGGGCCATGAAAGGTTGGGGTTAATTTGTTGTGATTGGAGTGTGTTGTAAATATTCTTTGAGAGCCCGACAATGATGAGGGGAGCTTTAGATAATCTTATAAAGGGACATTTTTATAGGAGCCTAATGTAATTGTTTAGTAATGGTTTATTCTATAATAGTAGGTTCTTGGGTTGATGAAGTGGCTAGAATATATACCTTATCCTTGGATGAAGAAGGAGATGTAATAAAATCGTTAGGAAGAGAAATGATGATAAATATTTATTTATTTTGGGTGGTTGGTTGAGAATCATGGGGACGAGAGCAAGTCGTAACACAAACGTAATTTATTAAATGAGGGGAACCCTCTTTAGAAGGGGTAGAGTTTGCTGGTGGTATTAAAGGTGTGTATGGAGGGATAGATTTGAAGGCTTTGGGAGTTGTGGATTTTGTTTGGGGATTGAGTTTGGGTGTGGATGGAAAAGGGTGGTATTATTGGAGGAGGAGATCATCCTCTTCTATGAGGTTGTTAATAATCATTTGGAGAGCCTTACAATGCTTCATGTCATGTCCAAGGACATGATGATAGGTGCATATGATATTATAATCAAATCACATGGGTTTTCACCATCGTGAGTGGAAAGGATTAATGAGGGAAAGGGCAATAATCGATTCTTGGATAAGGGGATGAAGGATTTTAGGGTAAGAGCTAATGGGGATTTTAGGGAATGAATACTCATGGATTGGTTTGATTTAGGTGAGGAGGATGAAGGAAAATGAGGTTCCTTATTCTTATGGGGTTTTCTAGAGACCTTAGATTCCTTTTGGTCTTGGCGGGAGGTTTTGCTTCAGATTTGGTGGTGATAGGAGATTTGGATGAAGGAAATGATACCAAAATAGATGGTTGAGGTCTTAAGATGGATGGTTGGAAAATAGGTTGTTTGGGTTGGTGGGGCTTTAGAGGGAAGGTATAATTTATTTTGCAAATGAGTAAGATATTTTTGATAGGAGTGCCAAGGTTTTTAGATCTTTTTTTGTGAATCCTTTCCCTTGGCAAGGATAACAATTATTTCAATGGTCGAGTCTTCTTTTGATGTAGGATAAGATGGTTTGGATATATGTTGTGTTGTAGATGCGATGATTGAGGATGAGGATGAGGATGATTATTGAGTAGAATTATGGGTAGCACCATAAGAGGTTATGGATTTTGTGGAATTTGGGGTATTGATATAGGATTTGTGGTACATGTTAGAGGTAAAGATGGGATTGAGATATTTTTGTGATAGAACCGAGGGAAGATGTTTGTTTGGTGGAAGTTTCAAGAGATGATGTGGATATGGATGTAGATGTAGGTGTGGATGGGGGCATAGATGCAGACATGGATATGGGTGTAGATGTGGATATGGGTGTGATGTGGAAGTAAATATTGAAGTAGACATGTGTATAGATGTGGTTGTAGATGAAGGTGTAAATATGGGTATATAAGTAGATATGGAAGTAGATATATATATATATATATATATATATATATATATATATATATATATATATATATATATATATATGTGTAGATATTGAAGTAGATTTGGGTATAAACGTGGGGATAAATGTGGGTTGTGATGTTGAATCCTAACTTAAGGTGTTGATTGTGTGGGCATTAGACGCTTGATATGTGAGAGGATTGGCTTGGTTGTTTTGTAGATGATTCAAGATTGGTTGTTTGAAGACATTTGATGGTTGATTAGGAGAATAATTTGGATTGATCCATTGGATGAGATCCTTAAAATTACTGCAGTTATCAATGGCATGGCCAAGGACTTAATAAAGTTTACAGTAATGGTCCTCACGATACCTGCGGGCTTGGGACATGACTCATCAACAGGGTGGATGGGAGGAAGTTGGATAAGGCATGCATCCATGATATTTTCAAATATGGAGATATGTGATTCACTGAGATGGGTATAGTTTGGGGGTGGTTTTGTTCAGGGGAGCTCTTTGTAGAGGCTCGACGTGAGATGTGGATGTGGAAGAAGTTTTGACAAAAATGGTGTTTGTCGTATTCTTTGATTTGTCGTTATGGGTGAATGATTTTGTGAATTCAGTCTTGGGTTTATTAGAGAAAATATTTACATGTCCTTGATCAAGGGCATGTAGTTCTAACTTATGAGACATGGTAAACTAATCCTCAAAGGTTAGAAAGGATTGAATTTGGAGGGTTTATGAGATATGTTTTGTGCATGATCTGGATAAGAGATCAATGAGTTCGATTTGGGGTAGTGAGAAGGATAGTTGAATGATAATGTTGTGCTTCTAATAAAGAAATTTGTAATTGATTCATCCTCACAATGTTTGATGGCGTAAAGATTAGTGATGGTTATCTTGCGTGTTATATTGATGGAGAAATGTTCTAGGAAAATATGCATAAGTTGTGTGAAGGAGAAGAGGGGATGTTGAGGGATGCCATTATACCAGTATAGAGCAGGAACTACCAATGATATGGAAAATGTGTGAATAATATGATCTTGACCATGGGAAATAAGATAGAATGAGTGCTTAAAGGCATGAAGATGTTGTTGGGGATCTTCTTTTCTAGTGAATTTAGAGAATTTAGGAAGCTCCCAATGTGGAGGATATGGATTAATGGGTATAAATGGATTAATAGGTTCATTATGGATTTTATCATAGGTGAATGTGATTTTGGGGCCCAAGGTAGAAGCCTCTAGGTGGGAAATTCTACTCAAAAAAACTTGCATGGGATTGTTTAATGTGTAAGGATGAGGGGCTGATTGATGTGGTTGTGGATTATAAGAGGTAGATGGATTGGGTTGTGGGTAAGATTGATATTTTTGGGTGTAATTAGGATTTTGTGGGGGTGGTTGATAGGAAGGAACATAATTGAAAGTTTGTGATTAGATAGGTTGTGAAATAGGATGTTGTGAAGGGATGTAGTTAGATGGGTAAGATTGAGAACGTTTTTGTTGAGTGATAAGAGGATTGGATTGGGTTTGTGTAGGATGAGTTAGGATATGGGAATGAGGTGGTTGGGATGTTTAGGTGGGTTGATTAGGAAACATATGTCGAAGATGTTTCAGAGTGGAGGTTGATTAGTATGGGTCTAATATGAAAGGTGGCATTGTGAGGTAACAAAATTGGTATGGAATTGAGATGTGAAGAGGGGCACCAAACTTAAACATGTTTCTCGGGTGGTGGAGGAGGTATGTTGGATTATTGAATAATAACTAATTTGAGTGGGAGCATTGATGTTAATGATAGACTTGGAAGGAATAAGAATGGAGGATGTGGCAGTGGTATTGATACGTGTTAGTTTAGGTGGGATAGACATAACCAATTATGTGGATTAATGGGTTTGGGGAACCATGGTAGAAGACTCATAAGGGACATGCTTTTTTTTTGGGATATTGTTAATTAATTCATGGCCCTATGGAAAAAGAAAACAAGTTGAGAAGTGAAGACTTTAGTAGATTTAAATTATGGAGGTTAATCATAAAGATTTTGAAGGAGGGGTCTATCACTAGGGATAATTGTGGATTTACGAGCTAAGTAGTCATGAAGAGTGACAAGGTTAACATCAAGGAGTTCCTAAAAATCCAAACATATGTGAGGGATAGTGGGAGCTCCAAATGATCCTAAAAAAGTAGTGGAAGGAGGTGTAACTAGTTTAGAAAGGATGGAGTGGTGGTATAAAAAAATATTGGTCTCAAGATGAGGATTTCCTTGAATCATATGAGGCTCATGAGGAGGAACCGTAGAAATAATGGGTTGGGAGACCAAATATGGGGTGATCAAAGGTGTAGAAGAAAAAAGGGAGAGCGCGGATGTTTTTTTATGATGGGTTGTTTGAGATGGGAATTTTTTTAGAAGAGGTTGATTGTTCCATTTTCTTGGCTTGGGAATGAGTAACAACATGCACGAAACAAACAAGAAAAATCATATGAAAACTATTTATGTAACAAGCAAGTCAAACAATAAATTTTTGTTTATCTTGATTATATATAGAAATGTGAAGAGTGAAAGAGACTGTTGAGTAGAAAATATTGTCCTAAGGATAAGACACACATAGGATTCATGCGTGGGAACAAGGTGAATTTGAAGGCGTGGAATGATAGGAAAGGAAACGCATACCAGGACAAGTTGATTCGGGAATTAGTCATTTTCATAGATGCAGGATATTTTTTGAGATAGCGTGTAGAGAACACATCAGGATGGAGACCTGCGTGAAACACACTATTTTGGGAATGAGAATCTAATAAGTGTCATGCATGAGTTCAAGATAATAATAGGATTACTTCTTCTTGTTAACTATAGGATGTCTATTATTAGCACACTTGCATGTTTGCATGTTAATGTAAAGGTGAATGGATATTATTATCATGCGACCTATTTTGAGAAGTGCATAGGTGGTGAAGGGAAATTTCCCACCCCTATAAATATGTATTGAATTGTGTAGTTAGAAGAGAGATGAGAGGGAATTATTGTAGAGTTATGTTGTTGGAACTAATACGCACATGACTATGGTGATATTTGGTAATGTAAGAAGCTTCTATGTATTACAATATTTACTATAATGGAGTATATTGGATGGATAATGGTGATAAACATGACTGTAATTGGTTCTCGTATGGTTAATATTATTATAGTTATTGTTTAATTCATGATTCTCTAAGATCAAGATCTGGAATATACTCAGTGGAATGTTTATGGTTCTGAATATGTTGTATCATCATCACACTAACATCCTACACAAGAAACTCTAAAGAGGAGCCTGGTACTTTTTGCACTTTGGGTGAGCGCTCAGCTCAGGATGGGTGATGTGCCAACGTGCTTGGGGTGTATATAGTACATTCTAGGCTGCATCATTGGTTCCATTGTTGGGACCTCTTTTTTAGCTATTTTTAGGATGTTTCATGATGAAGACATACTTGGTTGACTTTAGCAAGTGTTGAGGAGTGGATAAAGGATTTGGAAGAAGAGTATGCTCGAGAGGTTCAACATTGGATCTGAGTTTGATGCACGTGCGTGGGTGGAGAAAAATTTGTTTGATTGTTTATATGAGATCTTCTTTGTTATCTTTCCAGTAGAGCTATATGAGTGGCCGATTGCTTATGTGTCTAAAAGGAATTAGAGGTATCACACACTTGTCTGATGCAAGAAGAATTTCAAGCCCTTTATGATGCTGATATTATTTGGATGCACACTGTGGATACTTGGTTCCATGATGTTTTGAATAGATATATTTTAGAGTATTAAATTTCCACTTATTCTTGCCGAGAGGTAGCTGAGTTCCATTTTTACATTATCTGACGGGAAACATATTTGCAAGGCATTCTACTAGCGATCAAAATCTTGATGGTAACCCTGAAATTGGAAGAGAAGATGATGGCTTACTAAACCCCACCACGTGTGGGGTAAGGAATAGGTTTGGTGAAATATGATGGACCTAGTAGCGAGAGAGGTAGGTACGAAGAAAGGTGTCTTAAGTATAATGAGGTGCGCGAGAGGGAGATAGAGAAGCAATGTGATATTATAGTGTGGATGGAATTGAGGAGAGAGATGGCTCATGAAGGATTTGAAGCTCACTTAGGAGGCATCGAGACAGAGCATTTGGATGTCCCCCATTTGGGAAAGCATGATAGGGAACCCTCCTCAGCCTCACATGGGAGCATGCCAACAAAGATGACATGGGCCGTGAGTGCGCATCTGAATCTACTTGGTAACCTAGCCCATGCACTTGATTCTCCAGTATCTAGTACAACCAGTAGTCAAGAAGCTATATTAGATAGTAAAGGAGAAGGAGTAAGTCAGATAGAAATTAGATCTATGGCAAGGTAAAGGTCTTCTTTATTGTTTGGAGGTACCTTCTCAGGCACATCGTTAACACATAACTTAGGTGTGCATAATTTTGGAATCACTTCTGGGATTAGTACCACTTCACAGACTATGGGAGTTCAGTTTAGTACCACTATTGGGACATAGGGTAGTACATCCATTGATCCAATTCCAGCTACTGGTGGAGGATTAGAGGGTATAGGTGGCTCTAGCTCTGGTGTATCTGGTGGTTCTAGAGTTGGAGGTAACACAGGAGGTTCTGGATAAGGTGGGTAGGGTCCGCACCAACCCGAGAATATTTACATGGATATGTATCTTCATCTTCCAGAATAGGGGCATAGAAGATTTTGTTGAACATGTGCACATGTGTGAGATACTATGGTGTGCAAAAGGAATTACAAATTCTGAGGGCAAGGCAAGTCATTTTGTAACTACATTAAAGGGACGTGCACATAGTTGGTACATGAAGTTCGACCTTGATCAAACTTCCTTATATTATGCAACATTAAAGAATTATTTCCTTAAGGAGTTTCATATCCCTGAGTTTGAGTAGAAGAGTATAAGCACACTCAAGGATATTAAGAAGGGAACTACTGAGAGTGTTTAGGAATATGATGCCC